>JAPFRF010000004.1:77212500-77527500 GCA_029282475.1 Phrynocephalus forsythii
CCCTCTCCATTTTGGTGCCCTAGGCAACTGCCTAGTTCACCTTAATGGATGTGCCGGCCCTGGTTACATAGAACATGCCTGTGCCTTCCACATAGTCTATTATTCTGCATGCCTGTTGGGTTGCTAATAGGTCACCTGTATGCAAATTCATTTTTGCTTCATTCATTCGTGGTGTGTGCATCTCCTAGATTAACGCACACCTGAAAATATTTTATAAACAGCCATTTTAGAAATAGAGGCTGAAAGTATTAAATAGTTATAATTTCTGAATTCCACTATATCCCAGTTAAATCTTGTGTGCTCAAGAAGTGATTTACTAAATGTCTTTTTAAAAGTAGGTAAATTATATTACTGTAATTTTTATTGTTGCTATTTATATAGTGCTTAATATAATAAAATCTTTGTTCTATATATGTGCAGGAGTGTATATACAAAATTTAGAGGGTACTAATAGCTTTAACTCTGGTGAAATATGGCCTCTGCCATATTTCCCAGAACTGTTTGCCTTAACATCATTCTCTTTTTAAACATGTTCCCAGTCTTATCTTGTCTCTAATTTACAGTGTCTCAATATTTACCTTTGTACAATAATGGATTGAAAGAGTAAAATCATTGAGCCAATAATGAGAATTCCTCCTATTAAAATGAGTCATAGAAGCTGCAAGTCTTTCTGAGGTGGGTTTTAAAGAAAAGGATGATTGACTTCTTCCCCCTTAAATCACAAGCAATTAAGTGTATTCTTATAGGAAGCCCACACTCAAATAATAAGTTTTGAGTTGCTGCAGTCAGCCCTCTCCATGTGCTGGTGCTGGAAATTACTGTAGAGTGTTTTCCTTCAACACATGGCAATCTGCCCCTCTATTCAGAGAGAGTATAAGGGAGGACTGCAGATCAACAAACATCTGGACTTCATGCATACCCTTAAGAATTGAAAAAGATAGTTAATGTCTCCTAGAACATGGAATGCAGCTGTGTGTTTGCTCCAGAATTAAAAGCAAGACATGCATTTAACTTGGAGTTGAAGTCTGTATTTCACTCCAAAAGCTCCTGACAGACCTCAGAAAATTACTTAAAGAAAGAATGAATGTAATGAACTGCTGAAGCCATCCATAGCAAAGCAATGGTGGTAGGATGAGGCTCCAGGTCTTGCCATCAGTGGGTATCACTGCCCCTGCTCCGTTGCAGGTGGCTTCATCATGTTATTATGCTTATTCTAAAAAGTAATACTCCAAACTCTGGCTGTAGCAGTGGGGCCAATTTAAACATGGTTCTCAAAATGGAGAAGAATTTGGCTCTGTGTTTTGAGGGGTGGAGGGACAGCATCATTCCGAGGGCTGGCCAACAGCTCTCAGTTCTTTACCCAGCATGGTAGACATGTTGACATGGGGAATCTGAGATGTGTAGACCACATCAGGAACTTTCCAGATTCATGTGTTCCTAATGTTCAGATATTTCATAGAACCCATCTCAGAGGGTGTACAAAGTGGACAACCTAGCTATTCTGGATCACTGTCAACATGATCCTGGTACTGTTATTCTCTTGCAATTAGATTGTAGACTATGTTAGTTTGAGTTTTTGAAGAGTCACAAGTCCTCATTAGACTCCCCCATCGGATTGCTTT
Source organism: Phrynocephalus forsythii (assembly GCA_029282475.1). Taxonomy (NCBI): domain Eukaryota; kingdom Metazoa; phylum Chordata; class Lepidosauria; order Squamata; family Agamidae; genus Phrynocephalus; species Phrynocephalus forsythii. Next base: position 77,214,123 of record JAPFRF010000004.1, read on the forward strand.
GTTTTTGGTGGATCTTAGCTAATTCTCTATACGTGAATATTCCAGTGACACGGAATGTCATTGCAGATGTGAATATTCCCATGTAAGAAGCATTCCCTTGAGATGACTTGGTTTATGGGACGTGACCTCGCTGCAACAATAATCAGATACTTTTTACTGAACTGCCTGGAAGAAAGAGAGGACAAGGTTCCCACACCATAGCTGTGCTGTATTTGATGTTAATTTTGGCCCAGGCTTGCATTTTTGAAAAGGAGAATATTTTACCTCAGAAAAGCAATTGATTTCTAGCCACAGATTGAAATAAATGAATAGCCTTCTATGGCAAAAAGGCTTTCAAGCAGTCAAATGGGGATAAGTGCAAGGCAATGATCAACTCTTTTGCAATGCAGTTCCCTTGAGGATTTCAAAAAGGGTTATATTTTCCAGTAAGGTGTTTTCGCCTGTCAAATAAGCATTTTTGCTCACTTGTTTGATTTAACACTCAAGGGTGGGTCGTTTGCCGCATAGAGGTTGCAACTACTGAAGGGTGAGTTGCCCATACAGCAGATCAGATATAGATTAATCGCCTGTGTAATAGTCTTTCTGGAGTCAGGCCCATCACACCGTATAGCCTGTCTGCACTGTGGAATACTACTGGATACCACTGCTAATGACGGTGCAAGTTTTGCAATGCCAAGATCTCTTATGGACTAATTTCTTCCAAACCTATTTTCATTCCATTGAAGGCTTGTGGTGTCTCTAGCTTTTGAACTTTGCAAATAAGTAATGATTAAATCTTCGTACTTAAATGCATCTGGAAATTTTGCAAGTGTTAAAGAGGAGGCCTCTTGCAGTGATTGGTTTGACTGTTGCCTCATCACAAAAATGATGGATAGTCAGAGGGTCCTCTACTTGCCACTGGCTTCACTGCTCAGGTTTTCTGATTTGCTGCATATTTAAGAAAGACAGATGGACGAAAAACATGTCTAGAAAATGGACAGTAAGAGGTGTCAGCCAGATCTTGCCCTGCATAGAAGGTACCTATGCACCATCTTCTCCTTCTGATTTTCTGCCCTCTATAAAATATAGAGAATTTTTTTCTGTGCCACTTATAGATAAATAAGCTGCCAGGAAGTTATATTCCTACAGTTCATGGTCAAAATAGATACTCAGTTTAAAAAATTCTGATTTTTTTTTCACATTAGCTTTTCTGACTTTTGTAGCTTGCAAATGAGCTTTCTCTCTTTTGTGATTGGTCATGCAGACGTTGACACAGGCTGATCGCTTTGGCATGAAGCTCAAAGGAATCCCAACCACTGGAATACTAATACATTTTAAGTGTCCAAGGGTGAACTATCTGGATTGTCTAGTTAGACCCTCAATAATATTATGAATATGGGGTTTTATTGGCAGTAATCAGTTTGAATGCTGCTAATTTAAATCAGTTCTAACAATTAGTTTTACATATTTATCATCTGTACAGTTTTGAGCAATGGAATATAGTAAGAAAGCAGCACAAAGGTATTTTAATGACTGAAAGAATGAATTGGTGTCCTTTGTCTGTGCAGGGAAAAGAGAACAGGACTGCACCCATTTTTGTGCCCCAGGTGTCAGGCACTCTGACATTTGTATGTAAAAGGAGAGCCTGTGTGCACATACAATAGATTCACCACAGGATCAAGAACTCCACATGTAGATCACATGGTGGCCATTGTAGCTGTGTGTGCAATTCAGGAAGTTGTAATCCAAAAAGAAAGGGGGGGCACAAATGTTACCAAGTGTGAGGGTTCAGTCTTTGCCAAGGCTTCCCGCCCTTCAAACTTTAAGGAAGGCATCTCTCGTAACGAACAAACAGAACTTTTATTCAGTTCATCAACAATAAATGAAGTTTTTCTTCTAACTACAGTTTCAACATCTTTAACATCAGACATGAACGGGTTATTTTTCCCTACATAGATTGGGGTTTCTAGAATGTGATCAAGTTCCCCACCATCACCTGAGGGCAGCCGGCTCCACCACTGGTCTCCTCCTCCCTCTCTGAGAGCCCCAGCCCCTCCACTTGTATCCCAATCTCCTTCACGGAGGATTTGGGTTTTCCCATTTGTACCCCAACTTCCGAAGCGGACCTGGGACCAGGGCATCTCCGCTGGGGTGTACGTAAAGGATAGTCGGGTCTCTGGGTCAAGTCCTCTCGGGGGTCCGGTTTCCCGGTCTCGGCTTCCATCCGGATCTTTGCCAGCCATTCTTCCAGCTCAATCTCTTTGCGGATCTCTTTGCACTTTCTGTTGTATTCCTGGTACTCCTTCTCTCCCCAATAGGAGCACCCTTGTTTGTGGGCCCGGCATATATAACTCTCAGCCTCCTTATGGGGCATCATCATTTGCTCCCAATTCCCTGTCCAGGGATCCTCCATCCACACCCACACCCATCCTTCTGGGAGCACCCGTTTGTTTCCCTTTTTACAAGTCCCGAACCCCACCTCCACGGGAGCGGATTGGTCAGACTTTCCTGCCATGTCCTTCTCTTCACTTCCTGTTGAACCCAGGTTCTCTTCCTTCTCCCTTTCTTTCTGTTGCTCAATTATTTTGAGGGTGTTATAATATCCCTTCCATAACATAACCCTCTCCACCGGTGACAATGTTGGTTGTTTCTCAGGCTCCCCTTTCCGCCCTTGCTTCTCCAGCCACTCATCTGGGTGTGCAGGGGGCCCTCTCTTCCCTTCTAAGAAGTTTCCCTCACACCAAGTGCTGCTATTAAATGTTTTTAAAGACTATTTCTGTTTTGTTTCTTTTCAAATGTTAGAGGTATATACGTTTTTTTACAGAGTGCCAGGATATAATTTCTATTAATAGAAGTAAAAAGCTGAGAAGAGCAGGGCTGCAGTCAGGAAAAATCAGTGGCTGAAATTCTGTTGCACAGCTCTGTGTTCACAGTGGGTGTGGTGCCATCAGCAACAGGCCATCACTACTGACTAAAGGGGCACACACATCTTTTGTAACATTGTGTATGAGTTGTACACACCGTGAAATTGCCGAAGGAAGCCTTTAGTTAACAGGTGGTTGGCACTGTTGCTGATATATTCCTGTTGTTTACGCCAAACTGCACAACGGGATTTAAGCCAGTATGTATTTGGGAATAGCCTTGCCTGTTAATTTGGTCTTCTAATGCTTCCAGCTTGGGCTTCCCATAGAGTGCAGAATTCTGCAGAAAGTGTATTTTAAGGCATATGAAAGTTAAACTAAAGGTGTGTTTCCTTTTTCTTTGCATGTAAGTCCATAGGAATTCAGTTTAGAGTGAGCCTGTTAAAGATGGTGGAGGAGCTATAGTATATGGTGGTTAGCAGCAGTCAAGCAGCATCTTGAGCGGAGTACTTTGCCCAGCCCTTGTTTAAGCTCCTTCCTGCTCAATAGCAGTGTCAGCCATCTAGATCAGGCTTTCAGTGCAATTCCTTGCTAGTAAAAGTGTAAACCACTCAGTTCTTCTTCTTCTTCTTCTTCTTCTTCTTCTTCTTCTTCTTCTTCTTCTTCTTCTTCATTATTATTATTATTATTATTATTATTATTATTATTATTATTATTATTATTATTATTATTATTATTATTATTATTATTATCCCAAACTGAGACTGAAAAATTATTATACTGCCAACTTCACATAGCATTTACAGTGGTACCTCAGTTGAAGTAATTAATTTGTTCTCCTGGCCATTTCGTATTGCTAAAAATTCATAAACCAAAATGTGGTTTCCCACAGGAATGCACTGAAAATCAATTAATCCATTCCAGAGGTCAGAAAAAAAGGCAAACCAGGGCATTCTATTTATTTATTTATTTATTTATTTATTTATTTATTTTAAATAGATTTATCCCACCTTTCTCCTTGGAAAAGGACCCAAGGTGGCTTACAATAGAGACAATATACAGCCCAGAATATTTAAGACATATTCAAATTAAGAACAGGGGATTAGGAGAGGCATCTTAGAACATTAAAATGTAACATTAAAGATACAAACAGCACACAATTGTCTTCAACATTTTTTTCTAACCAAGGCATTCTTAAACTGAGGAACAACTATACAGTACTTTCTATGTATAAGACTATATTTCTGTCTAATATTGTTGGATTAAAAATTGAAGGTTGTGTTATACATGAAAGTACGCCAAGGAGACAACCACACCATTGTGAAACTGTAATTCTGGTTTTAAACGTGGGGGTCATCTTATACATGGGAGTGTCTTATAGAAGGAAGAATACAGTAGGTCAGCCTTTATAAAAGACTTGGAGACTGTACTTTTACAAGTCTCAGAATTCCAAGCAGGGGTGATGGTGGTCGTGGGAGTTAGAATCTCACTCCCAATAAAGTTTTTTTTTTTTTTTCCAAACACTGAGGCTCATGTCGTATCGCTCAGTCTATTCAAGCTGCACTGGCTTAATAAATCCCATTACCTGGTCACTGAATAATAAAGACTTTCCAGGAGCATACTGACAAAGAAGGAGTGAGTGATGAGATCCACATCATACCTTCTTTTTAGAAACACCTAGTTGGAAGTGCCTCTGGTCAAACTTGCACTTAACCATAAAGCTCAACCATGCAGTAAAATTACAATTGCTTACTGTAGATTTACAGTATTTACTGAGATGGCGTTGATGTTTAAAGTCTTTAGGAATTATAGCCATTAAGAAGAAGAGGAGGGCTCAAATGTGAACACCAGCCCGTAATGCTTATAAGTGGCTTTTTTAATGAATTAAATTGTAATTGCTGAGCTGACTGGCTGGTGAAGGCAGAAAAGAGGTCTGGAGCTCCAAAGTAAACAAAATAGCAATCGTACGGAACCAAACAGTTTTACTGAAGTGGAAACAAATAAATCAATGCAATCAGAGGTAGAGATACAGGAAACATCACATTTTCCTGTATAGCAGCAATATGTTTTGAAACTTCTCCTAATGAGGTACCATTAAGAAGCAATCGACCATAGATTTTGTAGCCTTTCTGAATGGATCGCAGCACTGATGATGATTTTGTCTGGTTCCAAATTTAATATAGGGCAAAAAGTGTAGTTCATGTCTGCTGACCTTTCCATCCCTGTTATGTGCTTTTAGTCAATATGTAGTATGTCAATAATAATAATAATAATAATAATAATAATAATAATAATAATAATAATAATAATAATAATAATAATAATAATAATAATAATAATAATAATAATAATAATAATAATAATAATAAAGGTTACTGAAAATGAAATTATCAAGGTGCTCTTGGATTTCAGAATCCAATGTGACAGACACTTTGCTCACAATGCTCCAGACATTACAACAGTATGCAAGCAAGAAAACATTGAATTGTCAGTGTGGCAATACCAGGAGACACAAGAATCATCGATAAAGAGCTAGAAAAGGCAATCAAATATCAGGACTTAGAAATAGAAATTGAAACTATAGAATAAGAAAGCAAGAGCAGCACCAATAATAATAGGCGCTTTGGGTGCAATCCCAAAGGACCTGGGTCAACATCTGAAAAACCTCAGCATTGATAAGATCAACATCGGTCAATTACAAATGGCAACATTATTAGGAAAAGCATACATTCTACAATGATATCGCCAATCATCCTAGGCAGTTGGAAAGAGCTCGATCATTGGAGAAGGCCAACTCCAGCTTAACACCCGGCAGCTGTGTTGGCCAGAAGAGTGATGATGATGATGATGATGATGATGATGATGATGATGATGATGATGATGATGATGATGATGATGATGATGATGATGATGAAATCAGAAGGAACCCTATGGATCATCAAGGCCAGGCCCTGTCCAGATGGCACAGTGTTGAATCAAACTCCCACACTCTGGCTGTGCAGCCAGATACCTAAACCACTGAGCTAACAAACCGTTCTTTTCTGCATCAGTATTTCTCATTTACTTGTGTGAGCTGCTCTGTACAAACTAATATTGTTCTTCTCTGGTTGGCTGTGCACGTAAGCATGACTGGCTGGCACAAACTCTGCACAGGAATATTCCAAGCTGCAGAATTTGTTGCAGACCCTAACTGGAAGTATTCATCAAATCTGAGTCATGGCATGCTTACCGTTCTCGAAACCAGTTTGACAAAAGATGCTTACTTTTCCCCAAATCAAGTCAGAAATTATTTTTTGGCTCCTGTGAACGGCTTCAATTGCGTATCTTGAAAATAAATGGCAATTGTGATAGAAAAATGTCACCTGGCATCGTTGCTTCCAAAGGCACATTTACCACGTATGCACTCTGGATGGTTCAGGAAAAAAATGTGGTTAACCAGTGCTGGGAAAGTGGGGGGGGGGGCATTCTTTGACTGTGCAAGATGAAGTGGCCCTCTGTGTGGTGCAGTGACCAGAGCATGTGGAACTCCTCAGACTGAGATGATCCAGATGGCCTTGGGCAAATGCATTGTGGCTTGGATTCAAAGAACAGGGAGTGGAACAAGAACATATGTTTGCAGAGCTCCCTGGCCAGCACAAAATCTCTCCCAGTACAACACTGCAATATCTTGGCATTGTTATGTTACGGTTCAAGAAACATTAAATGGGTGGTTATATCCTGCAGCAGAATTTAAGAAAGTTACTTTTGAAACCCTTAAAATTGCAGATTTGTTGAGCTGTACTCAAAAAACAACAACAAAAGACACATTTCCAAGCTCTGGCCTCTAGTGGGCCATAAACTGGTCTTGGAAAAGGAGCTTGTACAAACAGAACTTTGCTCTATTTTTCACCCTTTTTACTCTTCAAAATACACATATGGATTCAACCAATTTTTTATCCCTCACTTTCTTTGCCAAGGAAGTGTAAGGCTAGAATGCCTCTCTGAGCTCTTTGGAAGAACGTTAGACTGCCAGTGTTAATACACAGATAATATAGCCATTAGCCTTGCACGGTCAAGCAGAGCTTGTGACTGAACTGAGGTTCCAAACAATTATCTTTGTTCCGTCAGTCTGTTTTGTTTTATGCCATATCTGACTTGTTCAGACCCCTGATATTCCATATAGGAAGGCCATTAATGCAACTAAGCAGGAATCTAGAATTCCTTTTAAATTACTTCTGGATGATGATGTTTCCACTCGGGTTTTCCTTTACCATTTCCATTTGTCCCAGGTAATAATACTATGAAATGATCAACAGACGTGATAAGCAAGTGGAAAAATTCACTTTTGGGGAAATATATGCAGCATCGCTTTGGATGCTGTGACATTTTCTGGACTGCACTGCACTGTGGTTGCCTTGCTTTTGTAGCTCATCCCATAACTCATTTTATTTTATTTAATAATGTTTCAATAGTGGTGTTGAAGGTGGAACAGAGCTTTCAAGGTCCATATCTTGCCTCTTGTCCCCCCAAAAAAGATCATTATGGTGTTCATTTTATCATCAGCAAAGCTTTTTGAACTGCATTCAAAGCCACTGACCATACTGGCCAGTAAACCCAAAAGTAATTTTGTCAAGCTCTGGTCCTTGTAAAAAGCTCTGTAACACAATCTAGTTATTCCCTTTCTTTCTCATGTTTAGGCTGGGAATGCTAACCAAAATGTCACTAGTCACACAGAAGAAGTCATTAACTGTAGAGAGGATGGAATGTGTCAGTTTTTTTAAAAAATACTCTTAAAATAGTGAAAAGTAAAGACAGCTTTGGATACAGCTCAGTGAGCACTAAATACCCTCCATAGTCACCAACAAGTAATTTGAGTGTGTTGGGCACAGGGTAATGAGTGGAAATCTGGGAGGAAGAGAGGAGTAACAGAAATCCTGAGCAGAGAGCACTCTGTGCTGCAACCTTGAGTTGAGAGTTCCATCTGTGTGGCTTAATTGTCCATTTATATAGCCTGTGTGATTAGGGGAGTCAAATATGTTGGCCTAGCATTTGGGAGATGATGAGTATTCAGGTCCGCACTCGGTCCTTCAGTCTCAGCCTGACCCACCTCACAGAGTCATGGTGATGAAGGATCCAGTTGGGAAAAGGACCGAGGTTGCTCCCTTGAGCTCAATGAAGGAAAGGCAGGATACAACATTGATCAATGACAAGTGGATAGTACCTGTCATGGCCTCTAAATATCTTGGATTGTGATAAGCTTCCGCCATGCGTATGAATAGAATTTGGAAATGCTCCTTTTGGGGGGACAGCTCCCAGCATTCCCTAGGCATTCGACGTATCAGAGAAAGATGCATGCCTGGGAAATGTTCTCCCTGTGTCCTGTTGCTTGAGTTCCGATTAAAGCGAGGGCCTGACACCCCTCCAGTGAGAGGCTTAGTAAATAATCCAAGTTCAGCTTTTCTGGAAAACAGGATCGATGTGTGCTGTCGTTAAAGTTTATACTACTGCTCTCTTGTTTAACAAAACCTCCTTTTCAAAGCCCTGCCTGTTTTCCCCCAAATGAGGAGAGCAGAAGCATTCACCTTTTTATTTAAAAAAAAGGTGTCAGACAACATTCCATTTTGTTTCTCCTTCTGCTGTGCCTTCGGGTTCCTACAAAGGGCTCCTAGGGCATTGGGGGAGAAAGTGGTTATTTGCTCCAATGCTACACTCAGCAAGAAATAAGCTATTAGTAAACACAGTTTACTCAATTAAATCAATAAAACCAAAAGCAACTTCTTGTAAAAGGCCAAGGGAAAAAACAGCTTGCTTTTAAAGCACCTTGACTGAAAAAGGTACTATAAATTTGCACCTTTTGACATTTACCCTTTCCAGACTGGTCCTTCTTCTCTTTTTATTGTCATGGTGCAGAGTGAGTGATATCCCAACATAGAATATACTATGTTTCAGCAAATATATAGCTTGCAGACAAATAAAAATGTAACGTCACCATCGGCCTTGATTCCATCTGTTCTTCATTTTCTCCTAATTTATAATCAGGAAATCAGTTGCTACACGGCATATAATTTTTGCACTTTCTAGTGGCTTGCGGAACATAACATTTCTGTGCGGAATCATGTTTAAATTGATAACTGTCCAAGCAAGTGTAATTTTAAAGTACAGGCTAAAGAAAGGTTTTAATCTCTATATTAAAAGGGCTGGACCATTTGGTTGCTGCTGCTGGGTTTTCCTGACTTGTTTTGCCTCTGAATTTAACTCAGCCTGTCGTCGGTGCATTTAAACCCAAGGTGCCTCAACAGAGGCTGATGCTTTCAGTGGAGGATGCGGTTTGAGCATCCAGATTAAATGCAGGCTCCGCTTAGCTGCAGGCCACATGCGTGCATTCATCATTGATTTTCAAATGATGGGTTTGTATATCATTGGTTTTAGAGTCCACGACCATACATTCCGGGATCCGTATTTTGCCAAAAGCATAACAATTTGGTGGCTGGAAGGAGAAACAGTCATTATATGGCTTCAAATTACTAGCTGGCACAATGTGCCAAGAACAGCAGAAATCCACTGGTAAAGAGAAGATTGCAGTTGTTCTTTAAAATAATTTGATGTTCTAAAAATACAAATGTAGGAAATGTCATCACGTTTCAAAATATTTTACATTAGTAGATAAATACATAAAGAGTTACAGGATTGGTGTTTTTAAGTGGCAGAGCATCTAAATGATGTGGGAGCTGTGTAAAATTTTTGTATTAAATAAACTACTTTGATTTGATGTAAATCATTTAAAGAAAAGAATCTGTCTTCTCCCTCCTTGTCCCACCCCACATGTTTCTCTTCTTTAAAATAACAACCAGAAACCCATAGACTGGAGTATCCTAACTATAGGATATAGGCCAATGTTGGCGAACCTATGGCATAGGTGGCACTCGGAGCCCTTTCTGTGGGCACCTGACATCGGCTCTTCACAGCCACCTGTATTCAGGTTACAGTGCTGTATTGGCACTTAGTGAAAAATTAGTGGGTTTTGAAGTGCAGTTTGGGCATTCAGTCTCTAAAAGGTTCGCCATCACTGATGCAGGCAGACTAGCTGGTAGATGCAAATATATACTTCTGTGGTATTTTTATACATATTATGTACAAATCTGCATGTTTGCACATATGCATCTAAGAGTATACTCATGCATTGCATGAATTCATGTGTTGTACATACCCATGTACTGAACCAACTATTTGTTATGTATGTAGTATGATATGCAGAATGTACCATGGGGGTAGAAGGTTAATTTTCCAGAAGAAAATAGCTCCTTTATATAAAATCCAAAGTGAATAAAGATTTACTTCATTTCTTCTTCATACCATTTCTCTAAGTTCCGTAAGTCTTCCTTTAATTATTCCCTATAAAATGCCCCCGATATTTTTAGATTTTTAAATAACTGATTGAATTTCAGAAGTTTAGCATATCTTTTGTGCTCTTGTGTTCATGACTTGTTTGTTCATTGGCTTCCCTGTTGGTTAATACTACTGCAAGAACAAACTGTCAGGGTGCATAAGCATTTGATCTGATCTACCAGGGTGCTTCTTCTATTCATTTATTATTACATTTTGCTTGCTTGCTTGCTTCCTTCCTTCCTTCCTTCCTTCCTTCCTTCCTTCCCCCCCCTCCCTCCCTCCCTCCCTCCTTCCTTCCTTCCTTCCTTCCTTTTTTTTGCATTTATTTCTCATCCCATGATATCAAGAATGAAGATTAGAAATTCAAAATACTTGTGTCTACTAATTTTGCCCAGTAAAAGACATGAGGGGAAACTGGCGACACAATCCAACAGAGTTGTTTCACAAACATATGAATACAGTTACTTGCCATAATGCAGAATACGTCTTCTACATTGACAGAAAATATTGGACCATATATATAAAATCATTTTTCTTGCACTACAGGGTTATGGTGCCAGCCTGAAAGTGTTAATTTTGTAATGTGGTCCTGTACATATTTGTTTGGGCTATATCATGTTAAAAAGAGCTTGTTCCATATGATCACAGATTTAGAATATGTATTACCTTAATGTGAGAAAAAATTACAATCTATCCTCTTTCATTTTGCTTCATGTTTTCTTCTTGTGTTGTGAGTACATGTTTATATGGATGCTTGATAGAGACCGTCCTTCAGTGTGTATTGCTGATTTCATGTTACTATGGTAGTCTTTCAACTAACATGTTGCAAATAATTATATTGCCATTGCATGATCCGAGGTTCCACAAGGGTTCTCTGAATCACACAGTGATTAAAGGGTAGCCTTGAAATTATGCCCTTAGATGTGAGGCTTCCAGCTATCAACCACCTACCCAGGGATACAGCAGGAGCCTTTTGGTGATCGCAGTCACCAGGGGAGAGTGAAATGTGATATCAGTTCCAAGCAGAAGATGTGGAAAGCTACCTCCCTAGTAAGCATGGTTTCTCTCTTCCTCGGCTTTTTTATTTTATTTTCTTTTTACCCAAGTACCACTCCTGGGCAAGCAGGATGCATCTCTTTTGGGGCTCAGAGCGTCTGCTGCTAATGGCAGTGCTGTGCCAGCATTTATCGTTGTTATTATTGCAGTTGCACAAGAGAAGGCCTGCTTAGCACAATGTGGAGATGTTGAAATGTCAGGATGTGAAGCTTCTTAAAAGCAAAAGACAGCCAAGAGGAGATGGCTCCTCCTGCTGAAATCAGCATTCAGGATCAGGCTCCAAAGGTGGTGGAGGAGGGGACTGAGAAAAAGAAGAAGCATTGAGGAGGCTTGCTCATCCTCCTTCATTCTCCCCATCCCGCTTTATCCTTATTTCTTTCTTTTCTGGAAATTATAGCCTTGCTGCAGTTTCCTTTGTTTCAAAACAAAAAAGCCTGAAGTGGAAAAATGTGAGTCAGGGTAGGCAGAATCCTCTTCTACTTGTCCATGAACACAGTGCAATTTGACAGGGTTTTCTTTGTTCTTTTTTCCCTCTGCTCCGCACTCCAACCTCTCCCCAATATTGTCTGAGGTTAGTTTCTCTCTTATAAGGAAAAGCCTCAAGCCTGTGTTGAGTTAATTGTCCAATACTGTGCACAAGGAGACAGAATCCAATCACCTGCTTGTTTTGGGTGAAGAGCATATTTTTCCTGTGTGTGTGTGTTGTGTCGTTACAGTCATGACCGACCCTTCATGACTCCACGTCCATGGAGTTTTCTTGGCAGGCATACTGGAGTGGTTTGCCAGTTCCTACTCCAGGCGCCTACAGCACCTGGTATTCCCTGGTGGTCTCCCATCCAAGTACTAACCAGGGCCGACCCTGCTTAGCTTCCAAAATCAGGCGAGATCGGGTGTGCTTTGGGCATCTAGGCAGTGTCTTTTTTTTTCTAAGGTCAACCAATCGTCTACTAAGATCTTCCAAAAATTAAACAGCAAATGGAGGCATTGTTTAATTGCCTACGTCTTGCGCTTTCTGGAGGGTGATTTCTACAGTGCATATGTGTATTTCCCCCCTTTTCCTCCCTTGCATAAACACCCTGTGAGGTAGGTCTAGCTCAGAGAGTAGCTGGCCCAAATTTACTAAGTGAGGTTCATGGCTGAATAGGTACCTGAATCTGTGGTTCCCTGGTCCATTACGGTAATTGCCAGATGCTGAGTGCTGGTGCTATGCAAGGGCATGATCTTTGGGCTGCTAAGGAACATCTAAACAGCCCTGCTGCATCAGACTGATAACTTGTGCACCTCCATTATCATAGGCAGTGCTCTTACATGCCATCAAGTGGCTTCTCACATATGGTGACCTTAAATGGGTTTTTAAGGTATGAGAGCTGTTCAAGAAGTAATTTACTATTGCTGCCCCTCTGTGATTTGTCATAGCCAAGTCGAAGTTTGAACACAGGTCTCACAAGTTTTACTCTAATGCTGTGCTACTATTATGAGAAGTAAAAGCTGAACTACCTAAGCCCGGTTTGGATGCAAATGTTAAGGAAGATTCATGATGCATTAATGTGGAACACCTATGACCTACCCCACTCCATTATCTCCTCTGACACCTAACCATGTGGAAGACAATTAGTCTGAAGAAGAGAGTCTTCACTATCCATGGAGGCTTTGTACATGATTTGGAACCCTGGTTGGCTGAAAGTTCTCCAAAATAAGGATAAGGGCCAACACACAAAAGATGCAATGTACTGAGGCAGGTGCCTTGCTTTGCCTACTGGAAGGAGTGGCCCTGTGGCCTTGGGTGCTTTTCTGATAAGAAAGTCAGGGTAAATATATTCTAAATATAGGTAAATAAATAAATAAATTGTGGAAAAAGGCCTTGTGTGTTGCACACAGTTACTCATATCTGGCTGTTCTTAAATGAGCATGGGTTAGGTAGCTGATAATGCAAGATTATCAATGTTGGTGCAGACAAATGTGATATTAAAGCTGGTTGAAGCAAAAAAATGGATTCTTACACATTTCAGACTTGTGGAATAAGAGCTGAAATGTGGAAAGGTTCTCAAAGGAAAAAGTAATACATGATGGGACAAAAATAGAGAAAGACAGGTAAGGGTAGAACTGTCAGTGGTTGAAGAAAGAGATCTTGAGGCTTCAATAGGTAGCCTGATGAAAATATTAACCCAGTGTGCCATAGCTGCTATGAAAAAAAGGCAAATTCCATGTTGGGCATAATTTTAAAAGGCATTGAAAATACAGCAGCTGTATGGCACTCAAGTCCTCCCTATAGACTTTCCAGAAGCAACTAAGTGAGCACGGTGAACCAAAGAGAGGCCTTTGTTCTGATCTGATCTTGCACGTTCATTTCCTACATCTCTACCTTTAATGGGATTAAAATGATGCACCCAGCCCACTCTGCTTTGTAGGAGGGCGGCCTTGTTCTCCAGGGCCTTCAGAACAATCAGATTGTACACTTTATGTGTGGTGAAAATAAAGGAAGAAAGACCTTTTCTCAGGCTGTGTTGAATTAATTACATTCAGGTGTTCTGCCGTATGTCTAAGAAACAGTATTCAACCCATATCTGTTCTCCCTGTTTGTTTTATTCTATTGTCAAAATTCAACAGGAAATGGCTATGGCAACCCCCGAAACTCACCAGGTCTGCTGGTCTCACCTGGCAACTTGAACAAGAATATGCAAGCAAAGTCTCCTCCTCCTATGAACTTGGGAATGAACAACCGTAAACCAGATCTCCGCGTGCTGATTCCACCAGGCAGCAAGAACACAATGCCCTCTGTGGTAATGTTTTTTTCTTTTCTTTTCCCCTAAAAATCACTAATGTTCCTGTAGATGCTAAGGGCATGCATGACTAAATGCATGTGATAACTTAGATGTAACATTGTGTTTTTGTTGGTTTTATGGGGTTGTTTTGTTATGTCTTTTTATGCTTTCCCCCAGGTTCTTTTTCCTCGCCCTTTCTTTTTCTTCTGGTCACTTTTTGCTGATCAAAGAGGCCAAATCTTATGAGAAGTATTGAATATAGAGCATGTGGTTCTCCTTCAAATAACTATTTGACTTCTTCATCCCTTCAGTAAGAACATAAGAAGAGCCATGCTGGATCAGGCCAAAGGCCCATCTAGTCCAGGTTCCTGTATCTCACAGTGGCCCCACCAAATGTGTCTGGGAGCGCACAAAACTAGATATCTGTCTCTTGATACCGTTTCCCCTGCATCTGGTACTTGAAGTACCCCAGTTTTAAGCCTGGAGATTACACATCTCCATCATGGATTGTAACCTGGGATGGACTTCTCCTCCAGGAATCTGTCCAATCCCCTTTTGAAGGCATCCAGGCTAGATGCCATCACCACATCTTGTGGCAGGGAGTTCCACAGACTAAAAACACACTGGGGAAAAATATTTTCTTTTGTCTGTTCTCACTCTCCCAACCCTCAGTTTGAGTGAATGTCCCCTAGTTTTGGTATTTTGTGAGAGGGAGAAGAGTGTCCCTCTATCCATTTTACTCATGCCCTGCATTATTTTGTACATTTCAATCATATCCTGCCTCAGGCACCTTGTTTCCAGATTAAAGAGCCCCAAATGTTTTAGCCTTTCCTCATAAGGGAGGTGCTCCAGCCCAGTAATCATTTTAGTTGCTCTCTTCTGCACCTTTTCCAGTTCCAGTTCCACTACATCTTTTTTGAGATGCAGTGACCAGAAATAAAGGCCGAAGAGAACCAAATTATGGGCTTGCATACATTTTATATATTTCAGCCTCTACTAACAACACCCAGTAGGCCAGTGGTGTTATGGAAGACACCAAGCTGCATGGTACTTGCTAGTGCAACTACCACTGTGAAATCCACACATTCCACAGATAAAATAAAGGCTATTTGTGTCCTATTGTGCTTAATTCAGAGTCATAACATTAAGCAATTGTTAATGAGGCCAAGCTTGAAGGGGAAAAGACTCCTTCGCAAGCTCAAAATACAATGGACCCTCGTATAACAAACCACTTGTATAACATAAAATCTATACAACATAAAAAAATTATGGAGATAGGGGAAATTTGCTTAACAGAATAGTCTATGAGGTGAATCCGTACAACATAAAAATTGTCGTGATTAGGGATTACTCTATTTTTAATGCATTCCTATGGGAAATGTGTATAAAAGAAAATTTGCTTAACATAATTTCATTTGGAATGAATTACTTGCTTTATACAAGGTACCACTGTAATTACATGCCCCCTCATTTATGCTACAAACTGTTAGAACCTAGTCTGTACTCCAGCTGTGCAAGGCAAAGGTGAACAATACTGTAGTTCTTTTATTTACTAAGCCTTATCCATGTGTTCCGTATAAAGATGGGTGTTTCATTTCATAACAGCTGGCTCTCGGAATCCAGTCCCACCATCAGGAACAAAACCAACCACTGTCTTACCTTGCTCTAGTTCATGCTGGGTGAAAATCCATCCAGGAAACAGCCTCTGATGTGTCATCTTCCCCATTCCCTGGCGCTGGCCAATCAGGAGGTATGCAAGGACATGCATCATTCTGCCTTTCTGTCTGATTGGCCAGCACCAGAGAGAGGGAAAGGTGATGCACCAGAGGCTGCTTCCTGGTTGGAATTTCACCCAGCACGAACTAGAGCAAGGTAAGACAGTGGTTGATTTTGTTCCAAAGGGTGGGACTAGATTCCGAGCACCAGCTGTGCTGTCATATTTTGTTTCACAACCAGTCCTGAAATGAAACACCCATCTCTAGTTGTAAGCTCATCCAGCCTCCATCCATCCACCCATCCATACATACATACATTTTATTTATTTATTTATGTGCTGTTCTTCTGTCTAAAGATACTGCACTTCCAACAAGCAACAGTGATTTTGTTGAGTATGAGCTATATGTTTATACATTGTAAGTGTCGATTTTATAAACAAGGCAGAACAAAGAAACAAAGTAAAACAGCTTTCTGTTCTCTTATGTATAGAATATAGCGTAGATACTTTTGACAATGGAGAGGCAGGTTTAATGGAATCATATCAGCAGATGTAGAGTACACATGATTACAGAACACTTGAATAGGATTTTAATTACATCTCTATTCACACTTTTCCATCAATGATCTTGTTCTCCTCCTGCCTTCTATATCCTCAAAACAGGCTTGTGAGGTAGAAAGACAGAATAACCATTCCAAGATGAGTTTCATGAAAGGAGCCGGAATGATTAGGGTCATACTGCTAGCAGTCCTCTATCTCTGAGCAGGCACAGTTGAGCAAAAGAGATGTTCCATACCTTTGCATATGGTGCACAAAATTAATACTGAAATAATAATAATCTTAGAACTGCAGGACTAGAAGGGACCCTGTGGATCACTGAATCCACCCCGTATCAAGGAGATACCATGAGGAATCAAACTCCCAACCTCCAGTTCTGCAACCAGATTCCTAAACCACTGGATTATCCAGATAGTGTCAGTTGATTTCCCGGTGGCTGTGCTTCCCGCTCTCAGCATCTGTCTTTTCTTTTCCATCTTACATAAAATATCAGCCTATTCCTAACAGAAAGGAGACCTGTCTTGCTCTGTGAGCGTGATTCCATGCCACAGCTGCAATCTTATATAGACTTGGCTGAAGTTCTGTTGCTTACCATAGGAGGTTGTAGCTCAAGGAGGCCCATGGAAATCAGTGGAACTTTCAGAGAAGTTGATTCATCAAATCCCCACCGATTCAATGGGCTGATGACTCTACTTGTGACTTCTTACACTAAGCAGCAGGATTTCAGCCACTGAGCTGGGAATTAGTCCCCACTGAACTCATGGGGAATGACTTCTAAGTAAATATGCACAGAACTGAATTGCAAAGGAAAATCTTACTTCAGAAAAAATTACACATGCTACGTACATATGGAGAAAGTGGCTGTTTTGGATTATAAATCCAATCATGATTCAGCCACACAACCACTGGATATGCATTCAAAATGGTAATTTCCCCCAACCTTGACTCATGGATCATAATCTTGTAGTATCAAAACAATTGTTGATTTAGATTCTCAAGTCAATGTTCAAGCACTATCTTTTCAGAAGCTAATTTATTGTCACGTATACTATCCCTCCCTTTCTTAAGTTTTATTTACAGCCCCAAAAGGTGGGTCCTCTCTGTGATCTGATTTTTTTTATCTTTATAGAGAATGCCTTTGTTAGCCTCTCCACAGAGACTAAACATTATAGAACTTCAATACTCGTTGTGCACCATTAAGAAATAAAATAAAGGAAAGCTTTAAATGTGCCATTTTTAAAACTTTGGATCATGTTTTTCAATAGTCAAAAATAGCACTTTTCCACCCCACAACTGAGACCCCTCAAAAGAAGTGATAATTTGGTGTCATCAGCTTATGTTAACATGCTTAAAAAGAGCTAAGATAACTATCGAGCCATCAGAAGTGCACGAGACATGATCATGGTTCCTTCTTCTCTATGAAAGTGTTATGGAAGGTAAATTTTTCATGAGAAATATGCTGTTTAAAAGTACGATTGATTTAAAAAGATCCTGATGGCAAATGTAAGTGATGCTGAGACTACTTCTCTCCATTATGTAAAATGGCAAGCAATTTAAACAGTTCCATGTTAGCTGCTGGTATGATGCATTATATATCAACTTTGATTCTCAGACTGAAACCTCATCAATGAAATATTTCCTTTCCAGTGCAATGAGATAAATACATCTCTTGCGAGTGACTGCTCTTTGGAAGGGAAAGGGTTCAATCCTAGCAACCCTATTCCGATGGGGGCCAGCTGAACTGTCAGTAGGCCCGCTGAAGTTGTGCTGAATCCAGACTCTTCATAGGCTAAAAATGCAGAAATTACATAGGACTACCCTCACTTGGCCCTAATTTTGTGCTTGCATACTGGCTGCTTCTGTAGATTGGAAGAGGTTGGGATCTGATGCAGCTCACCCCACACCCCACAGCCCCTTCTATTCTTCTACTCGCTAGGCTTAGCCAGTGTCATAGTTGTGTAAGGAGACTGGCCTGCTAGCACACCTATGTGATTATCCAAAACAAAAGGGCTATGGCAGGCCAAAGTGCCATTGTTCCAACACAGGAGTCTCTGCAAGCTACTACAGTTGCAGTTAGGATAGTGTTGAAGGTGGTTAATGCTGCATTAAACAATTCAAAACTCATTATACCTTGGTAAAGGATATTCTTACTAAATCCATTCTTCCTGGCATCCTCCTTTGGGCATCCCTTGATGGCTACATAACTTCTCTGTGATATTACTATTTGTTGGTCTCCCTGCTTTTCTAATCCCCACCCCCTCTGGTGAATACCCATTCTGAGACTTCTTTCCCAGAATGGAAGTTTTGAACTAAAATATTCTGATACCCTTTGATCCCAGCCTTATGCCTTTCCCTCGCTCCCTCTCTGTTTTGGGAATGTGAATGCCAAGAACATATCTGAGGTTGAATTTAGCCTTGGGGCTGAGAGAGGGTCCATCTTTGGAATATAAAAGACTTAGGCAGGGCTTTGTAACCACAGATAATTATATCCTGATGGGGGAAGATATAAATCCAGGCCGAAAACTAGTTAGATATGCACCTTTATTCAGAAACAAACAAGCCTGCCACCCCCAGCATGGAAACTTCTTTTTGAAGAAGAATGTTCCTGCCGAAGCATCCATAACTGAGCAGTGGAAGGCTGCTGCTCTGGGACCCACAAGCACATCTTACACTCTGTGGTTATAATTTTGCCATGCTATTCTATTCATTTTTCCTTGCAAACAACTTTCCAAGTGCCACCTATTTATCCAGAAGAGCTTTCATGATCACAGTGTGAATACTCTCGAGTAAGTCACTGGCTTAAGAAGAAAAAGCCAACCACTCAAACTGTGATTTGAAGTAAAATGATGCCTTCGTGAATAGAGGACCCCTACACTTTAAGGTGTAGGGACAGGGAGTCTGGTACAGTACCTTAACCTATCCTTCAGAGTCCTACAGAACTTTATAGACCTCCAGGGGGAAAATCAGAAGTGCTGCTTTAGCACAGCTGGCACCAAAAGGATTAAGTCAATTATGACTCAGGGAAATATTTTGCACCTTGTACACTTTCTCCTTCTGAATATCCTTGTACTTTTTTGCCCCGTGAAAGACAGATCCACAGAATGCCCAAAGAATCACTATTTTTTCTTTTTATTGAACAGGCATGTTCAGGCAGATATAAATATATGGTATTGACTTGCCTATTGAATATTCAAAAAATGTAACTATAAAAACATAATACAATGTTTAAGGAATATAACTATGACATCTTAAGGAACTAAGTGGAAAATATAAGTAACTACTTTAACAAAACTTAGACATACTATAATAAAATATAATTTGTTGCTTAAGAATGGAATAATTGAACTGTATTGTGGCAAATATTTAATAAAAACATTTTAAAGGCATATTGCCTAAGTTATTTAAAAACTGTCAAGTTAAGTCACTATAAACATTTTAACAGGCTATGTAAATAAAAGATTAGAGCATAAGCTATTAAAAATCCCTCCCCCAGCTCAGACTTTTCCACTCTAACAGAACTTTCCTGACACCCTTTAGTCCTTTCCTTAGCTATCTTTCCTGGTTATTATTTATACCCTTATCTTCCCTTCATCATTTATGAACAATCTTTTTGCTGGGTCTGGCATGCGAACAGAAATTTTATAGGAATTTCTATTATCCCTGCATTTTCTGTGACTATTAGGATTTGTAACTCAGAAACAAGAAGGTTGATTATGATGGGAAACATTGTACCTAAAATTTGTAAAGCCTGGAGGAAATAAATGCCAGTAATATTTGGTAGAGCAAACTAGAGTACTGTAGGTACAGAGGGAGCAAGTTAGTATAGGACCTGCAAATGCTGTCTCTGATCATATTAACACATTGCAACGTACCCGTATATACTCAAGTATAAGTCGACCCGAGTATAAGCTGAGGCCCCTAATGTAACCCCAAAAACTGGGAAAACTTATCGACTCAAGGGTGTTTTTTCATTATACTTGAGTATATACAGTATACTGGCCGAGCACTAAAGGGGCTGGGGGTAGTAATTGTCAACGTGTGCTGGAATTGCGGAGGCAATTAGGTTGTTAATACCATAGAGTAAACTCCCTGATTGCCAACAGGCTCTCAGCACACTTTGCCAATTACTACTCCCAGCCCCTTTAGAGCTTCATAACTAAGTCCTCTCACCCCCAAATATTCCAGATTTCAGGGGGTTACCTAAAATTGCTTCAGGAATGTACCCCCCTACTTTTGAGTCCAAGGGAAGTAAATTTTGATTGCATTTTTTTAAAAAAATATGCACTCAAAAATTACTTAGCTTTGGGGCACTAAAGTAGCAGGGGTACCTTAAGAAAGTGATTTTAGGGAACCCCCTGAAATTTGGAACCATTGGGGGAAATAAGGGGGCTGAGTGATGAAGCTCCAAAGGGGGTGCCACTAAACCTTCTCATTGGAATCATATGGGAAGCTGCTGCAGCCTTATCTCCCGCCTGATCAGCTTCAGAGTGGGTTTTTTTTCCTAGGAACTTGCCCTCCACCATCCTTCCCAAGCCGTCCAAGCACCTAATTTTACCCCAAAAACCTGGGAAACTTATTGACGAGTATAAGTCAAGGGTGGTTTTTTTTTCAGCCAAAATACTCGAGTATATACAGTAAATATGTTTCAACTGTCAGTCATAAAGGAAAATCTTTTGTAATGTTTTTGTATAAATGACCTTTCTCTCAGGCCTGACTAGGAGCTGGCTGATCATTTTGCAGCTACTCTTAATAAATTGTTATTCAAACCTCATTTTTAAATGTATATTGTACATTTCCAAGATTGTATTTCCTACACCACCCTTAATTATTTTAGTCCAAAATATCACATATTGACAAAGGTATCTGCTTTTGTTAATCATTCATCCTCCTTTCTCATGCTGTCAGTCTGAGGATGTTGATCTGCTTTTGGTAAGTGGGAATGCTGCTTCTTTTAGCCATGCACAAGCAATTCACTTGACTTAGCCTGAATGAGCTTTAGCAGATGTAATAGCAAAAGCCTTTTCACTGCAAAAAAGTTTTCTGAAATAAAAACTAATGGCATACAATGTCCCATCGCTTCCTACCATTCAAGGACTGGAAGATGTTCAGAGTATATTTCTAAATCCTTTCTTAATTAAAAATAATATTGTTGTTTTAATGTTATTGTAGTGATTTCATGTTATAATTTCTCCAGCTGTCTTGTATTTACACTAAATTATTTGTGCATTTTAGTATCCCATCTTAGATTTTGCATGTTTAACTCCAATAACAGGAAAATATAGGATATGTTTGATCTCTCTCTCTCTCTCTCTCTCTCTCTCTCTCTCTCTCTCTCTCTCTCACACACACACACACACACACACACACACACACACACACACACACACACACACACACACACACACACAAACTATACTTCAAGTATAGTTTGTGCAATTTTGAAAATGAAGTATCCACATCACCATCTGCTGGTGGAACCTGAATATGCAACTTCACATGTTCATTTTCCACCTTGCTTGTCAAACATAAGCACTTGACCATCTTAAGCAGATCTGCATGTGTAGGCATGTTTCTGTATGACATTTGGGTTATGAACAGTGGATCTTAGTTGAATGCACAGCGGTGTGTAGGTGCACCACATTGCTTTCAATGGGGAAGGGCATTCATTAGAATATGGCACAGCTGATCATCTCCTGATACTGTACTTTTAACTGGAATAGAACAGGAAAAATCATTCGGATTATACTTTACAGCAAAATAGGAAAATAAATAACACAAGTTAAATATTGTTATCTTCAAAGCCTGTTTGTTATGTATGTTGGGGGCAGAGAGGAGGAAGAAAGCGTATATGTTACTAGTTTGGTTACCTAGGAGATTCTGATGTAATGTGTTGCCATGGTGACAGCTGGTCCCCTTAAAGATTGTAAATCATGGGATTGGCAGAATTCATGAAAGTGACATGATAAGTGATAATTTTTTTATATTTGTATATTGTGATGTATCATTTGAACTAACCTCCAATCCCTAAATGTACTTTTATTTTAACTGCTTTCGATCTTACCATTAATCTGTTTATTTTACTTACTTTAAAAGAATCAGAGGATAAATAACTCTCAGTCTGCTCAGTCATTGGCTACCCCAGTGGTTTCCGTGGCAACTCCTACTTTGCCAGGGCAAGGGATGGGAGGATACCCATCAGCCATTTCAACAACATATGGTACTGGTAAGTCTCAATATAAGATATGAGCTGTGTAAATTGCAGTGGGGAAAAAGCCAGTCAATGATACATAACAATAGCTCAGTAATACTGAAATATCTTGTTGTATGCTAGCTACTACTTTTCTGAGGCTGATTCTGGCTACAAATGCAGCCTGTGCAGATTTGACATGAGGAATAAATGAATACATAATTTGTAATCTGAAGTATAGGAAGAACTATGTTTTCATTGTGCATCATAGTGAGAAATTGCTTTAAGTGGCTGAAGAATCACTAAATGCACTCTTGAGACTTAAAGAGCCACTTGTGTTTTCAGTATCAGAATTTGCACAGCAGGGTGCTTAGTTTTGTAAGAGCTTGTAATTAATTGGTGCCCATTGCCACACACTTACTGTAACAAGCCCAGTGTTAGAATATTTTTCCTGGCAAGGTAGTACCCCAGTTACAGTGAAAGAGTTATTCTTCTCGCAGGAGCAGAAGGGGTAGGCCAGCTTCACCTTCTCCATCCTAGCCTTCATGTGTGCTAAACCTGAACAATCCCTAACCAAGGGGGCTTTCCAGACAAATCAGTTTTACAGATGCTATGAAGATGATTGACCTGTAGAGACTGCTTTCCATTT
This sequence comes from Phrynocephalus forsythii, assembly GCA_029282475.1. NCBI lineage: Eukaryota > Metazoa > Chordata > Lepidosauria > Squamata > Agamidae > Phrynocephalus > Phrynocephalus forsythii. The sequence goes on from JAPFRF010000004.1 coordinate 77,237,254, forward strand.
CAGAACTTGCTCTCTGAAGATAAGGGGATTAAACTTTTACTCAACTCCTATGTAAGGCTCGTGCTGCTACTGTGCAAAGCTACTGGTTCCTCATGATACCTGTGCACATCTACATGGTATCATTTTGCCCATCAGTAAAATGCAGGGTGAAGCACTAGTAGCAGTGATACCTGGTACGTCACACTTTCGGAATAGGAGCTATTTGTTGATTTGTCAAAGACAGGATGAGTCGCAGAGGGCTGCACTGAAATCAAGACCGGGAAGGGTCATTCTTCTGCTCCAGTGCTGGATAAGTTGTAGGTGTAAATCCAAAATTAAGCACTTGGATCAGACCGACCTGGAGGAGCTGATGATTAGCACCTCGGCAACCTTCTTCATCTGTGTATGGAGTCCGTGCAAGGTCTCTGGGTTGTGATCCCTCTCTGAAGGCCACCTTTTCCACTGCTGGAGTCCCAGAAACCTGGATGCTGCCATTATTCTCACTCTTATGCTCACTCCCCATTACTTGTTTACATTACATTTTAAGCTGCCTCTCTGCCAAAGTAGCATGGTGTGTGCATAATGATCCCCTTCTCCATTTTTTTCTGTGCAACAACCCAGTGAGGGAGGTTAGGACCCAGTCCAGGAATATGCAGAAAGTAACTTGAAATCTACTGGGAAATTTTAAGGAGATTGGCACTAGATTTCTTAGTTGTTCAACAATAAAAACAGTTAAAAAAGAGAAGTACTGTAGCTTTTCTGTGTGTGTGTTGTGTCATTATAGTCATGACTGACTCTTCGTGACCCCATGTCCATGGAGTTTTCTTGTCAGGAATACTGGAGTGGTTTGCCAGTTCCTACTCCAGGCGCCTACAGCACCTGGTATTCCCTGGTGGTCTCCCATCCAAGTACTAACCAGCTTTTCTACCTTCCTTCTAAATTAGGCTGCTTATATAAAAAATGTTGGGGAGGGGGGGGAGACTCCTGTGTGAAATCTACTCAAAAACTCTTTGAACTCACTTCTGATGATACTGGAAACAAAATATTGGTCTGCGCCTTTCATTATTTTATAGTTAGTTGCTGGTTGGTAGAACAGGACATTGCAGTGGTGTTGTGGGTTTTTAAAGAAAAGCATAATTCTCAGAACTCTGAAGCCTGCTTCATAGTAATCCTCAACAAAGTCCTGTTTCTTTTCATCCATTTTCAATAAGATCTTTAAAAGGATGAGAGTGTGGGACCCAGTTTCAGAAGGCACTTGTGTGTGATGGTGATAGAGTTTTGCAGAGTATGCTTAGCAGTTTCGTGAGATGAATAGGCTCCAGGAACCAGAGATTCTTGTTCATTAAGCATTTCTTTGCCAAGATAACAAACTGAATCCTCCTAAATCCAACTGTTAGTACCAACTAGAACTAGAGTATACCCTTTGGATCAATTACACCTGAGTAAGCTAACACTTATGTAAGTCTCAGTGGCTGCATGTTAATGGCTAAATGGTAAATAAAAGTTGGATTGCGGCTCATAAATTTTTTATTTTCCCCTTAAATTTTAAGTCATTGTTTTTGTTTTGTTTTGTTTTCTTGACTTGCATGCAGAATACTCACTAAGTAGTGCTGATTTGTCATCGCTCTCGGGATTTAACACAGCCAGTGCTCTCCACCTGGGCTCAGTAACTGGCTGGCAGCAGCAACATCTACATAATATGCCACCATCTGCCCTCAGTCAGCTGGGGTAAGTAATAATACCACTGAATTTTATGTATCCTTGTTTGTTGTATCAGTGGGTAACCTGTGTGAGACAACGATGGTAGCTGAATGTCAGGGCACCTATCACACTTACTGGAGGGCGTGCTTTAGTCCATGGCATCTTCAGGATTAGAAAATGATTTGGTAGCAGCTGGTGGAAAAGAGCTCTGCTTGCAGTCCTGAGAAAATTCTGAAGCTGAGCAACAAAGAAACTCACCATAGCAGAAGCATAGGCATCAAATCAAATAGCAGATCAAACAGTAAATTCTTTACTGTTGCCAAATTTGGTGTTGAATTCTTTACTGTTAACCAAAATGTTGGCACCCTTCAAACACTGACACATTACTAAACTGGATTGCTTAAATGTGTTTGTTCACTATTTTTGACCAGCTAAAATTCTTGAAATGATTAAAATAATGAATTGGAGACCATTATATTTCTGACATATCAGAAGAAGACAGGATGCTCTGGGAAAGGCAGTTATGCTAGAAACAATAGAAGAAACAAGGAAAAGGAAAATACTTCACAGGAAGTGTAATGACTTAATAAAGGAAACTATGGTCTTTAGTTTGAAGACATGTTAATGGTAGGACATTCAGTGAGATATCTGTGAAGAATCTCAGTCATCCAGGTGGGGTTATTTGCACGTTGAGTCATGGCAACTGCAGTTATTTTCTTGAGAGATCAAAACATTTTGCTACTCATCCAAGCAGCTTTGTCAGTCTGAGGAAAATTAGTGGTGAGTCCTCCATTTTATAGTTCACCTTGATTTCACATCACCCTGGCCTAAACAGGCACATAGGTTGGACAATGGCCTGGACTTATGAGTCTATTCAAACCAAGGTGGTATGAAATCAAGGTGAATGATAAATTCGAAGACTCGGCACTAACTTTCCTCAGACTAACGAAGTAGCGAAATGTTTCAATCTCTCAAGAAAAGAAGCCCAGTTGCCATCATGTAACTTCCAGACATTTAGTGAGACATTAATTTATAGGGAAATCATAAGTACTGTTCAAAAAAACCTTGAGAACATGTAACAACCATATCAACAATTTGACAAAATAGTAATCTGCATCCTAGTGTGAGCCATGCCTGCCTGACCATCATCCAGTCATAAAGGGCACATCAGTTATTGGGAAATCCTTGACAAGAAGATAGCATACATCACATTCAAAAACTTGCCAGAAAGTGAACTTAAAATTGTGCTTTTCCTCTTAAAGTCCATGCTTTCCTGCCCTCTGCTGGCAAATGTGAGAGAGTGTTCCATTGAAAGGAAGCCCTATAATAATAATGTGTACTGTCAGTGTCAAACATTGTTGGAACATTCTGAAAACTGTTAAATTTGCACCAGCCCTACGAAACACAATGAGAGAAGGAAGTAACGTGAAGTATTTCTTCTCTGTATGAACTGAAGTTCTACATAGATTAATAAGCCAAATGTGAGGGTTTTCCCCAGAAATTTTGCATACACAAGTGCTTTATGTCAAAGGGGAAAGGGCATCAGGAGAAAATTTAAATATGTATTTTGCTTTTATGGATAAAGTTGGAAGCTGTAGCTGAGCTCAGGTTAAACTCACATTTTGCCATTTACTTCAATATGAAGTGATTTGCACCCAAAATTTGTATTAGTAATAATTAGCCAACATCTTCCTCTTGAAGTCCTACTAAAGATTTTCTATATCCATGTCTATTGTTCATAAAAACACCTTGTGTATCTAAGGAGAAAAATCCAAAGTATAGGAAAAAGCCATCCTAAGCAAATTCAAAGAAGCTAATTTGCGTGCCATAACAAGTTGTTTGATTAAAGAAGCAAAGATTGTAATTTAGTTCTACATCAGGCTATCCTGTTCTAACCGTCTTACAAATGAGGATAATCATTTCATTAGTGAAGGAGGAGAGGAACCTCATCTCAAAATGTTTGCATATCAGGCAAAAACAAAATAAATATAAAAATAAAGAAGGCAAAAACATTGTGGCAACTTAAAGAGTAAGTGCTATACAGTATTTTAATCTGAGCTTTTATTCACAAGTGAGTTCCTTCAGACAGGGTAAAGAAGAATATATGAGTTACTCTTTAAGATGCCACAACTTTTTTTCCTCTTTCTTTTTATTTTGTTTTTACCTTATATGCTAGCACAGACTAACACAGCCACCTCTTCTAAAAGTTCGAAATTTTGAGAGGAACTTGCTTTCTCTGGTCATAGATGGCTTATCAGAAGATGGAATGTGTTTGTGAAAAGGAATTTATTTATTTATTTCATTTTTAAAAAGCTGAATGCACTCCTTAACTTGTGGTTACTTCCACATTAGGCACTCATATTATCACTGAACAAGCTACGGTAGTTAATTTTCTTAAGTGTTAAACAGCTTCATGGGTTGCCAAAGGGCCCCAATTCATTAGCATGAGTTCTGACTCTCAGCAGATGCCTTTCAGAAACTCAGATTTCTCTGGAGTAAACAGGTTTCATGAGAACTGAGGGATAGGGAAACAGCAGTTTAGCACAGGCTAAATATAATAACAAAAAATAATAATAAGTCACTGCAAAAGAAAAAAGTGAATAAATGGTGTAGTGAAGCATAGAGGTTTCAAACAGACATTGGTATTTCATTTTGTAAGGCAACTGGTTCCAAAACGAAACACGCCAACACAGCTCAGAACCCAGCCCCACCCTCCAGAACAAAATCAGCCACTCTCTTGTCTTGCTCTAGTTCACGCTGGGAGAAATTCCAGTCAGGAAGCAGCCTCTGATGCATCATCTTTCCCTCTCCCTGGCACATGGGAGGCTGCTTTCTGGTTGGAATTTTGCCCAGCGTGAACTACAACAGCGCTACGCTCACCTGTGGCTTGGCTTCCAATTCCTTTTGGATCATCATAATTCAGCTCCCTGACTCCCAAACCTTTCCAAATTACAGAGAGTTACCTAGAATCACTTGATGAAGCTCCCCTGCCATTTTGGTCCTTTAGGACACAGGGGAGCATAGCATTTGTTTAATTTCATTAAAATTTGTTACAAATGGAACAAAATGGAACTGCTACCAAAATGAAATGAAACTCTATTGTTCCATTTTGTGCCCATCTCTAGTTGGGAATGCAATTCCCCACTCTGTCTCCAGCAAGTAGAGATGGTCGGTGTGGCCTTGGCCAAGCTGCACACTCCTTTGGCTGCCCCAGAAGAAGGGACTGGTAAACCACTTCTGAGTCTCCTATACCTAGGAAATTCTGTAAATGATTGCCACAAGTCATAATCAACTTGACAGTGCATAAAAATTATTATTTTAAAACATACTCATGACAAATTTGAAGATAGTTCACAAATGTGTGCTATGAGGAAAGTATAATTTTAGCAGTTCATTCGTCGGGTAGAATTGTTCTAAAAGCATTGTGCTTCGTTTAGAGTGCAGGCTAGTCAGATTTAAAACACAGAGAGTCCAAAAGAGCCAAGACAGCTTTAGTTTCTCTTCTTCAAGTTCTCCCAACAATGACTGTCAGAGGAAATTCTGTATTCCCTTTATGTTCCTCATTGTTGGAATAGTAGGGCCACACACCCATCATTTTTAGGAACGTAACAGCACCCATTTTGATAAAATCTGCTGAAAGCAGGGCAGATGAAAGCAATTACTGATTCAGCACTTTGGTCTCTCTTTGTTGCCTAACAATAGCTGTTCCTTATTAAACATTGTGACAATTGGTGATAAAAGCACCACCATATCCTTCCAATTGGAAATGTGTCCACATGATATAAAGCATCCTTTTGCATGACAGCAGAATTCTGATAAATATTGGCTGCAGTCTTTCACTCTTGGCTCAGGGGTAAGCCCCACTGTGGTGGTAGAGGACAGAAATGGAATGACTACTTACCAAGTGTCAATACAGGGTACAGTGCACAAGCGAAGCTCAGCAACACATAATACCTTTCTTTCCAATGAAACAACATAGTCTCAAGTATGAAAAATATGTGGGCCTGCATGTGTGAAACATGTGGCTGTGCTGGATAAGATATGGACCCTGTATAATAAAATAGTTGCCACGAATAATTCCATCAAAGAACCTGGGTCCTGCACAAATAAAAACAAAATGACCTACTTTTTCTGAGGGAAACATTTATGTGTTTAAAAGCATTTTGTTAATATAACTAATACTTGCACTATGGTTGTGAAGTAAAAACAAACAAACAGAAATAGCAATGCTATTAGTATTTGAATAATGTAATAATGCTATTGAGCATAAATGTTACTACTACAAGTAACTGTAAGGCACAAAAAGTGGAATTTAAAAATTGCTGTATTGCTATGGAGGATAAATGTTTTTCTGTGACTAAAATATAGTCCCTTCTTATAATGTGATATTTTAATCTTATAAAGACTCACCAGCTCCCCTAGGCACTTTTATATAAACATGCCACTTGGTGGAAGACCATAATATTTTACTTTAATCATTCCCTTCCCATTTCCCAAAATTACTGTGCTCCGTTAGGCATTTCAGAAAGTCTTGAGTAGAAAAATTAGACATTACTTTCTGTATCTGGACTATCTCTGTTGTAATGCTGCCCTGGTGCTACTGTATATCAACTTGTATATCAATTAGCACATTCTTGGTGCACTCAAATCACCAGCTTGGGTCCCTTTATTGGGGAAAAGGGAGCCTATAAATAAAACAAAACAAACAAATAAATTCTAAATAATGGCCTGGTTCAGATAATGTTGATCAAGCAAACCATGGGTCATGATATTAGCAAGGAGAGGGTAACCAAGAAATTCCTATATCTGCCTCCTTTCCTCTTCCACTTTGGTCAGATGGCTTGATGATACCCTTGTTTCATGCATTGCAATTCCCCATGAGGGCTGAACAGTGAAACTATGGTTTAAAAGAATGCAAACTTAGTTCTCTATCCTAATTAATTTATAATCCATGCATCAATTTTCTTGGATCAGGTAACATGGCAATTGTGTATGGCAGGCCTTCCCAACAGGTAGCCCGTGGGCTACTGGTAGCCCGTGAAGGGTTCAAAAGTAGACCACCGGCCATCAATAAAAAAAGTGAGGGGATAAGTTCTCCACCTCTCCCTCCCCCATCCCAAGGACCACCACTGCCCTAGCAAAGTTCTGGGTCTGCTATCCCACTGTCTCAGCCATGGTGCATTGAAATCTGTTTCCACCACAACAGATTAATTGGTTTTCAGTGCATTCCTATGGCAAACCACTGCTGCATTCCTATGGGAAACCGCTGCTCTACTTACAAAAGTTTTTACTTATGAGCATGTGCTCGGAACAAATAAAATTCGTAAGTAGAGGTTTTAGTGTAGTAGCCCTCAGGCACTTTGGGCCGGAAAAAGTAGACCTTGGCCTGTTCAAAGTTGAACAGCCCTGGTGTATGGCACTCTGTTAAATAGATCAAAAACCATTTAAAAGAGGACTATACTATCTTCTCTAGACCCAAACATGAATGGGGAGGGGAGGAGCAAGAAAGGAGGAGAGAATGTTGGTTGCCATTCCAGTAAAGTGAATATGTGCTGGTATAGCAAGCCTGCATCAGGTTCACATAGATCAAGCTGTAAGGTCAATTAGATGAATTAGCAAAAAGCTGGATGACACTCTGACTTCCCCAACTGTAAATGGTAAGTGGCTTGTCCCTCAGAGTCATACTGAGAGATATGTTACACTGAAGAACTTATTATAATGGAATAGAATGTTGCCAGTAAGTGGTGCCTTTGTGTAAACCACAACCTTATGCAAATGGACAGCTTGTCTCTTCGTAAATGACAATGATGAGACATTATGTTGGACATCCCTCCCCATTAAATATGTTCCAAAGGGATCATACAAAACAATTTAACTTTGGGCCTTTTTACACGACCCCTAAGATCCGCTGGCCACTTAAATTCGGACCAGAGATCTTAGGGGTTCGTCACTCTTCCTCTGTCCCCACCCCCCTCCGCACTTCCTGGTTGCTGGCTGCATGAGGGAGGGAGAAAAAAGAAAGAAAAGAATGCCGGTTTACCTCCATTTTGTTCCCGGCAGCATTCAGATCTCTTAAAGGGGCGGGGCGCAAAAAAAAGAACAAACAGAAGCCAGGAGAGCCCTGCACTCACTATCCTTACACCGGATCAAATATATGTCACATCCAAAAAGCAGGTACCTGAAAGCTGCGCTGGGACGCGCTAAAGTGGGTGGGGTCGCACTTAATTTCCTGTTAACTCCAGAGCTGGTGGGTAAACATTTTTAATCTCCGGAGCTGGGAGCCATTTGCCCCGGAGTTTAGGGGTCGTGTATAAACGCCCTTTGTTGATATTCTGCCAATTCCCCTCCAAGAGTCCTCTATTTACTTTTTCTCTCCTGTACGCACAAGAAAAATAATCTAGTAGTGGAAAGCATGGATTTCTTATTTTGAGTTATGATACAGCTGCCTCCTCAAGAAGGAAGGGGGAGATGAGACATATTTTGCTTCATGTGTGTGTCCATCATACATCCGTTGGTAACTTTCTAGAGAGCTGTTCAACTGAAAATTTGCCTGTGTTCATTCCTCATTGAGCATGTGAAGTATAGGAATTAGATTGTGACCCACAACCCAGAGGGAATTGGTGGCCTTTTCCCCAGGCAGCCAAACATTCAATGTTCATTGGAAATTGTGTCTGTCTGCATAAAGAGATATTTCCATAAGGCTACGGCATGCTGACACACTAGTGACCTTATGACTCATGCAGAAAAGCCCTGTTTTCTTCCATCTAGTCTGTGCTTTACCACCCATTTCCACTGATACTGAGACCTGCCTCCTTAAAATCTTTGTTGTCTAAGCAGTTCCTCATTTTTGAAGTTAGAACAAGGATGGGATCCAATGCCAGTTGGTATAGCCCTACCTCTACTTATCTTGTAACACTAAACCATGGTTTAGCATCCCTTTGGTCACCAGGGATCTGAAACTAAAATTTTCCACATCCTGCGTAATGATGATCTTTTGAGGGCACTAGTAAATATTTACATGTGTCTAGAGAACTTCCATATACCTAAATTCAGTAGGACCCCATGTCCATGGAGGAGCCATTCCACAATCTACAGCAAATGCCTGAATCCATGAGTATTAGTGAAGCTTATATAGAACACACAAGGAGGCAGGACAAAGGTAATAACATCCACCTTGTTGTATGTTGTATATAAGACTATGATAAATCACACATTCCTGAAACCACAGGTCCCAATGATATAGATATAGGGAATCTACTGTACTCTCAAAGTGGGCACATAGTTATAGAAATGTCCCTAATTCTGATGCATCCTTAATTAACTTGGTCAGTTGCAATCCTGGCAACCATTGAAAGACTCTCAAAGCTCAGAATAAAGAAAATTGACTTGTAGTACATGAAGTGTTCTGTGAATTAGCTCTAAATTTATCATGTGTGTATCTGGGAGTAACAATTCCAAACTAGACTATTGAGCAACAGCATTTAGAAAGTACAGAAGTCTACATGCAGCAGTGCAGTTATCAAATGCAAAAGAAGTTTGAAAATGGCAAAATGTAGTGGCAGAATTATTTTGTTGTGGAACATCAAAGCGAAGCTTAATCTTGCTCACAATCCTTATGCACATAACAGAACAAATTCACAGTCTGGGGGAAAAACCAGTTTTCTAGAGTACGACTCTCACTTAGAGATGGGCACGAATTGAAAAAAATGATGTTTCAGTTTTTCATTTTTGGTTGTGGGTCCCGTTTAGGTGTATTTTCGTTTTTTGTGAATTTTTTGAAAAAAATTCATTTCATTGATTCATATTTTTGTTTTTCTTTTTTACCCAATTTTTGCGCGATTTAAAGCATTTCCGTGTGCGGGCGTCCCTCAACGCCCCAGACCAGAGGGAAAACACTAAAAAAAATGATGCTGGCAGAGACACAGTATAGACTAGGTACGCAGGGAGGCTGCAAAGGCAGCAGCGGGCATTGCCCAGGGCGTAAGGCAGCCACAGAGTGACTGCACTGCTGGGAGAGGGTACTCACCGAGATGTACGCATGCACACAGGGAGGCTGCAAGAGAAATCTCTTCTTTCTCTCCCCTTAAGAGCCAGGCTGCAGCCAGCAGGAACACAGAGACAGACACCTGCCTGGCTGGCCTAAAGTAATGAGTCGCAGAGACAGCAATCCCACCCTAACTCCCACCACAGACTGCAAGGAGGACGGGGGCTGCCAGAGCTTTTTATGCCCTCTGGCTGCCACACCTACCCAGTCTGCAACCTGGGCATGCTATTGGTTGAAATTGTCCAAGAATTTGCATGATCTCACCACATGGCTTGCATCCATTTTGTGGTTGGAATCCATTTTGTGTCATCCTTAAAGGGAAAAGAAAAATACATTGTGATGGGAGAAAGACAAAAACAAACGTTTTAAGTACCCCAACTCCCTGGTAGGTAATAATTTCAAATAATTATTGCTGCGTTTTTACAGATGTCCAGGGCGTTTTAATACCCAAGAAATCAATATTAGGCATCTGGGAGCCATTTTGGGTTGATGTCCCCTAACTCCCCTTATGGAAAAAAAATGCAGCGATCTGAGAAAAGACATAAATGCACATTTTAAGGACCCCAACCCCCCTGGTAGATATTATCAGGCAGAATAAATAATTATCGCTGGGTTTTTACAGATATTCAGGACATTTTTTAACATTTAAAACAGCTCATTTCATTGCGTGTCACCATTAACGAAAACAAAACATAACGAACCTAATTTTCATGGTTCTGTTCGGTTCGTTCCAATTTCATCACCATTTTTGTTATTCGTTTCGTTACATAACAAATAAAGGAACGAATTTTTTTTCGTTTTGTGCCCATCTCTACTCTCACTATTCTCCAGTCAGCTTCCAAAGGGTCAAGATGGAAGTGGATATCAGAGATCCAGAGCATTCTGTGCTCAAGAACAGAAAGGAATTGACTTGGTTTGAATGAAATATCTAGTCCCAAAAACTTGTTCGGGCTGAAATCTAGTAGTAAGTCCACTCACAGAATCAGTGGGGGTTTGATGATTCAGCACCTATGTAAATTCAATTGATTCAATAGGCCTACTATTGTTTTTAATTTGCTATTGGATTTCATCCACGGAGCCATAATTCAGAAAGCTAACTCTGAGTAAATCACAAAAGGCTGTGACAGAAGAAATGTCTGCTCACTTATTCCTGATACCCATAAGGACGATCTCTTCCTTTCTTGGCATGCCATGCTGGGATTGGTTTGAATCTTTGAGCTGATGTTTTGTGTAAGTGTGCATTTCCGGGGGCTCTGCCTCCTCCGTCTGTAACTGGGTTTCCTTTCCTCCTACAGAGCTTGCACTAGCACTCATTTATCTCAGAATACAAATCTCTCCCTGCCTTCTACTCAAAGCCTCAACATCAAGTCAGAACCTGTTTCTCCTCCTAGAGACCGTACCACCACACCCTCGAGATACCCACAGCACACGCGCCACGAGGCGGGAAGATCCCCTGTTGACAGCTTGAGCAGCTGTAGTAGTTCGTACGACGGAAGCGACAGAGAGGATCACCGGAACGAATTCCACTCTCCCATTGGACTCACCAGACCATCCCCGGATGAACGAGAAAGTCCCTCTGTGAAGCGCATGCGGCTCTCTGAAGGATGGGCGACATGATAACCTTATTAGCTACTAGGGTTTTTTTTTCCTTGCAGTGTGTGTGTGTGTGTGTGTGTGTGTGTGCTATACCTTAATGGGAAATAGGGAGGGGGGGTCGATATGCATTCTATGTGCTGTGTGTTGGGGAGGGAAGTCAGGTACTCTGTTTTGTAAAAGTACTTTTAAATTGCCTCAGTGATATATTAAAAGATAAACAGCAATGGCTGAGATAAGCTTCGCACTTGAATTGTACAACAGAACACTTGTACAAAATAGATTTTAAAGTTAAACTTCTTTTCACTGTTGTGCTCCCTTGCAAAAATGTATGTTGCGATAGGTAGTGTCATGTTGCAGGTTCAACGTTATTTACATGTAAATAGACAAAAAAAATTAATAAAAGGAAACATTTGCCTAGTGTGGCAGATCTTTACTGAGAGAGAAAGCAGCTGTTATGCAACATATAGAAAAAATGTATATAAATTTTTGGGAGACTCAGAAATTGGGTGACCAAGAAAAAAAGAAAAAAAGAAAAAGAAGACTCTTGGTCACCCAATGCATGTGAAATGCTCACAGATGTGTTGACATATCAATGGAGTATGGCACTCAATTAAATAGATCAAAAGCATTTAAAAGAGGACCATACTTTAAAAAAAATAGTTTGAAAATGAACCTATTTAATTTTTAAAAAAAATCTGGGTCTGCATCACTTATTAAATAAAAATATAAAATTTGTAAATTACATTTTTCCTTATTTTCTTATTAAAAAGTCAGACAGTTCATTGTGGCTTTTTGTAGTCTACTTAAGCCAAAATGTGGTTTTCCCCCTTCATTGCTTCGCCATATTTTAAACAGCCCTGAAAGAAACAAAAAGGGGACTTTTTATGTATAGAAAGCACTACCCTAAGCCATGAAGAACTCCATGCTTTGCTAACCAAGATAACTGTTTTCTCTTTGCAGAAGTTTTTTTTTGAAATGTGTATTTCTAATTATATAAAATATTAAGAATCTTTTAAAAAAATCTGTGAAATTAACATGCTTGTGTATAGCTTTCTAATATATATAATAATGATGGTAATAGAAGTTTTTTTTTGTTATCCTAATAGTGGGGGAATTATATTTGTGCAGTTGCACATTTAAGTAACTATTTTTCCTTTTTTTTCCCTTCTAAACTACATACATCAATCAGCTGTTGAAGGCTAATCTGTAAAAGGTTAGAATTTTCCCTTCCTATAGCAACCCATATAATCCTAATACATCTGTAATCAATTTTGTGATCCATTGTATATACTGATTAGTTCCATCATAGTGGTCTATGCAGTTGACCGTGTTTAAGGCCCCTTTCTTACCTCACTTATATCTTGCGTATCTTAAGGCTTTTTGCCATTTAGCCTGTCTCCGCTTTGTCCTCATTCCATGAATTAATCAAAACTGACATGTTTTTTTCTGATTTGCTCTTATAGGCAACTCGGAGAGCTCCCATGTTTCCCAAAACATGGAAGTGTAGGGGAGCATCCTGAAAAGTGAAGGTGGTGATAAAAATCCTGTGAGAAATTATCCAATGATGGATATCCCAGAACAAAAATGTTTTTAACTCCCAGATATAATTAATTTTAGGTTTTTGTTCTTTGGAAATGGAGTAGGTTAGAATTTAAATATAGACTATCTGTGCGAGTTTAGATAGAATAATGGTGGTCAGGAACAGTAGGAGACTCAACCATCCATTCAGAAATTCAGGATGTCTAACACCAGATTCAGGACGTGTATTTCCACCATAATCTGCTGCTGTCAGACCTGTGGTCCCTTATTGACTTCAAAAAATATATCTCTATGGAGAAGTTGGAAAACTCTTTGGAATAGAGGCTGTCATTCTGTGGAGCCATAAAACAGGAGCAGGGGAGTAAGAAATTCCTAGTTCTGCTAATTTTGGATACAGTAAATGTCTCTTGGATCTTGGCCTATGAAGCTTAGGTTGCTGGTTTCTCAAGGCTGATTCACAAATACATGCACATCACTTTTAGTTGAATCCTATATATGATTAATCAGAAATAAGTCCCACTGAATTTCCTGGGGCTTGCTCCCAGGTAAGTGAACACTGGATTGCAGTCTTGGTCACTACTCAGGCATTCAGTGAAAAGGCAAGTCTTAATGGAGAAGAGACTAACCCAACCCTCTTCTGTCCTATCACTCCTGGGTGGAGAGATATATCTGAAGAAGGTAGCAGCATCTATAGATGGCATGGACTCCTAATTTTTTTCAGGTTTTCTGGTCACATCAAGAGTCATCAAGGACAGAGACTGCTCTTCATGGCCCTCCTTATGGGAAAACACAGGTGAAGGGGCAAAGCTACCTTGCTCTGCCTGTTTGTAGGATACGATTAACTGTTTCATCCACTGAATAGGGCTCGGGATGGGCCATTTGTTTCAGAACCAGTGTAGGTTCCGAAATGACACATGCAAGCCCAGGTGGTGCTCGGAAACCTCTGACACACGCACACCCAATGTCTTTCCTTTCTCTGAGCTCGCATGGGGTTAAACTCCAACCAGGAGGCAAGCTGCAACATCATATTTGCTTGCTTCATGGGGCTTGCCAGGCCCAATCAGGAGCTGGGCAGGGACAGGCATCATCCTGCCTCCCTGTCTGACTGGCCAGCACTACGGAGCAAGCGAAGATGATGTCGCAGCCTGCTTCCTCCTTGGAGCTCAGCTCCGTGCTGGCACAGAGAAAGGCAATACATTGGCTTTGTGTGTGTCAGAGGGTTTTGAGTACCACCTGGGCTCCCAAAACGACATGTCCATCCCTAAATAGGGCTAATATGATATGATCACTCACCATACTTAATCCAAACCCAGTATTTCATAAACCATTCAAATGTGGTGTTCTTGTAGACTTCCTTTATAACAATTAATTACAAAAGATATCTGTATGGTCCAGTTGGTTTCTGTAGGCGATCACCATCATTTTAATAGATCTCGGCCCAAGATTTCATGAATATGCTATAACAATCTGAACAGTTGGCAGAGAACGATTTGAATTATATCCAAATCCATATTCTTCTCCACACTGGGAAAGGGAGGCCTTTTTGAGCAGGTAGATGAAGCATGAGGAAGTAAATATCATCTCCATCAATTGGAGTAATAAATTACTTCTCTCTGTATTAGCCGCCATATGTTCTTCAAGAATCACACATTTTCTTCACCACCTAGCTTATCCTAGCACAAAAGATAGTGTTGTTTTTCTAAAATGCACCACACCCTTTTCTATGCCAAATGTAAAAGGCAAGCAAAGACGGCTTCGTTGGTTTTCTTTCATTCTTTTTCAAGAGCAGAGAGAACAAAGTGTATCAAGAAGCCCCTTTCCCTGCTCCAAGATGTGTGGATATTATTGGTAGCCTTTCAGTGCATGTTTAAAATTACTTTATGTAATTTTGGAGCTTGGAATCTCATGTTCAGAATAGCTCCTAAAACCTCCATTTTGATGTGCTGATAGTTTTCTAACTTGCAATATATGTTCTTGCTCGGGGGGGGGGGGGGGATGAGGCCAGAAGGGTGAAATGGATGAAATCAGGTTAATTTTTAGCACTTCAATGACAGGTGGAGGTGCTGCTGTTGTTCCCAAAATCATTCTGCCTCCTGAGACGGCATGTTGCTAGCATTGAAAAGGATTGACTGAATGATTAAAGCAGAGTTAAGGTTTTAGGCTACAACTCCGAGAAGGCCCCAGCCCCTAACTAGGAAGATTTCCAGTGCTGCAATTGAGACTTTTTCCATTTCCAAACTCTTATTGAAGAGTTGCATACCAATACACAGTTCCTCTGCATTGCTGATTGCTCAGTTATGTTTTTCGCAGGATCACTAAGAAGAATCACATTATGACTTGTGTATGTCACATCCATCTGGCATCAGGGATAGATTTCAACATTCAGTTAATTTTAGAAAATGTTGTGTTTTTTGGTTGATACTACCTGCTCTAAATGGTGATAAAATATTGGTTGACTTTTCATTATCACAGTAATAGGCATGAACCCTGTAGGTGAAACTGTCCATGTGTCTCATGGTTCCTCCATCACACCTACCTGCACGTACGCATGCCGCCTGCATGCCAAACTACTCTCCCGGCCATGGCTTCATAGTTTGTGTTCTGGTGGTGGCTCAGCAGTTGCTCTGACCCATCCTGAATATTCATTGGCTGACACAGGTGGCTCCTAAAAGATACGCATACAATAAAAGAAAGTGAGAATGGGGCCGGTTACTGATTTTTTGAACCACCAGTCAGGATTCCAAATTATTTCCCTTACTTTGACATGTACTAATATCCACATTCTCCATTTGAGAACAGACAATTTTGACGTGTCTTAAATATGCAAATATGTCACAACATACCATGTCATTTTTTAACAACAACTAAAAGAATATTTGGCTTTTCATTATTATTAAAAAGTAATTTGTCAATGGGGCTGATGGAGTCAGTCTTCTGACTTTAAAGTATAGCCATATGACTAGTTTACCTTAAAGTTGCCTCAACTACACAAGAAAAACAAACACTTGAGTTTTTCAAGGAGAGTTTTCTTATAAGGGTTGTTATTGTACCTTGCACAGTTGGTACAATGGAAGCAAGCTTCTGTAACTAGATGAGGCAAATTCTTGCAATTAAAATTTGGGATTTTATAGAGCCAGAGAACTGAAGCATGTAAAAATGGACATCATTCCCTCTCCTCTTTCTGCTACTGAACTGGATGGGGAAGAAGTTAGGGTTAGTTCATAATTGTAAATGGAATTAATTAATAAAGAAGCACAACTTTTAATTGTGATGTTGCTTTCTAGAACCTTTAGCTGTCAACCTTTAGCTGTTCCTGTTATCTGTACCTTATGCATCTGTTGCATTTACAAAGCTACTTTTGGGGCTTATTGTGTGATCCCTTTATATTTAAGCAGTTTGGGGCAGCGCCCCAAAAAGAATGAAGACTTTATTCAACCCAGGCAGTACAAAGTTGTAGGCAACATGAGATCCTTGGAAAACGTGTCTTCTCTCTTCCTTGTTAAAAGTTAAGTTGATCCTTGCTGGAAAGGGCTTGTTGATGAGTTTATCAAAACTAATTGCTGGAGACAGTGATATGATATATACCAGCCTTCCCTAAGTTACACAGTGCCCTTCAAATACTTTGGACTATATCCCCCATTGTCCCCAGCAAATGTGGTTTGCGTTTGATGGGACTTGTAGTCTAATGCATCTGATGGGTGCCAGGTGGGCAACGCTGAGGATATACACAATCTGCACAAATTTGTATATTGTATGCATTGATGCCTTTCCCGGTGAAGCTTTTTAAAAAAATCATTTTGATGTTTTTCAAACTTGTTTTTGTAACCAAATTGTTTCTATTTTCCCCAAAAGTGGAATTTGAAATTTTTTAATGATTAATATGAAGATAGCTGCTGTTTCTCAGAACTTTTTTTCAGGCAAAGCAAAAGGCGAGAATAAAACAACTACTATACTGTTTTCAAGAATGTCAAGAACCCCATTTGATTATTTCCTTCTTTCTTCACCTATATATCTATCTTCCAGGTAGACACAAAAATGTGGTTTTTTCTTTCTCTACTCCTTACCCAGAAGGCAAATGCTTTGTCTATGTTTCCCAAAAAGCCACATGAAACCTCAATAAAGACTTTTGCCTAAACACAACAGATTTTCATCCACTCCCACTTTATGCCATCTACAGTGATGTCCTCACTTCTGTGGCCTCCATTTCCTATCATTACGGGTCCTGTGACAGATTGATGGGATATTGGTGTTGGTTGAGAATGCTTCACTGTCAAATTTATAATAAGTTTTTCTAAATAGTTTTTAACCAAAGATGTGGAGCAATCCAAGTGTGGAACTACATACTTTCTGTGTCAAATTCTCTGCTGAATTATAAGCATAACCAGGTAATTTAGTATCACTGTCCATGTTCATACCTCAGACTGACTGGTACCTCAGTTTGATTTCAAAGAGATCAGCTCAGTGACAATGAAACTCACATCACCATTGTCCACTGTAGACTCATGTAGGCCCAACTGATACCATACATAATTTGACTTGGATTGCTTCAGATGATTTGCTTCTCCTTTTATTCTGGGGATTTGTTTTGATTAAATCAGTTATATAATTGGGAAATCATCTTGTAAATGGGGGCATACAAGCATTTTGCAAGAAATAGAATCCTTAGAGGCTCACAGCGGCATAAGCTGGACTTTGTCGCCACTAGATGACGAGACATTATAGCTAAGTTAAAAATCACATCTGTGTATCCATTCTCAAGGGACTTAATTCAGCTGCCTGTAGTGAACAAAATATAAGATAAAATGGGAAAATTTCAAATGTTTCTCCTGCTGGACATAAGGTATAATTTGTATTTTGCAGCCAAAAAAGTAAAGTTACTGGCTTTCTTAGTGAAACAGTGTCTCTGGTGCATTTATTTTGAAATCAGTGAAGTTGCATGGGGCTATTCAGAATACATACATACATACACCTTTATTGGCATTAAAACAAAGAATATAGAACACAACCAAAACAGTGATGGTAAACCATTGTCAAGTAAAACAATAGGTAAAAAGCCAAAAAGGGGGTACACTCTCATTTCTTATTAATAACAGCTACTAGAAAATCTGCAACTTGTAAGGTGACCCATTCAGAATTGTCACGAAGTAAAAAGCTTGTGTATTCCTCTGGAGGGCCAGAGAACATAGACATAATTGGGTCTAAAAACTCTTTGCGTAACGTAGTATGGGCAGGGCAATGGCACAGTATATGAGGGACTGTGTCTGGTTCAAGTTGGCAAAATTTACAAAGCCTCTGGGACGGTGGTATACCCAAGTATCTTCCTGAGAGTACTGAGGAGGGGAAAATATTGAGTCTGGCCAACATGAAAGCACATCTCTTATTTGGATTAATTAGCTTGCGGAAATAACAGAGATCATGGCCAAAGACTGGGGATAGGTTAAAGAAACGTGGAGAGCAGGTCCAATTTAGATTAGAGGAAAGTAATTCAGTTTCTTCTTCAAATAATTTTGCCTTAATGGTCAAGGTAGCTCTTTTACAGTCACAGTTGGCAAAATAGTCAAGAGTAAAGCCTAAGTTGTGGAGTTTGTTTACAAAGAGGGAATCCCAGGTGGAAGTAAAGGGATCCTTTAAAAGATCGAAAAGTAAGGAACTGGGGGAGGAATTATAATGGAGGGCTAACCAGTATTTGATGGCCCAAGACCATGCCAAAATGGAAGGTAAGTGAATGCCCAACTCAAGGATCATGGTTGAAAGTTTGATTGTGTTGGAAACACCTAGCATTTGCCTTAAAAGGGGGGCAATTACCAAGTCTACTTTTGTGGATGCCGCCTTGATCCAAATTGGAACTCCGTACAGAAGCTGAATCAAGGTCTTTGTCTGAAGAACCTTGAGGGCCGCAGGTACATACTGGTTGCCACTATGGTAATGAAAACGGGATACTGAATTCAAATGGAGTTTGGTTGAAGATATTGCCAAGTCTCTATGGAAATTCCATTCTAATCGGTGGTGGAAATTTATACCTAAATATTTGAATGTTTTAACTTGTTCGACTGGTCTGCTGTCAATACTCCAGGATAGCGGTTTCCATAGATGAGAAAAAAACAATATTTTGGTTTTTTCGGAGTTGAATATTAGATCATTAGATATACAATAAGAATGAAAAGCAGATAGGAGATGCTGTAGCCCGATTTTGGAGATGGAGAGAAGGACAGAATCATCAGCATAAAGGAGAATTGGTAATGGGGAGTTACTCAAACAAGGGGCGTACTTATCACAATGAGATAGTTGAGAACGTAAATCGGCAAGGAAGAGATTGAATAGTTGGGGCGCTAGTATACAACCCTGATGGACACCTTTGGATACAGTAATCTTTTCAGAAAGGGAGCCCTTGCGGTTTATATGGATTAGAGGAGTGAAGATTCCTAATTAAGAAAAGCAGTCAAGAGTCAATTCCCCAAGAAGCAAGTTTGTGCCATAATAGGTTTCTATTGATAGAATCAAACGCACCTCTCAGATCGATGAAAGCAGCGTAGAGTTTCCCTTTAAAGTGAAAAGAATATTTTTCCACAAGGAAAGACAGCAAAAGTGCATGGTCTAAAGTGGATGATCCTGGACGGAAACCAATTTGCTCATTGCAGGGAAGGCACTTCGCCTCCGCCCAGGCTACTAAACGTTTGAGAAGGAATTTTGCATAGAGTTTACCTATAGTGGAGAGGAGACTAATAGGCCTATAGTTGGACGGGCATGTAGGGTCATCCTTTTTGAAAATTGGTACTAAAATCGAAGATAACCATGATTCTGAGAAAATCCCAAAGTGGTTAATCAGGGTAAATAGTTTAGCCAGGAAGGGAGCCCACCAGTCAGGGGCATTAATCAGTATTTCGCTTACAATCCCATCAGGTCCTGGGGCTTTTCCGGGTTTCAAGGTGCTAATCAGTTCTAGTATTTCGGATTCTAAAACGGGAGGCCAAGGGGGAAGGTCAGGGGGCAGGGGAGGAAAAGGGAATACCAGGTCAGAAGCAGCAAAGATTTTAGAATAGTGTGTAGTCCAAGCAGAGGGAGAAATGGGAGGAACATCAATTAAAGGGGGGACCGGGTTGGAAGAGGACACCAGTTGCCAAAATACTCTGCTGTTCTTGGAGGAGATGGCATCGAATAACCTATCCCACTGATTTAGAGCAAAAATGTGCTGTTTCTCTTCCAAGAAAAGATGGAAGGACTTTCTAACTGAAAAATAAAAGATAAGTGCCTCAGAAGAAGGATGAGAGCAAACAAAGGAGAACAATTGTCTCAGTTCATATTTTGCAGATCGACAATCCTGGTCAAACCAGGAAACTGGTTTGCTCTTCCCTGTGTGTGGACGGGGAGGGTTCAGTGAGTTGGTTAAGTGTGAGATAATTGCGGAATATGCTTGGATAGCAACATCGGGGGAGTTGGTTGATTGAATAATTGCACACTGGCGAACAGTTTCTAGTGATCTGGACCATTGTTGGAAGGCCAGTGAAGATCTAGAGGTCCACTTAGGATATACAAAAAGATCAGTGAGGGAGTCACTACTGGAAAGATCTGAGAGGGGGTTCAATAACGACACCTGCAGAGGGATATGGTCACTATCGTTGCACGGGCTAAGTTCAAAATCGGAATTCTCCGCAAGAAGGTCGGGGAAAATTAATATATAATCGACCACGCTCAACCCCAAGGGTGAAAAGAAGGTAAAATTACCTGAAAGAGGATAATCAGGGGCACCATTCAAAATACAGAGATCATAACTTTTCAGACAGCCCAAGTACATGCCCAGTGATGTCCTGTCAGTCCTCAACACCCTCCTTGTAACTTTTAGGTCTTGGATATCAGGATACAAACGTTGTACATTGTTTCTTGAACATTTTTTTGCTGCTCTTCCATCCATGGCAGTTTAAAACATAATGCAGAACTACCTAAGGGGGTCGATTTTCTACCCAAAGGACCCACTGCATGGTACACCAGCCGTAAAAATAAGCAGGGTTATTTTTTATTCTTATTTTAATATTGATGGAGTTTGCTCCTGACTTCATTGATCTGGGTTTTTAAGTGGAAGAGTCTGTTGTCCATTGTACTGCCAATCAACCATCCTGAAGACATCCAATGACAGGGAGTTTTGTTCTTCTTCAGATTGTTTTTCACCTGAGGTATTCAGGGGCCACCAAATCAATGTTGTCCACCAAGGCACATTTTGTCCATACTGGCATGATGTGATCAAGAAGGTGAAACTCGAGAAGTATGGAGGATGAACAGCTGAATGAGAGAATGGTATTCCATGTACGCTGCCCTTAGCTTCCAAAAACAGAAATATAGATATAGTAACACCATTATCTTTTCATTCTCTAGGACAGGCTTACTTTGTTGTTTATTCAAACTTAATCATGTAATAATAAATTTCTAATGGCAATTTAGAATATTGTTAAAATATATTCTTTTAGTGATCAAAACATAAAGTAATTACTAGTGGAGAACTCAACCATCGGACTCAAAGGGGTGATTCCTGTTCCAGTGATTCACAAGCCATGGAAAGCTTCCGTGAGTGGTTGATAGCCTCAGTGTTCCACAAGCTGCCAGTATTTCAAATTATGAAAGAAAGGTTTACTTCACTGGAATGATTGCAGAGTAGGTGCCAGGCAAGCTTTTCTGGGGAGAGTGTGCCACTGTGGTGTCCCTCTGAAAAGGGCTGTCTCTGCCTCATAGGTCAACATTATTTGGTGGCAACATCTGAGGACAAGCTTCTGAACTTGATATCAAAGTTCACACTGGAACCTGTGGGAGGAGGTATCCTTAAGGCATCTTGGCCCCAAGCTTTATCGCTCAATTCTAGGCCTTTGAATTTGGGTCTAGACACTGTTGTTGAGAGACTTTGGTATTAAAATCAGATATACCATGGATCCTTCTCTTAACCCATTGCCTGGTGAAGATTACATAACTCAGTTTCCTGTCTTTGCCAGCAGGTTTAGCTGGATGATTACAAACTTCCAGCTCTGTGCTTCTGTTCATTCTGTTTTGATCCTTTTCTTCCCTGCTTTTGTGGAAGGGTAGGTAGCAGAAGGCCTACAGATATTTTCAAGGAGCAAAGATGGAGGTGTAGACTGGGACCAATCCATATATAAAAGAGGCAACAACATCTCTATTTGCATATGGATATGCACATGTTTTCCCCTCTCTCCCATTCATAATCCTGCTCCTCAGAACCAATGATGTCCGGGATTCAAATAGAGAAGTAACAAAACAGACAACAACTTTATTACTAGGTGGCAATATCCAAATTGGCAAGCCATGCTCTGCAACCCACAAAAGCAAAGTCATTTTTGCAGCTAGATAACAGATATTAAGATATTGCTCCATATCTGTTCTATTGCACAAGCCCCCTGGAAAGCAGTTCTTTCCTTACCTCTTCCTCTTCTTCCCCCTCCCCCGCCCCCCCAAAAAAACCCAAAACTTGTATCTTCACCATAAAGGCCAATGTAGAGGTATGCTGGGTGACTTTATTTATTTTTCAGTATATTGCTCAATATTTGTAATGAAAGTCTTCATTTCCCATTCATTAAAACTGCATTGATTTAATCACCTTCCCCAAGCGCAACTTGGGGATCTCTGGAAATTTCATGCTAGGGATAATCAAAAGCCCTTTCCCTTTTAAGAACTCTCTGCTTCTCATTGTGAAACCAGCACTTCATACAATGTTCGCACCACCAGCCAAGTCAATGAAGGACTGCCATCTCAAAATATTAAGGAGGAGGAGATAAAAATTGGGGTTATATCAGGTAAAACCTTTTTGCAAATGACATTATTAATGAAATACAGTAACAAGCCAAATAGTTTTCCTTGTTTCACAACATGCTATGATGCTTTTTCCTCCCCAAACTGAATTATAGTAAATGATATAAACTCATATCTTTACATAGGTTAGCATATGCAAATATGCATCCCAGCCTACTTCAAGATAGCTGCCATGTAAAGGTTTTTCGCTCAGTTTCCATATATCATATGGCAGTAGAGATGGGCACGACTCAAAAAAATAATTTTTCATTTTTTGTTTTTCGTTTAGGAAAGAAATGGACCGAAAGGTCCATTTCGGTTCGTTTTCATTTGGGGGGGTTTGCACATTTTTCGTTTTCGTTTTCGTTACGAAACGAAACGAAAAAACAGAAACAAAAATGAAAAATTTTCGTTTCATTAGCATTCTTTTCAATGCAATGTGTCTGCCATAACGAAAATGAAAAAACACGGCAAAATTTTTCATTTCGTTTCCGTTGTCGTTTTGCTTCTGAAAAATTTTTCGTTTTCATTTTCATTGCGAAATGAAACGAAAAAACGAAAACAAAAACGAAAATTTCGATGAGTCGTGCCCATCTCTATATGGCAGGCCTGCACAACAGGTACTGCACAACAGGTACTGCACAACAGGCCTGCACAACAGGGTTCAAAAGTAGCCCACCGGCCATCAATAAAAAAAGTGAGGGGATAACTTCTCCATCCCTCCCTCCCCCATCTCAAGGACCACCACTGCCCCAGCAAAGTTCTGAGTCTGCCAGCCCACTGTCTCAGCTGAGCAGGGCAGTCCAAGGGTCATGGCGCATTGAAATTTGTTCCCTCCAGAATGGATTAATTTGTTTTCAATGTATTTCTATGGGAAACTGCTGCTCTACAAAAATTTTTACTTATGAACAAATAAGTAGAGGCTTTAATGTAGTAGCCCTCAGGCACTTTGAGCCAGAAAAAGTAGACCTCGGCCTGTTCAAAGTTGAACAGCCCTGTCATATGGCATTGGACAAATACAGAAAGCTCCCTTTCACTTTTAGTAGTAAGAAAAACAGGCAATTTCGGCAATTCAGCCTGATAACAACATCTGCCACCGTTCTATGTTCCACAAAGCACTTTAGGTATCTCTCCTGCCATAGCCAGGGTGCCCTTGGGCAAGCTGTACAATCTCTGGGTGCCTCCAGACAAAGGGAATAGTAAAGCTACTTCTTTGGATCCTCTACCTGGAAACCTGGAAAGAGTCATCACAAAACAGAATTGACTTAACACATGATTGTTATTATTAGGCACTCTGAACTCCTCTGAACTGGAAGAATCTGTAGCCTTAAACTGTAGCTAATTCAGGTTGTCAGCTATAGCCAAACCGTCAGCCAACGTTCATCCACCATGGAGGACATCAACATTGGCATCAAGCCACATCTGTCAGCCCTGCCATGAATTCTTTCAGCTCTCATTCACTGTCATTTAAATAACTCACTCTGAGACATTTGTAGGAGAAATAATAAAAACATTTATTTACTTACAGTTGCTTGAATTACAGATTTGTGTATACTGCTTTCTTTAGTGTGCTAAATCATTTAAACAGAGCAAGAGTAAACTAACAACTGCTACCAACAAACTAAAGAGGGAGAAAGAAGTCCCACTTCTCTAAGTGGGGCTCTTTTTGAATTCAAAGGATGGAAGGAACAATTAGTTAGCATGGGATATATAATTAGATAAGATCAGAAAAGAACCTCCCAGGCAAACTAAGTACAGGCAGCCTGTGTGTTTGCAAATAAAACTCCAACACTTACATCAGAGTAAGATTCAAAGGATGATCCATGAATTTAGAAAGATCCATTCCTTCTTTTTTCTCATCATGTTTTGGTATAACCACTGCTCTATAGCAGATGCAATGGTTGATAAACAATGCTGTGCAGCTGCTTTTGTATATCCACTTTTCCTGCACTGTTGTTCGTTGATGGAATTGTCCAGTTCTTTACTATGTGAATGCTACACTGTTCTTTCTAAATAATTGGAACACATGCCCTCAGCAAACCCCTCTTATTTAAATCTTGCCATCACATTATATTGCACCTGATGTGACCTATTGTTTTCTGTTCTGGGAGGAGCCGCTCAGCTGGGCTTTAATGACCATCAGTCCTCCATTGTTTCACAATGGCTGCTCATTTATTGGGTTTCTAGTTCTCACTGATTACCATGTTTGAAGATGTGTTGTCTAATTAAGTGGGGAGGGGACACATTGGAGAAAATGAAAGGGAGAAGCATAATAGGAGTTAGAAGAGGGTTCTACAACCAGATGCAAATGAACGTGTTGAAATGAGCAGAGACCTGGCTAAACGAAGAAGAAATGATTTCTGAAAGATCCTACCACTTGAGAATCAGGAGTGAGCTGTTCTTGAACATTTGCCTGCTTCAGTGACTTGAGACTCAACATTACAATGGGCACTACGATGGAGCTCCCACTATATTAAAGGGAGACTGCTTTTCACTTGCTCCTTCTGGCCGACAGACAGACAGACAGACAGACAGACAGACAGACAGACAGACAGACAGACAGACAGACACACACACACACACACACACACACACACACACACACACACACACACAGAGTAATCCCCCACCTATTGTGGGGTTTAGGGACCCGAGCCAACCCACAATAATGGAAAATCCATGATATGCGGATGCTGGGTCGGGCCGAGACTGGGGGGCTCTCTGGGGGCTCCTACACTTACCTGAGGCCTGGTGCTGCCCCAAACAGGCCTCTGACAGGCTTCCCAAGCCTGTTGGAGGTCCCAGAAGTGGTTTCCGGTGCTCTTGAAGCCATGTCCGGTTTTCTGGAAGTCACTTCCGGTTCGCCAGAAAGCACTTCTGGAGCCTCCAACAGGCCTGGGAAGCCTGTTGGAGGCCCGTTTGAGCCAGCACCAGGCCTGGGGTAAGTGCAGGAGGCCTCAAACAGCCCCATGCAGCTTACCCCGGGGGGGGGGCAAGGGACCACAGTATATAAACCACAAAATGGTGGGGGACCACCATACATACATACATACATACATACATACATACATACATACATACATACATACATACATACATACATACATACATACATACATACATAAAACTATTTGTATCTTTGATTCACTCTGGCCTTGTCTTTGGGCCTCAGTGTAGTTTGTAGAAGAGACCAGAGGGTTGAGGAGAAATGAAAAAGGAAGGAAGCCAGATAGATATTTCTGGATTAAACATCTCGGTCTAAAATATCTTTCTATGAATTTTTCTCTATAGGTACAGGTTTTTAATATTATGCAAAGAGTAGAGCATTTGTATAAAAGGATTTTAACAGATTTGTAGAATCAAATTATTTCAGTTAAGAAAAAACATAAACCAAGAAGGAATTAGCAGGGACACAGCATAAAAATGCTTCAAATAGGTCTTTTGACATACCAAACCACACTTTGGTTTGAGAATCAATTGGGTTTCTGGGCATGTATAGATTTACATCTAATTCAAGTCCAATTCAGGCTATATCAGACTGTTGCAATGTGAAATTATTTGCTTTCCAAATGACTAGAAAGGTCTGTATTTTTATGAATATTGAATATCATGGGTAGTGACTGACACAAGAGGGCCTAAAAAGATTGAGGAAAATGTTGAAATTCAGCTATATCATCCAACAGTTTCTGGCTGACATACCTGGTGGTGAGGCTAAACTGGGTTGCACTCTAGATAGCAACCAGTTTATAGTTACCTGTTGCCCACCCTTCCTCTTGGTACCACAAAAGTATCGGCCTTTGTCCCATGGAACCTGCTGGTTGAGTCAGAACCATATACAGTATAAAAAGTTGCACCTTATTTGTATGTACAGTAGGTGCTTAAGAACATAAGAACATAAGAACAGCCATGCTGAATCAGGCCAACGGCCCATGTAGTCCAGCTTCCTGTATCTCACAGTGGCCCCACCAGATGCGTTTGGGAGCGCATGATATCTGTCTCCTGATAGCACTCCCCTGCATCTGGCCCTTGAAGTACCCTGGTTTTAAGCCTGGAGATTACACATCTCCCTCATGGTTTGTAACCTGTGATGGAGTTTTCCTCCAGGAATCTGTCCAATCCCCTTTTGAAGGCATCCAGGCCAGATGCCATCACCACATCCTGTGGCAGGGCGTTCCCAAGACTAACAATGCACTGGGTGAAAAAAGGTTTTCTTTTCTCTGTTCTTACTCTCCCAGCCCTCAATTTGAGTGTATGTCCCCTAGTTCTGGTATTTTGAAAGGGCGGAAGAGTGTCCCTCTATCCACTTTACTCATGCCCTGCATTATTTTGTACTTCTCAATCATATCCCCCCTCAGGCGCCTTTTCTCCAGACTAAAGAGCCCCAAATATTTTAGCCTTTCCTCATAAGGGAGGTGCCCCAGCCCAGTAATCATTTTAGTCGCTCTCTTCTGCACCTTTTCCAGTTCCACTATGTCTTTCTTGAGATGCGGTCACCAGAATTGTACACAATACTCCAGGTGTGGCCTTACTATTGTTTTGTATAATGGCATTATAATGTTGGCTGTTTTATTTTCAATCCTCTTTTTGATAATCCCTAGCATGGAATTGGCCTTCTTCACCGCTGCCACACATTGGGTAGACACCTTCATGGAGCTGTCCACCAACACACCAAGATCTCTTTCCTGATCCGTCATGGATAACTCAGAGCCCAGGAGTTGATAGATAAAGTTTTGATTTTTTTGCCCCAATATACATTCCCCTGCATTATAGCTTATAATAAACCCTTTTTTTAAAGTTTAAAAATACTCTCCCTCATACACTCCAGTGCAGCCCCAAGACAATGCTCAGGGCACAGCATGGTATCATCTGCAGAATGGTGGAAGGAGATGTAGAGCTGTGTGTTATCAGCATATTGATGGCATGCAGCTCTAAAGCCCCAGATAACCTGACCCAGCAGACGTGTGTAAATATTAAATGGCATTGGCGAGATTATCAACCCCTGAGGGACTCCACAATTGACAGTCTAAATTTCTTTATATCATCAGTTGATGCACTGGATTTTTTAAATATTAGGTCTAATTATTGTTTCCTTGAGGGGTGGGCAAACTGGCCCTCAAGGAAAGAGATGTTAATAATAGCAAGTGGCCCATTACATGGTGATTAGCCTGGCAGTTTTTATAAGCCAGTCTGGACATGGATCTAGGGAGGAAGTGGTGGCACGACAACAATCAAGCACCCTGTCCACCTCTTGGGACATCACAGGCTGAAACTGGCATAAGCTCCCCAAGCAAGGCACCTCACTGGAGGTCTCAATTGATCTACTGAGGGAAGTTGGCAGTTCAGGTCCTGGTAGATGGCCTCCATCTTAGATTTAAATACTCCTGCAAAATGGTCACATTTAATGCTAGTGGGAGGCCTTACACTGTGATCATTATCAGTCGGCTCATAGACTATGAGGAGTAGTTCCACTTGCTGATTTTGAGCTGTCTATATCTGATTGATGGCAAAGGTTCTTTCAGCCTTTCTAATCTTGGAGAGATATAGGTTGGAGGTGGCCTTTGCAGCTTTTAAATTATCCTCCGTCAGGACATGGCACCCATTGGCCTAAACCCTCCTCCTTTCCTGCTTCATCGCCCAAAGATGTTGACCATACCATGTGGCTAGTTGGGCTCTGATACGGAGGGGGCATTTGGATGTGATTGTGTCAACAGCCCTAGTGGCGGCCTAATACTAGCCATCCACCAGAGCTTCGACTAGAGCACCAGCCAGATCTACCGGAATCCCTCTCATGACATCTTGGAATCCAATAGGATCCAATGGCCTATGAGAGCGGACCATCTTAATGTGTCCATGCTCCCCACAGGGATGGAGTATCGCTGTTAAACTGCATTTTACTAGGATATTTTCTAACCATGGCTTTCAAAAAGTTGTGCAGTGGTGACCAAACTCTCAAGATTCATGCACTGACACTCTTTGATTGGTGGAGATAATGTCAACGCCCAGACATCCAGGCTTCGCTGGGAACAACATTGCTATTTCCCAGCAACAGTATTTTTTGTGAACTATCCCTATTGGATTTCAAAATAGTTTGGAATAATTTGATCACAAATAGGCAAAATCCGTTAACCATACAAAAGAACTGTTCCTAGTAGATGTGAAAATGGCTAGAAGCAGTTAATAAATGCAGCTGCCTGCATTTTTGGACTCCCCTTGAGGGCTATGGCTATGGTGTGTGTGTGTGTGTGTGTGTGTGTGTGTGTGTGTGTGTGTGTGTGTGTGTGTGTGTGTGTGTGTGTGTCATGTACTTCAAGAATGTCTGATGGCATCAACACACTGTCTTGGCAAGAACTTTCTTTCAATGGGTTCCTTCTCTGACAGTCCTACTCCTAAGCTTTGAATGAAGCAATAAAAACTCTTTTCCTTTTCCTGGAATACCTTACCTGTCGGTATGGGGGGTAGGTTAGGGTGAGTGTTATGACATTATTCCACTGTTTATATTATCTTCCCACCCCAAGTTTCATTTGCTACAATGCCATGCCAGCTCTGAATATAATAATGTGTTTTTTCTCAGTGTGCAGTTACATTAATAACCTTTCTGTTTTGATAGATTTGCAACAGAAAATTTGAGGTTGGTAATCGTCTCGATAAAGCCCATTCTGTTCTCTACCCCTTGGGCTCAGCTCTTGTGAGGCAGAATAATGATGGTACTCACACAGCTGCTGCTGCTGCTGCTCCACTTCCACCATTTTAAATAATCTCTTTTCTGTCTCTGAAGGCAGCTCATTCCATATTTGTGTCCCACCAATAAGGAGACATTGGAGGGTTTGGCGTTATGTGGTGATGCATGCCTGACTTACCGTACAATGATAAGGTTCGAATGGTGATTATCTTTGTTCCCAGATTTCCAAGAAGTCTCAGATTGTGATCCTAAGCATGGGTGTTTATACACGACCCCTAAGGTCCGCTGCAAATGGCTGCAAGGTCTGGACCTTAAAAAATGTTTACCCACCAGCTCTGGACTTTGCAGACAATTAAGTGCGACCCCGCCCACTTTAGCGCGACCAAACAGCAGTTTTTTTGTACCTGCTTTTTGGATGTGACAAATATTTGATCCGGTGTAAGGATAGTGAGTGCGGGGCTCTCCTGGCTTCTGTTTATTCTTTTTTTGCGCCCCGCCCCTTTAAGAGGTCTGAATGCTGCCCGGAACAAAACAGAGGTAAACCGGCATTCTTTTCTTTCTTTTTTCTCCCTCCCTCAGGCAGCCAGCAACCAGGAAGTGCGGAGGGGGTGGGGACAGAGGAAGAGCGAGGAACCCCTAAGATCTCTGGTCCGAATTTAAGTGGCCAGCGGATCTTAGGGGTCGTGTAAAAAGGCCCCATGTTTCTTAAGGAGTAAATGCCAATCACATTACATTTGGTGGGAAAGAGGGCTCAGCTGACTGCCACAATGTCTACATTTCACTGCATTATTTTAGTGAGCATTTTAAAGTTGATTTTCCTTCAGTGGATTTGTTTACAAGGCCTTCTATTTCTGATCTTTTTGTCACTAGTTGATGGCTTATGGATATGTACACTTTTCTTGCTTATCTCACTTCTCTGAAAAATATTCAGTACCTCAGTTGGACACCTAGGCTGTAAAGGAGGACTATGCAGTAAATGTGAATGAGAAAGCACAAGGAAAGCTTAGAGTGCAACTATTCATTTATCTATTTATTTATTTATGAATATTTCTACCTCACCATTCTTCTTGGAAAAGGACCCAAGGTGGCTTGCAATAATGAGGGGCAATATACAGCCCAGAACATTCAAAACATATTCAAGTTAAAAATAGGGAATTAGTTGAGGCATATTTCAACATTAAAAGGTAACATTAAAGCTACTAAGAACACGCAAAAAGAAAAGAAAAATCCATTATGAGGAATAGAAATTAGCATGGAATCACTGGTGTTCTTATGAGATCAGTCAATGCAATCATGCATGG
Organism: Phrynocephalus forsythii; assembly: GCA_029282475.1. Lineage (NCBI taxonomy): Eukaryota > Metazoa > Chordata > Lepidosauria > Squamata > Agamidae > Phrynocephalus > Phrynocephalus forsythii. The sequence goes on from JAPFRF010000004.1 coordinate 77,267,879, forward strand.
TAATCCATCTAAAAGTCACATAACTACAAGATGAAATACATGTCGAAATCACTCACTCTCTGTGAAGGCACACAAGGGAATTCAGGTCTGTTCAATGTTAAGTGCCCATTGCCACACTTCAATTGAACGTCTTGCAATTCTATTTGCAGCCTGGCAGGTGGCACTGTTGAAAGAACTGCAGTAACAAGGAGGAGGGATGGCTCCTTCCCCATTCCATGGCCTCAATTTTCAGTTCTTGACATGGACCTTTTCTCTCCCTTCTTACTGCTGTTAAATAAACAGGAGTATGGCCCATGGAAGGAAAGCAATTCAGCCTGTCCCAAACCCCTAGTATTTCCTGCATTTTACAAGAAAGTGGTATCCTCCTAACTCTGAGCAAACAGTGTTGTACTATGAGCAGGGCTAGGCCAAGACATTTGGCAGCTGTGGCAGAACAGTTAGTGACAGCCTTCCAATTGACCCATATCAAGGCAAACTGCATCCAAAATCAGGCAAGATATTTGGGGGAATGAGGCAAAAAAGAATCCCGTAAAGGTCCCTCCCCACATCTGGCATTAACAACAGATAAAGCAAAGAAGTAACAATGCTTACTTCCCAGACCTGCTGCCTGAGGTAACAGTCTGACTTTACCAAATTGAAGGGTTCTTCTTCTCCACGTGCCTTCTAATTCCTTTTAATTCCTAAGAGATGTGCTTGATTAAACCAATGTGAAAATGTTCCCCGTGATTCCAGCTTCATTTTGAGGCTCCACCAAAATTGAAATGCCGTAGAAAATGAAAGTGAAGAGTATGACAACTATCTGCACATATGCATATGTAGGCCAACAGGGACACAAACAGAAAGAAACTGAAATATTTTCAATCAAACAGTCACTGTGCACTATTTTAACACGCAGCTAAGAAATGTTTCAGTTTTTTGGGGGGAATGGGGTCAAAGCAGAGCAAAGCAGAGATAATTGTGTATTACTGGTGCAAATATGAGGTGGTTCAGGAAAAGTCTTGTCACACACAGAGCCTTGTAGTGCAGTGGTTAAACTGCTGTATTCATGACCTGAGGTTCAATTCCAGGTAGCCGGCTCAAGGTTCATTCAGTCTTCCATCTTTCCAAAGTCAGTAAAATGAATACCCAGCTTTTGGGGGGAAGGGTGTATAACCTGCATAATTCCTTGTAAACCACTCAGAGCTATGGGGTGGTATATAAGCAGAACACTTATTTTTGTTTTGTTTTTGGCAATGGCACCGGTAAAAATCACTGAAACTTGCCTTGGTGTTTGGGAATTGACAATGCCACCATTTGTACAAAAATACTTTGGGCCACTTGCTGTAGCGAATGAAGGAAGGAGCTCCAATGCAGGTTGGCAAATGTAACACCAAAGAAAGACGTCTTTTCTGGAAACTCCACTTGCTGAGCCTGGGAAGGATTCATCTCAACCTCACCAGATGCTATATCTTTCCTACCCATCTGGCAGCAACTGTTATGCACCCAGGCATGGGAAGGGAAGGGTGCCATCCCACTTTTTAGACTGGCCAGATTCTAGAATTGTATTTGCTTGTTCTTTTAGGCCACTACATTTGTTCTCCATTAAGACTGAGTCTGTGTGTAAATGTGGGATGAGTAACTGACTCCCTTGTTTAGACTGTGACTGCATAGGACAGTGTAGAAGTGGGCATTATTTTTCTCCTCCATTTCCTACTTATTTGTATATGTTTTAAGAACTGAAATGTGACAGCCCAAAAAAGTAACTTGTCTACTCTCTAGAGTTCAAATGTCTTGTGTAATGAAAAAGGCTATCCTGAAAGCCTGAGGGTCAGAAATCTACACTTCCCTGGTGCACATGCGGGCCAAAATCCTGTTGCTTAGCAGATCCAGTTGCTGTTCTGAGACTTCGGAGTTCCTTCTCACAGGAGGCCTGGCTGTCCCCATCTTTGCTCTCCTTCCACAAGCAGGGGAAGACCTTTCTCTTCAAGCAAGCTTAACATGGATTTAGGGAGTCACCACCTCCATACATTTTATTGATCTGAATTAGCCTACTGTAACTGCAACTTACTATTCTAAATTAAGTTAGACTTACCCTGATGCAGGTTACTACTGTTAGTAAATAGTATCTAATTAAGGCACAAAACAATGGTTCAAGGCACAAATTGAATCACAATAGAAATGGGTGGGATTAGAATGTTTTTGATCCAAGTGTTTTGGTTTCACCGTGTTGCATGCAGGTTTGCCTGTTGACTACTAGCATCAGAAGGTAACATGATTCTCCTCCCATAAGAAAGTCAGTTTGCTTTTTTTTTTTTTTTAATCAAGCTTGGAGTCACATTTTACTTCTAAAGACAATTTTAAAGAACCTCTGGATTTTCTTCTCTTATTTTTTCATTCCTTTTGTTTTGTTTTCTTCTCTGAGTCTTGTTAAAGACCCTTGGCTTAGCAAGCTGATTTTGCCGAAAAGCAGAGGGGAGATGAACTATAGATCCTATTCTTGGCAGTATATTTCTTTTTCAGTAAACACTGCCTGCAGCAAAATGTCACCTCTCCCTAACAAACAATCAAACCAGATGCAGCCGAACTTCACAAACAGACTGTCTGACAAGTGTGCCCTAGTGATTCATGCTATGGATTTGGCATCCAAACAGTCAGCCAAGCTGTCTCTATTGACATCTGCTCCTGTTCAGCGCATGAATTCTCCTTATGGGCTCTCTCATCTCTAGCACTCCCTGGGAGCTCTACTCTCACTCCCGCTCTCAAAAGAAGCTCCACTGTCCACAAAGCTAGCTTCCAAATGAACCCCTCCTGAATATGTCCCACTGATGCCTTAATGCATAGCATGCTCCTCAAATATCTGAAGATTAAAATGTTTACCTCCTGAAATACTACAGAGATTAATCCTGTCAGGGTTGTTGGAACATACCAAGTATGGGTTTTTTTCTAAAAGGTGCAAGGCTCTGTGACTCAGTGTAAATGGGAGGCTAGCAATATTATCAGGTGGTGTGCGATGTTGACCTCAGACGAGTATCTGGGATGTTGTGGAAACTATATTACAGTATTTATGAGTCACCAAATAGGCAAAAGGGCATGTGGGGTTTTATACCACATGGGCAAAAATAACTTGTTTGGGATGTATCAAGTACTGTTCCACCTGATTTGGGAGAGGGAAGCAGGGGATGTTTGCACTTTGCCTCAGGAAGCAAAATAGCTGGGGGCAATCCTAACTGTGAGTTTGACCCTATTCATAGGGCCTAAAGCATATTCAGTCTTTTTAAAACCAACAGTTTATGCATCTGGGACATTGTGCTTCTGCCTCCACCATTCAAATTGCCATAATATGGCCCAAATATGCTGCACATTCCTGGCCTTCACTGCCAGCAGGAAAAAGGATGCCACATCTTACATAGCAAAGGGCAGCCTGAATGTTGATGACACCAATGATAGCAGTTAAAATGGTCTACTACAGTATGCCCTCCTGTGCTCACTACCATTCATAAAGTGACACAACACAAGGGAAAATCCCACACATTGACTTCTTTTTCCATCAGTTAACTACTTCTCATCCAAACACAATTGTCAAGGCTGGTTTTTTGATATGTCTGAATGACAGCAAGCACCAGAGAATATCCTATAGGTTAGTAAATCCATTTAGTTCTCATACCTTTGCTAGAGAATTCAGATTATTTATGTTGCTAAGAAAACTCCATGGACATGGAGTCATGAAGAGTCGGTCACGACTGTAACAACCAGGGCCAGCGCTAGGGTTCTTTTTGTGCCCTAGGTGAGGGGCGGGCGGCGGTGGCGGCGGCGGCAGCGGGGGGTGGCGGGGGTGGGGGGGGTGGGGCGGGGTGGTGGCAGTGGGGGCGGGGCGGCAGGGGCGGCAGATGATGGGGAATGGCAACGGGTGTGGGGGCGGACGGCAATGGGCACGTGGGTGGGTGGCGATGGGCACGGTGGCGGCGGGCGGACGGCGACGGGTGGCAGGGCCACGGATGGCGGTGGCCAGCGGCAACGGGTGGGGGGCAGCAGGCTGGCCAGTGCTGTCTCTCCATTTTGGCACCCTAGGCAACTGCCTAGTTCGCCTTAATGGACGTGCCAGCCCTGGTAACGACACAACAAACACACACACACATTTACATTTATATCCTCAAAGATGTTTGAGCTACCGTGCATGGCTTTCTGCCTCCCACGTTAAAAGAAAATCTTTTTAAAAATACAGTACAGACTACAGAGTTTTGGTAGTAAAGCACAACTAAGTGAGGGAGGAAAGTTTTATTGGCAATAATACATATGGAAAGGATCTGAGGTGTTTTCTTTCAGGACAAACACAACAATAGAAAGCAATGTGGTATAGTAAGTAAGAAAGTTCGCCCTGTCCTGGGCCACAGTGGCATAAAAGCAATGCGTTGAGGTCATGCCAAACAATAGTCCTACTCTATTCTGTGTTGCGTAGTTAGACAACATTTTGGAGTGCTGTGCTCAATTTAAAGTGCCCCATTTCAGAAAGAACTTTGACTAATGTGAGTGCATCTGGAAAATATTAATCCTAATGAGGAGTAATTTGGAAACCAACATTTGTGAAACAATGTTGAAAGACCTGGGTATGTTTAGCCTAGAAATGCAGGAAGTTAGAGATGGCAGGAGTTTTGGTCTTGTAATGGTGCGTTAAGGTCCACAGGCCAGAATCATGCTTGGGTTTTTTTCCTACATTGGAATAAGGGCAGTGATGTAAATTGCAACACCAAATTGCCACCAGTTAACAAGTCACTGCCTGCATTTCTCATCACATGCCCATCCCATGACTAGTTGTGCAATGAGATGTACCAGTGGCTACATGTTAACTAGCAGCAGTTTGCCACGGCAATGCAACATTATTGCATCCAGGGACGGCACTTCCATTAAGGCGAACTAGGCAGTTGCCTAGGGCGCCAAAATGGAGAGAGGGCACTGGACAGCCTGCCGTCCCCCTGCCCCCGCCCCCTGCCCTGGCCCCCGCCGTCCATCCCCCCACCGCCCACCAGCCGCCCGTCGCTGCCCGCCTCCCACCACGCCCCCCACCCCCGTCCACCACCACCCTGCCCACCCACTGCCCCCCACTCTGCCCTCTGCCCCGCCCCCACCCCTCACCTAGGGTGCAAAAAAACCTAGCACCAGCCCTGATTGCACCCACAGTGGTCTAAGAAATCAATAGAATTTGGGCTATTGGCTTTACAATACCTGGGAATACCTTTTATCTGTTAATGTGGGCTGTTGTCTGCATTTTGAATATTCCCTAAAGTCTGGGCTACCTATGAAGGTTTTCACGATAAGAGCCTGCACTTCTGAATTCACCACCACAACATTGGTTGTATGGAGAAAAACATGTTGTGTCTCTGGCGATTCCTTGAGTTGTGTTGCTTTTTTGGAAGAGCAAGACGGGGAGTAGGAAGAGGATAGTTGGACAAATAATTTTGGAGACCTGGACTGTAAATAAAGGTGCATCTGTTTCAGAGTTTGGGAATGCATGAATCTCCAAAACTGTTGTTGGGCTGTGACCCTCTTCATTCCACACCACTGGCTATGCTGTACTTCCACATCATCTGGAGCAATGGTTCCCAAACTTGGGTAACCCAGGTATTCTTGGACTTCAACTCCCAGAAATCCCAGCTAGCACAGCTGATGGTGAAGGTTTCTGGGAATTGCAATCAAAGAACACCTGGGCTACGCCAAGTAGGGGACCAAAGATGTTGAGGATCATACATTCCTACCCCTGGGTTGTTTTGTCTTTAAAGAACAATGTGGTGAGGAGTGAAGGTGGGAGAGAAGTTATCTGCTGACTTCATTGATCACTGAGTGTATTCTAGAAGCAATATGAAATATGCATAGAACTAGATAACTGGAGATCCTCCTCCAGAATGCCCCAGATTCAACCGGTTGATAACTTCAGATGTTCCATGCCTGCTTTTCCTGAACTGGTCCCTTCCAAATGTCTGGGGTTTCAACTTCCAATAGTCCACCCCAGCTAGCACAGCTAATAGTTGTGAGTATTGTAGATGGTCATCCAAATCATCAAGAGTAGGACCATGTCTTGCTGGACTCTTTGGACGATACATTTGGCATTTTGCACCTATTTGGTTTTTGGTACAAAGCCTATATGGTGGGAAAGGGTGCCTACAAAGGGAAAGGCCACCAATTTGACATCCTGCTTTAAAAAAAAAAGTGGCTTCAAGATGAAAGCTGAACCCACACTAGAAACTAAAATTGCTATTCTATTTCTACATATGAGAAGATAAGACTCAATTGAAAAGACAGTGATGCTGGGGGAAATGAAAGTCAGTAGAAAAAGAGGAAAAAACTAATATGGATTGCCTCAATAAAAGGAACCACTGCCTCTAATTTGCAAGGCTTGAGCAGACTTGTAGATAATGGAATATTCTGTTGCTGCTGCTGCTGCCACCATGTACCATTGTTTGCTTTCCATTCAGGGCCAAACGATGAATGAATGACCTCCAAAGAGTCCTGCCACTAACAGCCCTGCTCAGCTGTTGAGAACTCAAGGACATGACTTCTGTCATTTGAGTCAATTCATCTCTCATTTGATTTTCCCATTTTTTTCTCCTACTGCCATCAGCTTTCCCCAGCATCACGGTCTTTTCCAGGAAATTTTGGAGGTTGCCATTTCATCAGTTTGCCATTAGCTGGATGTGATCTGAGGTCACATAACAACAGGACAAGGATGATCAACTTGTGACCATCAGATGTTCTTGGATTCCAGTAACCATCACTCTCAGCCAATAAACAGTGAGGGGCAAAAGACTTCTGCTGCTGAGGGAGACGGGTTGCCAACACCCATCCTGGATGGAGGAAGGCAGAGTAAATCCCCTCTAAGCAGGAGTTCCAACCTCCCCATGGAGCCACCTGTTTCCTCCCCCACACCCTGCCCGCCACCACAGCCCAATCCCTGCTCCAGGCAGTGTACAAGACTTGCCTATAAGAGATGCAGTGGCAAGGGCACATCCAAAATCAGTCATAGATTTACCACAGAACGAAATGGGGCTTCAGGAAGAAAACACTCATTCCAGCCTCCCGGGTTCTCTTGTGATCTGTTGTCCCTGTGGCTAATCCTGGAACCAAGTTATGAGTACATACACCATCAAACTGGGAAGTTCTGATAGACATGGCAAGATTTGCTCTTGAATAAACATGTCCAGGCCAAAGCTGTGTGTCTTTCTCTGCAGTTTAGCACTTTAACCCAACAAACAAACACCCACCCCATCACCTTCAGGTTCCAAGAGCTCCAACCTATGGATGCTGACAGTGTTTCTTTCAGACAGTTTGCTCCAGGGGTGGGGTGGGGCATTATGGAGACGTGGGGTGGGGTGGGCAGGGGTGTATATAAATTTAAAGGAAAATAATATTCTTTGTCAATTCACTAAAATAATCTTATTATTATTAACAATATTATTAAATATGTGAGTGTGTTGTATCATCACTGTTGTAACTGACTCTTAGTGACTCCGCGTCCATGGAGTTTTCTTGGCAGGAATACTGGAGTGGGTTGCCAGTTCCTACTCCAGGCACCTACAGCACCTGGTATTCCCTGGTGGTCTCCCGTCCAAGCACTAACCAGGGCCGACCCTGCTTAGCTTCCGAAATCAGGCGAGATTGGATGTGCTTTGGGCATCTGAAAATAGAAAAGGTTTATCAACAAACAATAAACAATCAAAACAAAACCAAATCTTCAAATGGTTTATTTATTTATTTATTTATTTATTTATTTATTTATTTATTTACCTCCTGATTTTCCCCAAGGAACTCGGGGTGGTGAGCAATATAAGGTATATAATAATAAAAGAAAGTGTTTTAAAGTTGGGAGTGTTTTAAAGAACTCATACCTGATGAGTTTTCTTCCTCACATATAAGTCTATTGCTTTCTCTAGAAATTCCTCAGTTGGAATTTCAGGCTATTCAGTGTTTATCATCATGCAATGCATTAAGGTTCCTGGTAGCATTCCATTTCTTGTCTTACTTTCCACAGATCTTTCCATAGAGGCTGTTGTTATGAGAATGACAAGAAGGATTCCTGGTCTTGCCCATTTCCCTGCTATTTTTTTATCATTCTTTGCTGAGAGTCCCTGGTAGCTATGCATTCTTCCTTGCTGGGAAACATGAGGACCAGTATGTGAGTGAGGACCTGATGTCTGGATAGGAACCACTGATGAATGGAAACCAAGGTTTACATTGGTTACTGCTTATACAGGTACTGGTTCCAGATTGGACTCAAAGAATTTGCTCAGGCAAAATCAACATGGCTTCTGAAAGGATAATTCTTACCTCACACACATTTTATAAAAATCATTGAAAAGGTCAACAGGCATGAGGAGGCGGGTGAACCAGTGAATATTGTCTATTTGGGTTTTCAGAAGGCATTTCACATGGTCCCTCACCAATGGCTGCTGAAAAAACCTCCACAGTTAGGTGACAAGAGGGCAGGTCCTCTTATGGATTGAGAATTGGCTGAGATCCAGGGGAAACAGAGAGGTGTCAATGGGAGTTTTCCAGAATGGAGAAAAGAGATTTGCCCCAGGGATCTGTTCATAAATGACCCGGAGAAAGGAATAAGTAGTGTGGTGGCCAAGTTTGCAGATGACATGAAACTTTTCTGGGTGGTGAACCCCAGAATGGTTTGTGAAGAGCTCCAGAAGGATCTCTCCAATGGCAAATGCATTTCAATGTAAGAAAATGTAAAGTAATGCACATTAGGGCAAAAAAAAAAATCAAAACTTTATTCATTAGCAGGTTCTGAGCTATCTGTGACCACTGGCCAAAGATCTATCAGGAAAGAGATCTCGGTGTGCTGGTGGGCAGATCAATGAAAGTGACAACCCAGTGTGTGGTGGTGGTGATGAAGAGATTTTTTTAATGCTAGAGATCATCAAAAAAGGGATTGAAAAGAACAGCCAACATTATAATGCCAATGCACAAAATGATATTAGGGCTGCGTCTGGAGTAGAGATGGGCACGACTAGGGAAAATGACGTTTTCGAGTTGTCGTGTGTCGGAGGCAGTCCGTATCGGCTCGTTTCCGTTTTTCGCGAAATTTTGCAAAAATTAGTCGGTTCATTTTTTCGTTTTTCCTTTGTCTTTAGTACTGGTTTGGGGGCGGGTAGCGGGCTCCTGGAGGGAGCTGCAGGAGTCAGCCAGAGCCACAAGTGACAGATTGGCAGACTCTTTGCACCCACTGTGTCTCACGTACTTGCATGTAGTGCAATGCAAGTAGATCTGGCTTAGGGTTAAGACAGGTTAGCGCAAGGGCTAGGGTTAGGCTAGTTACAGGTGAGGTTAGGGTGAGTATTGGGGTGCACCTCTGGGTGCCTCTCTGACCCACTTAGAAGGACAGTGTACTGACGTATGGGTTAGGCTTAGGCTTAGGGTTCGGGTTTGGGCTACGATTAGTGGGCTGTTTATGCCCGATTGGCACATCCCAGAAGTCTCTGTGGTCAACCTGGCCAAGTGGCCTTGCGATTGGTGGAAAATTTGCATGGTCCACTCCCATGGGCAAGCCCATCATTGCAAATGTGCAGGTGTAAAAAAATGAAATAAAATAAAATAAAATAAAATAAAATAAAATAAAATAAAATCAACGGAGACTTTTTTTGCAAGAAAAACCCACTGCTGCTACTGTAAAAATTCAAGCATTTAAAACAGCTAATTTTCGCATGTTTCTGTGGTGCTTTGGTGGGGTTTTGGACAACGATTTCAAAAAAAATATTGCGATCGCCATTTTGGATCCCCCGCACTGCATGGCAAATGGATGCGCCCTCCCAGCCTGGTACAGTCAGCAAAACCTGGCCATGCGATTGGTGGAATGGCTCCAAAACTTTGCATGGTCGACTCCCATGGGCGAGCCCATCATTGCGAATGCGCAGGTGTAAAAAATAAAATAAAATAAAATAAAATCAACGGAGACTTTTTTGCAAGAAAAACCCACTGCTGTTACTGTAAAAATTCAAGCATTTAAAATAGCTAATTTTCGCATGTTTCTGTGGTGCTTTGGTGGGGTTTTGGGCAACGATTTCAAAAAAAATATTGCGGTCGCCATTTTGAATCCCCCGCACTGCATGGCAAATGGATGCGCCCTCCCAGCCTGGTACCAGCAGCGCAGCAGTAGCAATAGCCAAGGAGAGGGGGGCGGGGAACCCCCCCAAATAAAACACCCTTCTGGCCTGGTAGGTGCCCTCAGACAGTTTTCGCCTACTTTTAGGGCTGGGAATCGGGTTTTTTTAACTTTTAAAAACTTTTTTTCTGTGCCACTTGGCATTGTGCGATCGCCGCGATGCCAGTAACGAGCACGACAAATCAGACCAAAATTGTTCATTCGTCGGTTCGAGCTCGAAGTCTGGCGGAGTAATTCCCGTTACCATTTCCGTAGAGTAACGGATACGAGTAACGGAAACGGAAATGGGAATACCGCTAAGTCGTGCCCATCTCTAGTCTGGAGTATTGCATACTGTTCTGGTCACCGCATCTCAAAAAAGACACCATGGAACTGTAAGAAGTGAAGAGAAGAGCAGCATAATGATGATGGGGCTGGTGCACCTCCCTTATGAGGAAAGGCTACAACATTTGGGGCCCTTAAGTCAGGAAAAATGGTGCGGGGAGGGAGAGATTTAGATGTGTAAAATTATGCATAACATGGGTGATGTGGATAGATAGAGGGAAGCTCTTTTCCATCTCACACAAAACCAGTACTACTAAGGGACATTCACTCAAATGAGGATTGGGAAATTGAGAACAAAAGAATATACAGTATTCTTTAATCAGCATGTTTGTTAGTCTGTGAAACTACCTGCCACAGGATGTGGTGATGCCTTTAAAACCAGTTTGGACAGATTCCTGGAGGAAAAGTCCATTGCAGGTTACAGGCCATGATGGGGATGTGTAATCTTCAGGCTTAATAGGAGGGTACTGTACCTCAAATGACAGAATGCAGAACACACAACAGTGGCTTGATTTACAAGAAGCTAGATTAATGTTGAATATCAAGAAAAACTTTTTAACTCTTAGAGCAGTACGGCAATGGAGCCAATTACCTTGAGAGATAGTGGTGTTTCAAAATTTGAAGCATTGGGAGGAAATTAGGCAACTACCTTGCAATATCTGTTGATTTGGATTCCTACACTAAGCAGCTACATTGAGCATAAAGACTTAATGACTTTGTAGGGCCCTTGCAGCTTCATTATTATATGATTCTGTGATCTGATTATGTGATCTTCAGGGCAAGAGCAACCTAATTAATACCTCCAGTCCTTAAGAATTTGACTACATGAAATTATTTTCTTTTTTCAATATCTCCTCCTCCAAAGCACATATCTCTCCTCCCCAACACTCATAAAATTATAAACCCCAAGGATCCACCTCCTTTCCAATCCAGAATTCACATGGAAGCCTCCCTACAAATTGTGTTCATTGAAGACCAGAGAGGTGGGGAAAGGAGAGAGAGAAGCAGGTGGTATTGCTCTCACTTGTTTCAGTTTCTCTTAGTAGAGGTATGAGTTTGTCCTCTACATGATCCTAGGTTTATGTTCCTCTCCTTTCAGATTTTAAATTGAAAATGGGACACACTTTAATTTTTTTTTAAAAAAAAGACCTCCAGTTCTAAAAAGTTAGAATAGTTTAGATTATTTTCAATTTTCCTTTACTCTGGCTGACACTGGACTCAGCCAGCCTTTTTGTCCAAGCAAACTGGCACACAGTTCGGGAGAACCCGTGAATGTGTAAAAGCAAGGGGTCCCTACGAATCCGTGCGCTGGTTTCCTTGTCTTTTGCACGATGCTAGGGAAGTCCCTAGTGCCTCTTCGGGAAGCTCTGCTCCTGGACTACAACTCCCAGATTCCCCCAATCAGAGGATGCTTGGAGTTACAGCCTGAAAAATAATCAGTCTCCCACACTTTTGATCTGCCAGAAACTTTGGAAGAATCGGATATCAGTTGGCGGTTGAGAACCCTCCCCCCCCTTTTGTTTGTTTGTTTGCTTGCTTGCTTGCTTTAGTTTATCTGGCTGGGCTCGCCGGTGCCACTCATTCCGCGGTCCTTGTAGGCTCCGCTCTGTCCCGTCCGCCCGCAGGTCTCGGAGCAAGGGATTTGGCCTGACTCCGGGTGGCTGACTGGAGGGCCTTGAAGTTGGAGAGCTTCTCTTCGCCGGAGGGAGGATGATGGATTAGTTAGTTTCCGCTGGACGAGCAGCACGACTTCCTTCGGGGTTTTCCTATATAAACCCCCGCGCGCCTTTTCTCCTCCACCAAAAACTGATATTTGTTTTAAGACCGAGAAGATGTCTCTCTGCCGACCTTCTTCACTTCCCAACGAGGCGGCTCTGAAACCAAACGGTTTCACTCAGTCCCCCCCCCCACCCTTTCACGTCGCCAGCTTCAAACACAGGAGCCACTGAACTCCGCGGACTTGGACGCCTGAAGTGACGAGTATAAAACCTCCCTGTCGATCGATCTGGGAGTCACTCTGTCGCCTTCTCTTATTTTGAGACGCTATAGCATCAAATTTCCCTTTGGGGATTGAATGAGAAGCGGTACGGATGAGGGCTCAGGGGAGACGTCGGTTCCAATCCGCTCTCTAGCACGGAATCTCACAGGGTGGCGCCGGTAAAGGCCGTTCCTTAAATGTCATTACAGCGTTTACCCGGCCGAAAGCCCTATTCGGGTCTCTATACGTAAGTTCCGGCTTGAGGGCAAATAACATACAACTAACTGCCTACTGTATCCAGTCAGGTGTAGTGGGCAGAGTTAGCTTCGAATCCTTGCTCAGCTAAGAAAACGGAGGCGGAGGTGAAACTGTTAAAAACTAATACTTAAATATTTCCTATACCTTGAAAATCCTGTTAAGGTTCTTATCAGTCACTTCCGACTCGAAGGTACATAACACGGAAACAGCCTACCTACCTAGAGGACTCACCTGGTTTTGTTGTCGCTACACGGATCTGATGGTGGTTTTCACCTGGAACGTGTGGTGTCCTTGAGAGGGTTTCGGTTTTCTGTCACCTTGATTCACGGATTTAAAAATCTCGGCTCTTTATTGTGCCCAGTCTAAAGAGTCTCGTTTTCACCCGACAACAAGCCGTTCCTAGACCAGTTCGACTTTCTTTCCGATATGCATCTAGGAATTTTAGACCGCCGATATTTTATATTCTTGTTCCGCTCAAATGTATTACTTATAATCTCAGGACGTGACAATATTTTTGTGCTTTAAACCGGACACCTTTTGTGAGCGTGTGTGTGTGTGTGGGGGGGGACAGGCTTTACCGGGTAAAAGTTAAACGGCAGAATATGGAAATAGTTGGAAATCATCTGCCCGGGCCTCGTTTTTCTGGGGAGCCCGAGAGGTATTTTGAGTTGGCGGACGTGGGTTGTACAAATGCCAGCAGCCCCTGTGGTCTGTCACCCAAGGACGAGCGTCGCAGCTTAAGCATTTGCCCAGAGGATGGACAGAGATGCTTCCCCCCCCCTGGCCTCCGTCGTTCTGGCCTCCGCTCCTCAACCCCACTTGCCCGATTCGATCAGATCTTTTACCACTGTTAAAATGCAGCGGAAGAAGAGGCGGTGCCAGGTGGAGTTTTGGGGCGGGGGGGAGGGGTGGATTTGGGAGAGAATTACTTAAGGGCAACGGGCTGAGAATTTGTTCCGATTCTGAAACACACACACACCACCCCGTGCTCCGGAGCGCTCACAGAGCAAGGAAAGTCCCAATGTGGGCCGCAATTGTTTTGCCTCGCGCGGAAGTCATTCTCATAGGACCCAAGTTCGGGGAGGGACTCCTGCCTTGGGAGAAGACAGGTGCGCGCCACACCGGAGACAAAGGTGTCTGAAGTCGTGTTGATGGGAGCGAGAGAGATGGATAGACCTACTTACATCTGTCCCAGCAGGACTTACAAGCGCTTCGCGGTAAGTGGGTCGTGCCCTTAGAAAAATCAATTGCCCGGGGTGGGGAGCGGATCAAGCTGTCTTAGCCATTATGAACCCTGCGGATGTCAACATCCACTCCTGAAGCGCCAGTTTCTATTGCTGGCCATATGGTTAGTCCTGCACGTGTCTACTCAGAAGCAAGACTTACAGAGCTGGATGCTGCTTAGTGTATTAGAGTCCAAACCGACATACAGCGATCCTGACGGGGGTTTCAAAGCGGATGAGCTATTTTAAGGTGTGCTTCCGCTCCCTCAGTGAGTTCCCCTGGATGAGACTGGAGACTGCAACCTTGGTTTCCTGAGTCCCTCTCCACTACACCACACTGGGTACCACTCAGTAGGGCCCACTCTGAAGCTCACGCGTGAGGGGTCGCAACGTTTGGTTAAAAAACGTGTTCTGCTTATATACCGCCCCATACTACTTCAAGTAGTCTCTGGGCGGTTTACAGTTTTAATTACAGTATGCAGTCTACACATTGCTCCCCACCCCCAGCAAGCTGGGTACTCATTTTACCAACCTGGGAAGGATGGAAGGCTGAGTCGACCATGAGCCGCTACCTGGGATTGAACCCCAGGTCCTGAGCACAGTTTTACCTGCAGTACAGGCGTTTAACCACTGCGCCACCGGGCTCCTAAAGTTACTCATCCAAACAGCTTCGTCAGTCAGAAGCTGCTTGGATGAGTAGCGAAACGTTTCAATCTCTCCAGTAAAGAAGTCCACTTGCCAGGACTCAACTTCAAATAACTTCACCTGGATGAATGAAAATCTTCAGACATTGCATCTGTATGTATTCCTATTACTGTATTTATTTTTTAAAATCAGTTATACAATATTCCCTTTGGACCCATCAGTGCTTTGAAAAATGGAAACCACCGACGTTCTATTAAAGAAGGGCGATCCAATAAATCCACAAAGGGGAGAATTCAGACAAGGCCCGCTCCAAGAATCCTCCTAAGAGGAATCAGTCCCTCGTGTCCTCAAGCCAATCGTCCCGAAAAGGAACCCTATCCTGAAAGCACATTCAGACTTCGATCCTATGCGTGTCTCTACTCGGAAGTAAATTCCGTGGCGTTCAAGCACACGCCCTCTAATTTTAATCTAGGAATTAGTTCCCGCTGAACTCAGTGGAATGGGATGCTGAGCAGATGTCAAGAGGTCTGCCTTATAAATTGACAGTAAAATCGTATTAACATCAGCGGGACTTGCTTCTGGACGCAATTCCTGTATTTCGGGAGGGATCTTAACTTGTAGAGGTTCCGGGTGAGTGAATGTTTAGGGCGAGGAACAACATGATCCATCTTTTTCTCTTGTGCCACAGGTCGATTTCTCCAGAGGGCCCTACATAGAAACAGCAAACCTATCACTATGACTTGGTGGGAATTAATCAAATAATTTCCGATAAATGACCCAAATGCAGTCAAACCTTTTTTTCCAACCCCGGATCTCAAACAGACCCCAGATAATCTTAAATCAATATACAAGGAAGGTTTTTTTTTTTTTTTTTCTTTAACTAACCCAGTCTAGAGCTATTTTTCATCTTCTGGATCCGGGAAGACAAGACATTATCCGAAACTAAAAAACACACCGTTTTCAGAGCCCCGGCACGAACGGCATGCATGTCCTCAATCCGCCACGAGAGGTCACTGTCCCACTACAGTCTCCCCACGCTGAGGTCCACCTCCCTTCTATCTTAACTCAAATTAGCACGGTATTAATTAACACTGTAGTCTATCAAGCGGCGTTCCTCGGCGCATTGCAAAGGCAGGGTTTGTGTAGAACAAAGAAAACAACAACAGACACTAACGTTCATTTTATTTTGCAAGTGCCACCAAACAAATCCTTCGTCTTCACTCACAAACCGGAAGGCGGACGTCCAAGGTACAGTTGTGTCGGTCTTATAACTTTGTTGGTCTTAATTTGCTTCAGTTCGACGCTCTTCTCCCGGTGCAGGTATTAGACATGAAGCGGGGGGCAGGAGGAGGACCGGTATTTTCCTGGCAAGACTTGGCAGCTCCCTGGCATGACTTGGACACGATTCAGAGTAGGGCAGCTCTACAGTGTTTCGCGTCTTGTTATGGGTATTGTTTTTAATACAGTATAGGGTTCAGTAAGAGCAGCTTTGTTCGTTGCAAGTTCTCGGCCGCTCACTTGCCTCTTTCTCAAAGCGGGAGACGCTTTCGCCGGCACGTTTCACTTTCTGTTCAGAAATTTACCTTAGAAGAGAACGGAAGGGCCGCAAGCGGTTAGTGCTAGGTTTCTCTTCCCATGAAGTTTATGGGATCGGTAGTTTTTTTTTAATGAAAGCGGGAGAAAGGATACATTATGATGCTTTGCTGACACCTGCTCGCTTCCTCCTCCTCCTCCTCCTCCTCCTCCTCCTCCTCCTCCTCCTCCTCCTCCTCCTCTCCCTCCGAATTTGTTTGGCGCTAGAGTAGGTTTCTGCCGTGGGTTTGAGAAACTGCCGTGAAAACTGTCGTCTTAAGAGCCAGAAAGAAATAAAAAGTGAGCAAAGCCACGTGGAATTCGTAAGTGGAGAGGCTGCGCGCCTGCCCACCTAGAAACATCCCCGGATTCTTTGGGGGCCTTTTCGTCGGTGGTTTGGCTCTTCTCCAGTTACAGGATCCGCCTGGTTTGCATTCGGGCGCCGTCCCTCCCTTTCAAACTTGCGCCGCCACGTGTCACTGACCCGATGACACCAGGCCGACTCTAAAAGCCATTCGGAGGCGGAGCTGGTTTTTTCTTTTGGGGACAGTTGCTCTTCCCTCTCTCCTCGCCACGGCCAAGGTTTACCTGCCTGGGAGGAGGGCGGGCTTGCCTGACAACCCACCCCACACCACCCCCACACACCACCCCTTTATAGGCCGAGAGGTTACGGGAAGCTGCGGAGACTGGGATGGGGGGGGCAGGGCCCAAGCCGGTCGGAAGGCGATTAAGTGAAAATCCATCATCGCGCCCGGGGGGCCCGTGTGATCTGAACGGCGGCGGTCCCTGGGGCGGGCCAGCGGGTGACCGGGGTCAATTACTGGTCCCTCGTAAGTTCATTCCCATTTACATCAGGGGAGCGGAGGCATGCGGATGTCAACACAGTCCGAGGCGGCCTGACGGCAGCCCGGAGCGGCGGGCCTTTGAGGGTCTTTTGTTGGCTTAAAAAAATAATAATAAAGGAAAGAAAAGGCCAAGGTCAAGATGTCAGCCTGTAGTTCCTCGGCCCTCGCCCTCTGGAGCCGGGTTTTGAATTTTAAGCACACGCCCGTGCCCGGGGCTTTGGCTCGTGTGACACAGAGGAGCGCCCAGGAGTCACTTCCAGGCCAAGGAGGGCGATCCGGGGCTCCTTCCAGTCCGCCGGGGCTTTTTCCCTCGGACCGAGCGCGGCGTCCCTCCCAGGAACTTTCTCCCCTTCATCCTTCCGTTCAAACTCTTGTGTTGTTGAGAGCAGATCCGCTGGATCGCGGCGGGCCTGCTCGGGCCTGCCTCGCTTTCGCACCGGCGGACATTGCTCTGGGCGCGGAGTCCCTTTCTCTCGCGACCCTGCTAAGCACCCCGCTCGGAGAGTCCACGCGCAGGGCTTAGCAGGGTCGCCAGAGAAAGGACTTCAACCCGCCGGATGTGCGCACGGGGTTTTAAGGATAGATTTTGCGTGTCGCTGCTTTTGGGCAGGAAAAAAAAGAACTGGACGCCCTCCCCCCACGCTCTAGATTTATGTAATGAGTTTACCGTTCTGGTTCCCACCAATCGGGATTCAGAAGACTTCTCCCCATGACGAGATTACCTGGATCTCAGCCGGTTGGTGATAGGTCAAGGATAGAGACGCTTCTTTGCAGGCTGTGCGGGGGGGTGGAGGGGTCCTACCCGCGGCGCAGATTTGGATGGGAAAGAGAGGGAGACGGTTCGCAGGCGCTCCGCCCTTGGAGCCCCCGGCCCTGCGAAGACGCGAATGCCTGTGCGCTCCTTTTTCAATCAAACGTGCAACCGGGGCTTAGACATTGGCCCCTCCACCGGTGACTCCCTCCGAATCCTGATCCAGACGCTGGGCCCGAGAATACAGCAGAGGAGGCCTGGGGGAGGGGGGGCAGGAAAGAAAAGAGGACACCAGAACAGTGGCTTCATTGCCAGGCTTGGAGGGCATTCATGATTCCATCTAATGGGGATGGTTGTTGTTTTCTTCCCTGCCTGTAGATCGCTTGGAAAGAGTCGCCAATATGGACACTTAAATCGGAATCCGAAACGGTTCCTTTCTCAGTTCGCCAGAAATAAAGCGCCTAGTATTTCTAATTCTCAGGCCTTTTTTCTTTTAATGGCCCCTGGTTTGTTCGCTCTAGTAGCTGACGATGGTAAGCGAACCACTTTGAATTTGTCTTACACATCAGTGCTGACAGTGATTCTTTCCACGGGCGTGGGTCAAGGAACCGCTTTTGATTGAGGGAAACACAAGGAAAGAGATTTTTGTTTCTCCCACCTTTCCCGCTCGCCCGGACCCCCTCGGGACCTTTGCTTTGGGATACGCGAAACGCCTTTGTCCAATTCCTCGCGCCAAGGCGATCGGAGGGCAGGCCTCGGAGGGAACGGGCCGCCGCCCACCGACGTTTATGCCCCTTAAACCCCGTTCGCCTTTCAAGTGCCACAAGCCTCCTAGTTCTTTCTGATGCCCCTGGCTCCTTTCCGCTAACACGCTACTCCAGCGTTTATTCACATGACTCAAGTGAGGCAGACGACAGGCGAGGTGGGTTTTTAAACCCCAATCCAAACACGCAAGGCATTTCCTTGGGTTTCAGAGGCCATTTTGAAGTGAAAGCAATTAGCATAGCTGCTACTAAAACCAGTTCAAGGGAGCGTCGGGGCTATTCTTGCGAATCCTCGGCGGTTACCCCTTTATTGTGCGGCCCCTGTAGACATTTGCTAAGGTGAAGCCAGCCCCAGCGCCTTTCCCCTCGCTGCACTTGCAATTCAGACAGACTTCCGCTTAATGCCAGTAGCGTCGTCTGGAGCGGGGTTTATTTGATCGGTTCATGGGGCCAAAACCACCACGCACTCTTGGAACACATGGCAGTGAGAAGTGTCACTAAGATGATGCCACCCTCGGGGAATGTATAAAGTCGTGATTTTTTGCGTCCTATCCGTAGGCTGTAAGTGTCGTGTCCAGGGTTGGAGGATTTAATAAGAGTGAGCTTTAAAGCAAACTTTGGTGAAAACAATGTATTCCATAGGACACTGCTTTTTTCATTTGATATTTGGTGACCTTTCGAAAAGTGGCAGCAGTTTGGAAGGAGCTCTAAAGGTGCCCTTTTAACAGTCTCAGGGAGTTCAGCGGCCTTGGTAGAGGGAAGGAGAAGTAACATGAACTGCGGAGACTCTTGGCACAAGCCAGGAGGAGAAGAAAGAACCCTTTCAAGTTATAACGGCCAGCAGCCAAATCCCTACGTATTTCCCCTCGGAAAAATCTGCTCCCTTGGAACGGCCAGACTTTTAAACACCTAGTGGTGCCTGTGGATAAGGGCTGCCGCCTTAAATGTAAAAAGAAAACAACACAGTGGCAGATGGTTTGTTATATACTGTATTAAGAACTTCTTCGTTAATTATTTCCAA
This sequence comes from Phrynocephalus forsythii, assembly GCA_029282475.1. Classification (NCBI taxonomy): domain Eukaryota; kingdom Metazoa; phylum Chordata; class Lepidosauria; order Squamata; family Agamidae; genus Phrynocephalus; species Phrynocephalus forsythii. Next base: position 77,287,398 of record JAPFRF010000004.1, read on the forward strand.
AGCAAAAAAAAATTCCTTAGGGGAAGTCCTTGAATGAGGGCCTAGACCCACCCTAAAAATAGCGTGACCTCTTATAAAAATGATTTCTCCGAATGCACTGATGGTCGTGAGCGTTTACCCTTAAGGAGAAACGAATAAGGAGCCATGCGATGTTGGCAATTAATCATGGTGGTTTTAATTTATAAAAACAACAAAGAAAAATTTCGTTCAATAACTCGTCGTTGGTACAAATCAAGTGTTTATACAGACAACAGGGAGGGTTTAGACGAAGTCACTCTGATAGGAAATGAGCACCTGCCCAACAGTTGGTCTGTCTTCGACATGAGGAAAATGAGCAAATTTGATGATAGGCGATATATTAATACACTGGAAAGAACCATTTGGCAAATAATCTATTAACCCTCATAGGATTCTTGCTGATCTCATTGATTTCAGTCAGACATGTGCACTTCCTGTTGAATATTGCCTTGTCATTTCTTTGTTTATTTTTAGCCGATTTTATAAAAAGCTATTTATTTATTTATTTATTTGTTTGTTTGTTTGTTTAATTTGAAATGTGAATTTTGTATATCACTGGGTTTTTTATGTGTGGGGGTCCTCAACAGTAAACTATTTGTTTTGTTCCATAATCCAAACCACATATGTGTGTAGATATTGATAAAAAAAATTCTGGTAACCCTGCTTAGGACAGCTCTAAGGGCAGGTGTGTCACCAACACCTTAACGCTCCCCACCCCCACCCCCCACCCAGCCATTTCCTGGTGTCTAAGTTTTATAATAGTGGCTGTTTAAGTAGTTATTCTTGAAACCATTGTCACATTCTATGGGAGTCAGATGGGTAAGGAACTGCATCAGCAATACTAACTAAAAATAAGTATACTTGCATTTCAGACAGTGGCTGCCCTTCGGTTATAAGGGGGCCATATCGAAGTTAATCCTTATTCTTCAGTTCAATTGATAAATCGGGTTAATGTCGTTGCCTATCCATATGTAAGCAGCTTTACTAGGACAGTTACATTAAGCAGAAACCAATGAAATGTTTCCAACATGTCTCCACCTAGATATTTTTATTTAAATAGTTCGTCTGGCTAATGGGTTGTTAAAAGATTCTTCAGATGCTGTCACAAACTGATTCTCAGTAGTGCAATCCCAGATATGTTTACTCGCATGTAAACCCAGGACACTGCAAACTGCAATCCTATCGAATTTACCTAGGAAGATTATGCATTCTATTAAACTCAACAGTTCTGAATAGATGGCTTCTATCTATAGGATTGCGATGGAAGAAGATAACAGGAGTAAATCCCGGTCCATTTGGGCTTCATTTAAACTATTAGGTGTTACACAGAGAGAAAATTCCCTAGTTAGAAACTGACAGGCAGATTATTTGAAGTATTTAAAGCAGTTGATCTCCAAAAGCACCATACCTGAACACCTGAGGCTGGCCATTGAACGTGTGGAATTCTTTGTTGCCATATTTTGACAGTTGGCCACACAAGTTTAGAATGGACACATGTTTCTGAGCAGATATTTCCCAAAAAAGAACAAAGGCAATTGTGAAGTACATCTGAATAAAATACCATGCGACTGATGGTCCCCAGTATGAAGTCAGTTCATTTAGTCATTTGGCAGTTTTATGGACAATGGAAGGAAAAATTACTCTGCTAATTCCTGGGGTTTGATTAATAATAGGGCGAAATTTTACATGGTTCAGATTATGACACATTATAAAACAATATGCAGAGGACTGCTCCATGGAAGTTTACCATAGCATTTAACGTCTCTTAAATTGATTTTGTTTTAATTTTGTAAAAGTCTGCCCTTAGAATATAATTTAAATGATTTCCCAGTTTGGTTATGACATAAAAACTTGAAATTATGGAGAACATATTTTAAGTGATCATCACTGCAGATAATACAGAAGAAAACAATTAAGTGTACTGCACACAAAGCAAAATCTATTATACCATCATATTCATTTCCTACCAAATTATATGGAAGACAAAATAAGAAATTTCTTCTACTCAAACCCTGTTGAAATAGAGAGGGCTTGTGCAAGAGAGCAACCCCACCGAACTTGCCCTAAAGGACAGCTCTTCAACAGCTTCTCTATCCCTGCAACCTACCGAAATGAATTAGGAGGACAATATGTTTAGGGTGAGGCACATGAAGAGCCTGCTAAGAAGGTACTGTGGCTTAAAAGTTTAATGGACTAAACTCCACAGATCCACCAGCCGGTAGGAAGGTATCCTCAAATGAGGGAGGGTGCGCGCGCGGCCGCTCAGAAAGCGTGCACGCGCACACATCGGAGCGTCTGTTCCTGTTTCCCACTAAGCGCAAATAAAGCTCATAATACTGGCAATAGCTCCCTGTTCATAAAAAAACAGATTTTTGCAATGAAACAAAATGGCAGTGGTCTGTAAAAGAGGGATCGCCCGGTGATAGTCCTGCAAACCTCACATGTGTACAAGATAGGACAGTGATCATTTACACGTCCAGTAACTGGCAATAAAAACCAGCAACTTGAGTGCCAGTCCGCTCTAAGGCAATTAACCCCATCTGCAGCACTGATTAAAATAACGGGTGGGAGGGCGGGGATGAGAGTAGGTCAGTCCATTTACCTCTCAATTGCCCCAAGATTTTCAGAGCGAGGTATTATTCCCACGCTGAATTTCGACAAGCAATTGTTAAACAAGGCACTTCTGTCTACAAACCTGAACTCAAGCTAAGCATATCTGAGCAGAGGTTGGAGACAAAAAGGTTTAGCCTTCCTGCCGATGGAGAGCATGCATCTTTCCACCCCGGTGGCACATCTTGAACGCATTGAGGACTAGAATTGTATGACTTCTCCCAAGCCCAGACTTGAATCCACTGCTGGACTCATTCCAGTGTACCCCACAGTCTTAGACCTGATTATTTAGAAGTAGGCAACAGTAAAATCAATGGAGCTTTCCTCTGAGAAACCACGCCTCAGATTACGGTACTAATCGGATTAAGAGGAAGGGTTAGGTTTAAACGGATTGTTGTAGATCGGACTGAACGAGGCGGGCCGCTAAATTCTGCAGCGGAACAATAACCGTGTGAATTACTATTTCCAAGCTGCACTTGCAAAAGCACTTTGCACGCTGAAAGCATGGCCCACTTCAAGGGCTATTACTTAGGCATTTCTGTTAGTCATCATCTGAATCGCGTTTACGTGGTAGATTTAGCCCTTTTAGGAACCGAGCAGTTAGAATAGATTGCTCGGAAATTCCTGGTTCAAACTCTAGTCTTTAACTCATTTACTGAAGCCTTAGGCAATTGTATGCGGTTGCTCTCCTCTAGACACTTACTTAAGAGTTAAGTTCCACCTGGGGCTTACTTTAGTGAAAAGATGCAGAAGATGAGACTGCACTTTTTCGCCTCAGGCACACTCACTGGCAACATGGGGAAAATAACAGAGGCATACTTTCTTCAGGTTCACTAGGGATTGCTGAACAGGGTTTACTTGGGAGCCGAATCCTATGCCCTTTTGGTCAGAAGCAAGTATTATCCCACTTAGTCGTGCCTATTATGTTATGTGGTTGGTGCGTCAAAATTATGGTCCAAAACCAGCTGTCATCAGCATTATAAAAGATGTAAAATGAAAAGTTCTCTAGACTGTAGTTTCCAGAGCTGATGACCTACCAGAAAACAAAACAAAGGCAACAGTGCAGTGAGAGCTTCCTTCCTAGCCCCAGAATGCCAGAACTGAGTCCTAGCGACTCCTGCCTAACACTGCAATCTTCTGGATGATTACAGTAAGTCCAATTGAAGCTATATGGGACTTCTTCACAAGTAAATGTGCATAACATTACTGAACCTGGAAGCAATTCAGGAGTAAAATTCCAGCGAAGACAATAGAACTTAAGAGTTACCGTCCATAGGACAGGATGAACATTGTTCCCATGAAAATCAACAGGGTGTAACATGTGATTGGGTGAGCTATATGAACTAGTACCAGAAAAGAGGAAAAACTGCTATGTCAATAATAGATTCCATCGATATAATTGCTACTGCTTGACATCAATGGACATTTTTTTGGCCACAATTTGAATGAAAGTACCAATCAGAGCTTTGTTACAACCTGTCTCTGTTAAACTACACTGTATATGTTTCACTAGAAAAAGCCGAATGCTGGCTCGTTTCCACGTTCCTTGATTTAACCACCCATCCCTTCAAACGCAAGATTTAGAATCCCACAGACTCCAGTGATGCTTACTTATGTCTCATGTTTAGGGCTGGGATGAGCATCCTCCAGTGAAGCCAGGGCGATTCTCTAATTCTTTAAGATACCACAACGTTTTAAGCGTGAGTCAGCAGGATTCCTTAATTCGGCACTAAAAGTGAGACGTTAAGGCTGCAATTCTAAGCACGCTTTGTAAAGTAAAATCCACTTAAATCCATCCCCATCTCTCACTTGGACATACACATGTGTTTTTAGGGTTTGAATGTAAAACACGTCGTCATAGTCTCTCGTCATCCACGTGCTCACATCTCGATTTACGCACCCCTCTGGCACCTAATGCTTCTGCTTACATAACTTCATGCCAGCCACAATCTCCTTGTATTCTGCTCACCAGTTAAATACTATCTGCCCAATCATAGCGGGGAAGAGTTTGTATTAGAGAAGAGAGGATTATCCCGATGCATCCGATCTTCAGTAAACTGTGGACAGATTGTTGCAAACGTAACAATTACAATCGTCGCAAGGAAGTTATTTTTAAAGGAGAGTTGAGTCGGCCAATGTAATCCCTAAGCTGTTGTGTTTATGTGTGCTTTTTATGTCGATTAATTTTATGTATCAACATCGCAGCTCACTTGCAGTTCATGCAGAAAATAAAAAAGGCAATTAGTATGTCTACAGCAAAGGTTTTGTGACTGCTTTCTAAAGGTGTGTGGGTGCACGCGCCCGCGCTTGTGTGTGTGTGTGTGTGTGTGTGTGTGTGTGTGTGTGTGTGTGTGTGTGTGTGTGTGTGTGTGTGAGAGAGAGAGAGAGAGAGAGAGAGAGAGAGAGAGAGAGAGAGAGAGAGAGAGAGAGAGAGAGAGAGAGGATGAAACCGCTCCCATTCAGACAGATCCATCTTGTGTATACAATAGATCATCGAAAAATCTGGAGGATCTATTTTAACACATCTCAGTACCTTTGATTTCAGTTGCAATCGGTGCCACTCTAGGTACGTATTTCAGAGACGTCACTGCCACTCCCAAGGACGTGACTAGCACCCAGGAACAATGCGCAGTGATAACGGCCGAGTAAGGAGGGTATTAAGGAAGGTATTTAAGGAAGGCAGCCCTACGGGACTTCTTATTAGGATGTAGGCCCAAGACCCAAACAGTCTTCCTCAGTCCAAAGATTGCGGTAGGGAAACCACAACATCGGACACCTTTCAAGACAGAACTGGTCTCACTGTGTTTAAACAAGCCTAAATCTGTAGCTAGGTCGTGTGTGCCTCTAACTCAAATTTCCGTGGTGGGATTTACGGCTACGTATTTACACCTAGCATCGTGGTGCAGGTATTGCAGAAGGGAAGGACTTTGCTTAAACCGAGGTCCGAAGAGAGCAAAGCAAGCCGTCGAAGGAACGGTTTCTTTCTCTGTTGAAATCCATCTTCCGGTCTAAGCTAAAACGTCGGCATCCGAATGAAAGGACCGTCCTTTCCCAAGGCCGTTTCCAATCACGACCCCTTCCTTGCCTTCTGTCGCTTTTCATATGGTTAAGGGGCGGCAAAAAAGATCGCTGCGGACATTTTTCGGGGGGTCAACAATGTTGCCTAATTTCCTGTACCTATTACGGGCCCAGCACTTGAGCAAATGGGGACGGGCGGGAATTGTGCCTTGAAGCTGTCATAACCTGAGACAAGGGAAACGCTGCAGGATTCTCGCGCGGTTCTCTGGCCTGGAATTAAAACTTAAACCCGGATTAGGAGTTAAACAAATCTTGAACTGAAATATGCCCTGCAAGGATGGATTCGGACTTCCCCTTCGTGGTCTTGTTTACACGTGAACAGCTAAGAGTAACAGTGATGTTTGAGGACAGATACACTTCAGCAAGCACTCCCGTGTGTGTGAGATGTCAGTTACGGGTACTTTGTTCGTCTGGATGGGCCTGGGACGTGGGGGAAGGAGGGACGGGAAATGTGCAAATGAAGTTTGATGGTGAGCTGGGTGACACCCCTAGATTAGCAGCAGCCTTGCCCTTTGAACTCGTTGGCTGAGGAGGGGGTGTCAGGAGAGACTGGAACCCCCTGCTTGGTAAGAACTGGTGGTGCCTTTTAGTCTGGCCCCCTGAGACTAGCGAGTGCTTGTTTTTCGTCTCCTTAGACCTGAGGGAGAAGGGCGGGTGTAAGAAAATGTGTGCGCTTGCATTCGCCTCAAGAAGAAAAATTGCCAAGACGAAGCTCGGAGGGAGCGCGAGAGGGAAGGCAGCGCGAGGATCTGCCCGCGCTCTCTTCTTCTTCTTCTTCTTCTTCTTCTTCTTCTTCTTCTTCTTCTTCTTCTTCTTCTTCTTCTTCTTCTTCTTCTTCTTCTTCTTCTTCTTCTCCTCCTCCTCCTCCTCCTCCTCCTCCTCCTCCTCCTGCCGCTCGACAGCGCCTCGGCTCGCCGGACCCTGCGCGAGACCAACGGCCGGCGGAAGGGGGAGGGGGAGGGGAGAACGGTTGGCGGGAGGCCGCCGCGGCCAACCGTCCGCCTGGCCTTGCTTGTGAACAGCCTCCCTCCCGCCCCACAGACGTGGTTGTTGCCGTCGACTTCGGTGAGTCAGTCTGTGCCGCCTTTCACAGGGAACAGCCCGAAGTCCCTTGCGGAGAAGGCGCGGGGCCTAAATCCCCCTCGCTCTCTGCCACTCTGGGCGGCGGGGGGGGGGGAGAGCATTTGGGGAGTTCAGTTATAGGGGGGCTTGTCCCGATGTCCGCCCTCCCCCTCCTCCCTGTAGCCCGTCCTCCCTCCTTCCCCCTCTCTCTCTCAGTGGCGCGCGCGCGCAGGGCCCCCCTTCAAACTGGCAAAAGCTGAGGCGCTCCCCCTCCCCTGCTTCTCGAGCGTTATTCTGTGCCGGGGGGGGGAAGGGTTAGGGTTACTGTGTGTGGGGGCGTCACGTCGGAGGCAGCCACCCGCTGAGGGGCAGCCCCGGAGCCACCTCCCCTCAGCGGCTCCCTCGCGCTCTCTCTCGCTCTGTCTCTGTCCTCCTCTCCAGACGGGAAGAGGCGCCCTCCTTCCCTCCCTCGCGCACGCACACGCGGGCTCTTGGCTCGCGCTGAATGAACCACCGCGCGCGGTTCGCCAAAAAGTCAGTGGCAGGAGTAAGCGCGACGGGGGCGGGGGGTGGGAGGGAGAGCTCGGAGACGGCGCTGGCGCTGAGGAGGAGGAGGAGGAGGAGGAGGAGGAGGAGGAGGAGGAGGAGGAGGAGGAGGAGAGCCCGCGCGAAGGCTGCCCGCCGCTCGCCAGAGAGCGCCCTGGGCCGGCGGCGGCTGAGGTGAGTCCGCGGCGGGGCGGCGAAGGAGAAGGGAGGCCAGGCGACGCTGCCCCGCGCCCGCCCGCCCGCCCGCCCTGTTGTTTCCGCGCCAACTTGAACGGGCAGCAGTAAAGGCCGGCTCGCGGGGTGGGTCAGAGAACCGGCCACTCGGCAAGGAAGGAAGGAAGGAAGGAAGGAAGGAAGGAAGGAAGGAAGGAAGGAAGGAGCGGCAGCGGCGGCGGCATGGACGAAGGGGCGCTGGCCGTTTCGCGAGCTTGGTGGGGGACGGGGACGGCGCGCTCGCCTCAGGCGGTCAAGGGGCCGAGGCGGAAGGCAAAAGGCGAGCCAGGCCGGAGGCCGAAGGGCTCCCTCCTCCAACTTCGGGGACGAGGCGAGAGCAGGACTTATCGCGTCCTCGAGTTGGGGGGAGAAGTTTAGAGGAGTGGGGAATGGAAAGTCCGGGGCTTCCTTAACCCCCAACCTCCCCGCCGGCGGCGGCCTTTTTTTTTTTAACTGGCTCCTCTGGTTCGCTTTGCGACTCTTCCCCAGTGCCTTCTTCATAAAAAAAGGCCGTGGGTTTTGGCCCTTTCTCAACTAATTTCCTGTTAATTGCAGCTCCTTTCCTACAGTAGGGCCGGCTGTAACAAGAACAACAACAAAAACAAGGATAGTGCCATAGGTGTTAGTAGTAATGATATCTGGATTAGGAAATGTGGTCACTTGCGGTCGACCCACCTTCAGGATGAAAGCGCGCGCAAAGAGAGCGAGAGCCAGAGAGAGAGAGAGAGAGAGAGAGAGAGAGAGAGAGAGAGAGAGAGAGAGAGAGAGAGAGAGAGAGAGAGAGAGAGAGAGAGAGAGAGAGAGAGAGAGAGAACTAACGCCCTTAGCGCGTGGCCTGGCATGTTCCTGTTATCTCCCGAGCTGCACGATGGAGGGGGCCTGGTGTGAGACGAGACAATATCGAGCAGCGAATAGCACAGGTGTAACAGTAGCAGCAGGGCTACTGGAAACGTTTATTGCCTCTTCGCGGGAGTCTTTCTAGGAATATCGATCGCTTTGATGCTGAGAGGATTGGCGTTTGTTGTTTCGTGGGGTTTTCTTGTGGTTTTGTTTTTTTTTGTTTTGCTTAGTAAAAAATCAAACAGGTGCTCCTCTGCGTTCTGTAGGCTGGGGTGATGTGAACGCGAAGGAGCAAGAGAGCAAACAAGCAAAAGGAAACCCACTCAATCCGTGAAATCTTGGAACTATCTTTAGCAAGGTGACTAAGGAAGGTTTGCCAAAGACTTCCTTGGAACCATCTCCAACTAGCTCCTGGATGAATATGTTGAGTTGGTGAGGATTTACAAGCTTAGATTAGATAATGAATGTAAGATAATTTAGTAATATTGAAATTCTCTGCTCCCTAATACTATATATGTATATCTATGTCTAGGTATATGCCTGAAGTTTTTTTGAGCTGGATGCTACACCTCTGTGAATCTTTTGAGTTGTTGAGTGAGGCAATCCAAGCATTCAGTCTTAATTCGGCAGTGAAGTACTACACTAAGACACAGCTCTTGCATTTAGGGCTTTCCTTCATTTTAGATTTAAGTGCAAAAACAAATTCACTTTATATTTTTTGATTCCTGAAAAATTAGTAGGAAAACACCGGAAAAGTATCAGGTCAAATAGGTTGCTATGAAAATGAATCAGAAGCTCAACTGATTTTCCATGGAATACACTTCTGACTATCTGCTTGAGTTCAGGATGTAATCACAACTATTCTAGGCTATTATATTATGTGGATTTATTTATACTGGATCAGAATTTAATCTGGAAACTGACTTATTTTTTATGAGTGGATTGGGCAAAGTGAGGGGGGAGGGGAAGCCTCTTGAAAATGGCTGCAAGCCAGCCACTCCCATGGAGTTATGCAATAGACTCACATCTCCATATAACGAGTCCCAGCAGAGAGAGCTCACAGCTCTATTCACTGTCACTCCTTGAGTAATTGTCTCCTGTTTCTTTTCATTGATTAGTACTCAAAAAGCATAGATAGAAAACAGCTACGTTTTCTTTTAATGCAGCTTTTGAAGGTGACATATCAGGGCAAAGGTCAGATAGATTTTGATGTCGATTTGTAGTCTCTGTTTTCTTGTAAAATTTGCAATTGTACAAAAAAATTTACAGGAATTCTTAAGCAAACACTTTCTCAGCTTGCAGACATTTAAGGAAAAAGCTACCCTCTGCCAAAGGTTATATGAATGTTACATTAGGTAACAGATAAATACTTTTCTATCTTTTATCAATAAATTCTAAATTCCAGGCTATGATATATTTTTAAAGATAGCTTTGAATGCGAAATAGTCAGTTTAAAAGGGATACTGCAGTTCTTTTGTTTGTTTGAAAAACAGGTACATCAAAGCTAAATCAAAACGAGTTTTTTCATACTAGGAGGCAGCTTTGACATCCTAACAGATGTGCTGTAGGTCAGGCTGGTTAGAAGAGTATTTTTCTGGAGCCAATTTGATGCTGAACAAAAAACACATATCTAAAGCACCTCAGTTAGGTGTCATCGCCTCTACTGAAACTATACCCCTGATTAAATCAATCATTTACTTTCCTTTAGCCACACTATGGACACAATTTTACAATTATGCATCAAATGAATGTTTCTGGGGTTTTTAAAAATATGAATTAAGCCACTGAATAAAATATCACATACATACTGAATGCTTATTCCTAAAGTGTGTACAATTTTAATTAATTGGCCTTTCTTCTCCTTAAAGGTGTTTAGGAAAAGGCACCAATAGAACAATCAAGAAACAATATACCTCAGATTCTTTTGCCCTGACTGTGTCAGGGTGACTTGTTTATTGTTTGAAGAGAAAATGCCCATAAAATGAAGCTGTGGTGTACATCCAATTGAAATGAATGGTTGCTACACTACTGCTAGCAACCTTCAGAACTGTAACTGTAGTTTGCAATCCTGAAGTTAGTTTGGAAATATGATGGGTTGAAATCAATGTGTGAAATCAGGGTGATCTGGAGTGGCCATAAACCAATACTACTTGCATTTTGTGGTATCTTCCTTAGAGGCATGCATGTTAGAAAACTGAGCACAGGTAGGAAAATTAATTAGATAATACCCCACCCCCAAAATATTGGTGGAATATCTAGCACCTCCTGCATATTTACTTAAATATATACCTACCCTGTAAAAGCTATAGATTATTTTAAGGTATGGAGAAATTTCCATTTAAATAGACACAGAGCAACCCTACGTACAAGCTCAGAAATAATTCCTTTTAAAGGAGTCTAGGAGGCAGCTTTGAAATAAACATGGGCAACATTTTTTTTTTTTAAAAAGAGCTTGCTGTAGATACAAGGGGTCTTAATATTTGCCTTTCACTGTGGACAAAATGATCCTGACTTTATAGAAGAGAATTTTAAAAATGTGTGTTATGTACCTGTTGTCCATAACACAAGATTCTTTCCCTCTCCTTTCCGGCAGCTGCAACATATTTGAATAATTAACACTTAAAACAAAGATATGAAAGTAATTGTCTCCTGTGCCAGCCATAGAGACTCAACACTCCTGCCTGCTGGGATTCCCGCCTATTATAGGCCTTCTTTTGTCTGTCTAATGATTACATTGGTCTCCCCCTAAATAAATAAATAAATAAATAAATAAATAAATAAATAAATAAATAAATAAATAGAGACATTCGTTTCAAACACACACTTCACCATTTTTCCACAGAAGTCAGGGGGAAATATAGAACAAGGAAACATTGAAGTTGCCTAGCAGAGAGGGAAAATCGTCTCCATCTTAGCTTTACCTTTCTTGGGCTGATGAAATATTGCTACCTTCCTCATTGAGCAAGGAAGTCCTCATACACTATGAAACCCCTAAAGAGACCAGACTGCTTTCAAGAAGGGAAAATCGCCCCCACCCCATCATCCTAGATTTGTAAAGTAGGGTTAAAGACTCTACCTGGAGAAATGTTAAACCCCCTGTAGGACAAGGGCGAAGCAGAGGGTTCTGCGGAATGCCACCCCAAGCCTCACGCAGGTAAGGTGTCCTTTACTGCCTTACTAAAAACAGAGGCCTTCACTATCGTCAAGGATTTTCTAATTGCAGCCTAACAGCAGATAACTTCTCTTAATGTTACTTTGTCTGTTGCCTTAAATTAATTCAATTTATTTGAGGGGGGACCTAGTATTGCACAGTTAGTTGACTGGCAGGTTTGAGTGTTGTTGTTGTTGTTGTTTAAATGCTGGGGCGTCCACACACAAAACACCCACACACGAATCTATCCATTCATCTATCTTTTTCACTTTGGCTGAAGCCATGGAGTGAAGATAATAAGTACCGCGGCACTCTACACCCTCCTTTGGTGGATATGTTGTATTAGCCAGCCTAGCCCAAACGTTAACTAGGGAAATGCATCTTTTATTCAAATATAAACCCTATCCTTCTCGCCACCTTTAGATTTTTATGGGCAGCCAGTAGGTGTCGCTGTTTCCCCGCTGGCCAGAGTAGGGTAACCATGAGCCTGCCTGGTCCCATCCTTCCATGGATCCATTATACCGGCAAAGAACCTCCCCGTGACAGCACCTCACCTTTGGCACTTGACCATCCTCCCAGGACACAGCGGGAAAGTTGTGTCCTTTTTCAGAGACATGTTTGCTGGAGTGCTTTTACCTCTACAAATGGACAAAGAGAAAGAGAGAGAGAGAGAGAGAGAGAGAGAGAGAGAGAGAGAGAGAGAGAGAGAGATCTCCTATGGGGAGGAATCGCCCTGGGCTCCTTTCTTATTCTTCTCAACATTGCAACTGAGCTGCACGTGCTCTGGCCTTCCTCCAGCCAACCAGTCCGTCGGTAAACATAAAGAAAACTTAAATACAAAGCGAGGAAACAACAGACCGGTTCAGATTTTATCCTTACAACGCGGACAAATTAGGAGGAAAAGAGGCGGGGGAGGGGTGACCCGCAGCGATTCTAGAGGAAAAGAAGGAATATGCGTTGAAGCTTATTCTGTCAATATTGCGAACAAAAATGTAATGGTTGCTTTATGCATCTGAGCCCGAACTTAAACGCCTTGACTGGCCTCAATCTTCTTGACTCTAAAACGAATTTCCTTTGCTCATTTCAACCCCTCTTTCAACACCCCCTCCCCAGCATTTCTCTGGAAAATTAACTAATACTCAGTTGTCTGAAAACTACATCCACCTCCAGAGCATTAAAAACTCTCTCTCATCCCCTTTTTCTTTCTGCCTTGATATGTCATGCAAGTATAATTAATAAACAGGAGGCTGGGCTGGAATTGCTGTTAATCCTTCGAAGTATCCTCATTCCTCCTGAGATGTTTAAACCGTGCCTTATAAGCAGGGAAGACTCGATCCCAGCTTATAAATTGAAAAAAAAGGGGGATAGAAGAAACCGTGGGAGAAATATTAAACTAAATTCCTACTGATTGTAACTTTACAGTTGCTTTAGGAATGTGGAGCGCTTCAGTGGAAGTTGCTCTCAAAAACTAACAACAGAGGGAGGATGGAGGTACGCTATGGTTTTAAAAAATAATCCTCCCAGATCTGTATTTTTCCCACGTAACGTTACTTGCAAAAAAAAATTTAATCTTAGGCATTTGCATGTTCATATAATTTACTGTATCTGTAAAGGTCCTGTCATATATAAAATGTCTTGGTTATTATCGTTTTAAAGAGAGCTGGGAACCTTTTGAAATATAAAGACACCGGGGTTGGCTTTTGTTTTAGAGGCCCCTTTAATCATTTCAAACAGAAAGAAAGACTCCTGGGTCATGTGGTCCTCAAAAAGTAGTTCCTATTCATAAGAAATGGAAGCAAGCTATTATGGGAAAAGGGCGATCCTTGCATGTTTTTTACACGTGGATGCTGCATCGCTACATGTTTAAGATGTGAGGTGAAAGACTAGGTGCGAGTAACGTGCAGTGCCAGTCGTGGGAGACTCGCTATTTATTGTTCGTAGCCTTCAGATTTAGCCTTTCAGAGGAATGTGGCTTAGGCTATCCATCTGTCCCTTGATCTCCCTGTGGCACAGACACTCGAGGATGCCGAGGGTGGGGTAGGTGGGGGCCAAGAGGGAGACGAGGAGACGAGGGAGGGGCCGCGAGATGCAGGAGGCCGAGCAAGTGGCCTTCACAGCGAGATCAGCGTGCGAAGGAGTTGGGGATGTATACGGATTGCTGGGTTCATTCAAACACCACCCGCTGGTGCTGTGACTCGCAGGGACTCGGCCTCCATATGGTAATTTCAGCAGGTCAGGAGGCGGAGGTGTGTGTGTGGGGGGGGGATGTGTATGTGTATGTGTGCATGCTCGGGGGTGGGGTGGGGGGAATGGGCTCGTGACTACGAAGCCAGCCAAGCTCGGACAGAGCACGGGCATCGGGGGCAGCAGACAATATTCCGCCCCTTCCTTGCATCGCCAGCAGCTACGGAGCCGTCGACCCGGCGGTAAGCAGAAGCCACCGGGAGCACAGCTCGTGCTTAAAGAGCGGGAATGGGAGGCAGCTGTGGTTAGAATAAGCGAGGCATAGGACACCTAACATTATACAACACCGAGGACGAGGTGTATGGGGTGGGGGGTGGAAAGGAGCAGACGCCCAAACGGATGCCTGTAATAACATCTCAGCTCCGGAATGGACACATCCTTTACTCCCACGTATGCATGGTTCGTGTGTGGCTACCCTCTTTAGATCTGTGCATGACTAGAGCTACGGGCAGCCAAGATGGTTCACGTGGTTTAATTAGTCACCGGAGGCGGTTGGGATTGTCTCAATCAATGAGGTGTCCCCAGTGTTCCATCTTAAATGCATGCAAATAAGCCACTCGGCCGGTAATAGGTCCTGAAGTCCCCATCATTTGTATAATATTGCCTACACACACGCATGCACACACACACACACACACACACACACACGTTTTCCTAACCGTGTTACTGCTATATTTAGTAAGGTAAAGTAACCTAATGAAAAACGAATCTCAAGTGGTCGTCCCCACCTGCTTTAATGCCTTACGTGTAGCCATCTGACCACTTTTTATTGGGTGACATATCATATGAACACTTTAGTATAGGGCACGTAAAGCTGGAGATGGACGTAGGGCTGAACATACTATAGGACTGCTCAAAGAACTAAAGTGAGCAGATGGAAGAATAGAGGCTCCGTAGCAGGTAGGAACAATTTTGGTTCGAGCCATTCGCAAAACATATGCTTGGTCGGCTTTGACAATAGTTAACTTTTATCCTATGCGTGTACAGTACAGGTAAGTAATTAATGGTCTATCTCATTATCTATGCATGTGCTTCGACTTTGCTTTAAACAGATATGCGAGTTAAATCTGCGATCATTGTTCCTTTGGGGTGTCAGTCCTGCATTATTTTGAAAACATGTATGGATTACAGGGGAGAGACTAAACGTTTTATTTCTAAACAGGGTTAAACTGCTAAAATGAACTCAAGATAAAGCGCTCTTCAAATTGTCTAGTATTTTAAAGTAGGCCCCTAGGCTTTCGAATAAATCTATTGGGAAAAAACACATAAGGCATTGCTTCAAATGCATTGGCACTCAATAAGTGGTATTTGGCTTAAAGCCAGTCAAGTTGAAAATGAAATATTAATATAATACATTAATAGTGTATAGCAGTTAAGGTACCATATACAACATGGTTGAAAATGTCTTCCTTATAAAGAGCTTCCCTTACCTTGCTCTGGACAGAATGTAAAAGAGAATATTTTGAAAGGCAAGATTCTCAAGCGAAAGGAGAAATAAATATGTCTGAAGACAGCCTATAGGTTTTTAAACGATCTCCATTATACAGGCTTCAGATTTTCTCCACCCTCTATTTTATTTTATATTTATTTATGCTTATGATGAGATTAATAGCCATTAGCCAAACTTTTGAATCTCCAGTTGCTTCTATTATAACTGATCAACATAACACACACACACTCATACACACGCATACACAAACATAGTGCTCGCACATATACACAAGCACACACATCAAAAGCAAACATGCGTTCTCTCCTTTTAAGGCGAGGCAGGAGACTCCCGATGCTTGAAACTGTACTAGGAACAATGTCCCTGCATATTTTGCAAAACCTACGTAAACCGATGAAGCAGAGAGTAAATGGAACAACACAGCGGAATAGAGGCTTGTTCAGATAAATAAATAAGTAAATGAATGAATGAATGGGAAAAAAACCACAGGAAAATCCAGAAAAAAAAAAAAAAATGTTTTGCTTTTATAAAAGAGAAAGGAAATCTAGACCGTAACTTCCAGTAAATGCTTTGAAAAATGCAAATATACCTTTACATATGCATCAGTATTAAAAATAATACACGGTGGAGCCAACCGGAGCAGTAGCAGGAGGAGGAGAGGAGAATGGCGCAGCGTTGATTATGCACAGAGAGAGAGAGAGAGAGAGAGAGAGACGTCTAGCTGTAGGAGCCTCCCGGTAACCTGTTCTTCTCCGCGCAGCGCTGCAGGCCGGCCTCCCTCAGTCAGCGGTAGCAGTCGATCGGCAGAAATCTTTTCCTCACGCTTAATGGATCTTGCTTATTTGGGCTTTTGCTGCTTTACGTTTTTTTTTTTAGTTTTTTTTTTTTTAAGGATGGAAGGCTTGGTTTTCTAGGCTCTGTTCCCCCTCCCCCCTTTTTTGTTCCTTTAATTAAAATCTTCAATGAAAGGAAGCGATCGCTCCGGGAATCTACAGTCTCTCTTCTTCAAGCAGCAGGATTTGCATATTTTTAATGCCCTAATTTCCTTGATGTATGTAAATGTAGCCGGACGTACAGTAAGACTCAAGCTGACGTCAATGGACGTGACCTCGCTGCTAAACCTTGAACGTGAAGCTGGGATGAGGGAAAGCGGAGAAGCGTGGAATGGAGAGGGAGAGGGAGGAGGGAGGGAGGGAAGAGGCGAGGGAGCCGTAGCTCGAAAGCAGAAACTGCTTCTGGTGCAAACAGTACTGGCGGAGATTAGCGGTGAGGAAAAAGACCCGAAGGAGCTGGAGAAAGACCAAAGGAATGGCGCTGGAAAGGAGGCTGCAGGCTCCAGACCAGTGAAGAAGGCTGTTTGATAGCCCGATATCGCCAAGCTCTACCTCCTTATACGATAATACTGGTTAGCTTCTCTAATAAAATTAAGGTCTGCTTAACTCTCTTCCTTCTCCGCTTGTGCCCGAAATGGTTTCCTTCCGTTTGCTGAGCAAGAACAAAACTGATGCAACATTTGTGGGGTGGGGAGAGTGAAGAAATGTCTCTAGGAACCCACTTTCTCTCTCCCCACTCCCACCATTCTAAAGGGGTTTTGTTAGGAAAATGAGATGTAATGAGGGATTGCTCCGGATGAAGAATGCACTGTACTGAAGAGCAAGACTGTGGCCATGTAGGTTCTCGCAACGACAGCATGTGTGTTGGGTTGCTACCAAGAGGGGTGCTAGCTGATAATGTGAAGGAAATACCTACCCATGGCAGGAGTGTATAGAGAGGGGGCGGGGAAGCGAAGGAGCAATCCAGCGATGCAGTCCATAGGTACCAAGGAAAGCAAAAGAGGAAGTGAAAGAAAGGGCAGAAAATCCACAGAGATCAAGCTTTTGAGTGTCAACCTGTTCGTGTAGGTATCTTCAGGTTCAACTTTGAAGACATCTTCTTTTGACTTAGTTCTGGTTTGGAGCAAACTTTAATGGAAGGGTAATCTGCATTTTTATTCGTAATTGTATTGGATCCTTAGTTTAAAACGTAAATAAGCTAATAAGGAGTGGGGTAGATTGGAAGCGTGGTCAGCCTTTCCCTGTCATTCTTTCCTCTCCTCATTTTGCGAACGCATCAGTTGTAAGATATGATGGGAGATCCTTCATAGGACGAGTCTTCAGAGCCTTGAAGCCTATCTAGTGGTGTTTTTGAAGAAAACCGAAGATGCCTTTCAATTCAGGGTTGCCTGACTCGCTTTCTGTCTTTTTCCTGTAATGTGGTCCGTGACAATCGTACACATTCTCATCTCCTCATCTCTTGTAATCTGATGGAAATCAACTCCAAAAAAGTCAGTTATAATTCTGTACTGTAGCCTTGAGATAGGCTCTGTAATTTGGAACTCTTTCCATAATACGCTAGTTTTCGGGAGCAACAGCAGCCATCTCGATAGCTCTTAATTTCACCTTCTGTTGTACACAAGCCTGAATCTTGACTTTATATTTTTCCTGCATATCATATGTCTCTCCCCCCACCCCAGTTGTTGCCAGCCTTCTGTTCCTGGTTGGGGTGGAAATTTAGTAAAACTTTCCTTCAGTAGCGGAGCGATGGCAGCTACCAAAGTGAGTAGGAGTGGCCCTCTCTCCTCAGGCTAAATTTGGCGGGAAAGTGGCTGCCAGGGTACAAAAATCTGTGCTTTCAGATGGCTTTTCTCTCCCTCCCTCCTCCTGTTTCTCATTCCCGGCTTACCTTTCCTCCCATCCTCCATGGCTACCCATATTTCCATACAAGATGCTCATTTGAATTTTTCCCCTTCAGATGGCTCCTCCCCCGCCCGTCTCCCACTCTCCCATAGACATCCGTCTTCAACAAGGAGCTGTGAACATCTTAAGGCACACCCACAACCGACATATGATGGTCCCCAAAGGACAGCCTCACAGGGAGAACCTGCCCACATGAACCTATTTAGAAAGGAACGCCGAGTCTAGAATACTTTCTTGTAGGGCCTTGAACTCTCATTACAGGCCAATCCACTCTGATACATTTTCTGAATACTATTTCCTATGCACACGACTGCTTCTTCTGATCTCGCATAATAGCCCGTAGATTCTTATTTATTTTTGCAGTGGTCTTAGAAACCGCACAAAAAGAAACAGGCTTTTCTCATTTAAACTTGGCCGTCTTCTCGCTTTAGTACACCGCGCACTCCACCGGAGGAGCAGAACTGTGGTCAGTCCCTTTTCAGGACTGATGCCCTCTCAAGTCCTTCTGAAGCGTGCCCTTTACAAAAGCATTAAGCCACCAAACAGAGAAGCGGAAGCACAGAGAAGCCAACGCAGGAACGCAAAGCCAATGCTTTGAGGAGAAACTTAAATTAAAGGCGTATTAGTATGAAGTCACAAGGGCTCAGTTGTCTCAAAAGAGGGTACTTAAAAGGGAGATATATAAAGATTCCCTTTATTTTTCGCAAGCAAACGTTGAAAAGAAAAACGTGAGAAAAAGTAAGAGGTGGGCTCTTGACAAAAGGAAGGAAGGAAGGAAGGAAGGAAGGAAGGAAGGAAGGAAGGAAGGAAGGAAAGAAAGAAAGAAAGAAAGAAAGAAAGAAAGAAAGAAAGAAAGAAAGAAAGAAAGAAAGAAAGAAAGAAAGAAAGAAAGAGGGAACGTTGAGAAGAAACTACGCAAATGGCATCTTTCCTCTCTTCTGCAGTTGGAAAATTTAGCCATTGCTGCCGTTTAGGCTAGACATTTCTAATTTGTTCCGTCTGTCAGAAGAGGACTGGGAGAGGGTCTGGTGCAAATTCATTATCTCTGGCAACGCATAACGTATAGCAGCAACTGAAAAAGACCGTGGCAATGGACGAACAATAGGGCTTCAGTTCGAGAGCAACAAAAGCGCTGGGGAAACTGGTTGAGTTTCAGAGCACGTCCTTCTTACCAGAGAGGGCTGGGCTAGACCTGGGCCAACCCCCCTTTCCCCCTCCCTCCCAAAAACTTGCAGAGTGCCTCACATACAATACTTCACTTTCTACTCTGGCGCTTTGTGCACGCTGTATTAGCGTGAAAAACTGCGTGTTTAAATTCCCTCTTTTGCTGGGTCGAAAAAAAATCACTTTAAAAACCAACCGTGCAAGCGTTCTTCGTGGAACTAAAGGAGCCAGCTACCCATAGAGAGGACGAAAGGAAGGACCGGGAATCTTGGGAAACTTTTCTGAAATTGCTTCTCTAGTGCTTCTCCGAGGAGGATTTGACCACGGAATTTTTGTTTTCTGACGGAAAATCCACAACATCCACCTAGATCCGGGAACAGACATTCATACTTTTTTCTCCACTTCTTTTCCTCTCCCTACTCACCCGTCCCGCACTCTCCGTGCCCCTTTTTCTTCCTTGAGATGAGATGAAACAGGGAAAAGTAAGTACCCCGATGATATTGTTTTTCTTTTTCAGAATAACCATTCTTTGTGTTCTCAGAGGGGCGTCTGGAAGGTGGGGGAAGATGGGCTTTGCTGGCGCTTCACGCTATAGCTGTCCTCCTCCCAAGAGAGGACTCTATCTGAACGTGAACTCCATCAGTGTCTGTGTCAGGTTCAGAGCGAGCGAGCGAGGGTGCTTTTCATTGAACAGGTTGCATGGTTAGAACCTCAATTCACTTTCACCGTAGACGGGGAGGAAGATTTGATTCCCGGGAGTGAGAGTTTTGTGAGAGTTTTATGAGACCTTCTAATAATGGCTTGTGATTTTGGACCGGTGATGAGAAACCTGTTGACCTTGAAAGTTGTCACTGGGAACGTCCGGGTTATTAATCAGGATGTAGACGGACAGCAAATGGGAGAAGTGAAAGTTTTTGAGGGAAAGTATTTAGAAAAAAAATACATCTGAGGATGCCCATTGTATCCACGTATAGGTGTTCAAGAGTGATGCAAAGGAGCTTATCAGAACATCTTTAAAATGGAAATTGTGAGACATCTGCTTTCGCATGTGTATATTTATCTGCACAAATGCTTAAATCGGAAAAAAGAGTACTTGTTCATTTCTTATTGCTGCTGCTGCTGCTGTTCACATCATCATCACTGTTAACAGTTTCAGCCTGAGAAAGCTCTTTTTAAAACTTCCAATAGGCATCATTGATATATGTAATTAATTCTCAGTCTTGGACACCCATACAATGCAATCTGAGACCTCCACAAGCACTTGGGGAGAAAACAAAGTAAATAAGTAACTATATGGCAACAGTGATTTTATCCACTACCTAGGGTTGATCTGCTCACCTTGCCATTGTTTGTAAGCATTGCTTTTAAAAACAGCATAGAACGTGCCACAGCCTTTGTCCTCCACCTGAAGCTAGCAATGATGTTCTCACTGATTTTGTTAGTTTTGAATAAGCCTCTCAGGTTGTTGCTTTCAATAATATGCCTATGAGGTTTTTCCATGTGTTGTGCAGGTAGAAATAATTTTAGCAGCTCTCTGTGGACCTCACTTGAGCTGATTTAGCACTGGTTTTGGAGCCAATTTGAGTTGATGTATTAATTGGATTTAAAGTTAGCCTTCTTGTTATTGGGTTTGAAATCAGACTAAATCTCAAATGACTTGGTTTAATGGGGCTTTCCAAGTTTCAGGGTCTTTCGAGTACTCAAGGCTCCCAAACAGGTTGCTATTGTGGCTGAACAGGGAAGGCCAGTGCAATTTCCTTCTACAGTTGTCTCCTCCCACCTTGGATGCTACTCATTATAAATGCACCCAGATTATGTGTTCTGGCAGGAAGCAAAATCAAGAGCAATGCATGTATGCAAAAAGATTCATTTTCAAAAAGTGAGTGAGGAGGCTGAGAAAGGAATCATTGCTCAGGGAAGAGATTTAATTTTTTTTAAACGCAGCAGCACAATCCACAGATTGCTGATGATGGAGTTGCATTATTTAAGCATTCCACTTTGTTGATAATTTAATATGAACACAGTCCTTTGACTCATTGAAGATTTGCATATTGGATTTACTTAAGGGAATAGATACATATACAGTCACTAGTTCTGTTGGACTGAATTTGTAACACGTTTTGCCTGTGTAAAACCCTAAAGAACCTGAACTCATATGGCTGAAAAATCCTAAGTGTTTTGCATACAATATTTTGAAAGTGAATCCTAGGTAGAAATCTAACCCTTTGTTAAGGAACTGGCAACCTGAAGCCTGCAAATGCTGGTGCCTTGGCCTTCCCCAGTTCATCGGCCCCTCAAATCAAGCTATTCTCAATTGGGAAATTCTGTCTCTTTGCTCAGTTTATTCCCTTTCTAGTTCAGATTTACTACTAAGGATTTTATTTAAATCTATTTATTTTCCTGTACAATATTTCTTAAGATAATACTGGGGACTATTTTGGGTATGTAGTTGGGAGCCAGGAGACATAATCCATTAGGAAGTTCCTCACATGACCCTGGGGAAACAAACCCTTAATATCCTTATTCATTTCATACATTTATCTGGTAGTTGCCCAAGAAAGGTTCCGGGGAGATTTTGCTGGTAGGTTCCAGTGGACTGCTTGGTACTGCTGTTGTAATACCATTAAGAATTTTCTTTAAGGAAACCTACAGTAAATTGTGCTAGTTGTTTTAATGACAATTCACTCTTTCTCTCTCTCCCCCCTCCCCCTTTTCAATCTACTCTATTTCCAGAACCAGACATCCAGAGATAATCATATGACATGATAACCACACAAAAAAGGTAATTAAAATACATTGATCTAACAGTAATATAGAAATTTGATCTATGTTCTCATAACTTACAACAAAAGAGCAAAATATTTGCTATTTAGAAATGTTTTCCAAAAGACTGCTACCACAACTATTGCTCAAAAATTTCAGTCCCTTATACGTTTTGTGGTTGTCTTGTTATTACTGTGTGTGCCAATAGTGCAGACATTTGAATCTACATGTTGCTTGGAAATATAGAAAGAGGCAACTGAATTGTATTAAAAAAGCAGTCAAGGCAGACACAGCAAGGCTTCTTGGGATGTATAAATACATGCCACTTTATGGTTTTAACATAGGAATTGTTAGGCTAGTAGAACTGGAATGTACATTACATCCAACAGAATTACACAGGAACCAGATATTTGGAAGGGTTAGGGTTAGGGTTAGGAATAATGCTCTTCAGCACCAGAGTTGTAAATACACTTTCTCCAGGGGCTTCCTACTTAAACAGTTAATGCTCACTGCTGCAGTGCTGATGAAGCCAGAAGAGTCCACCCCCAAACAGAATCTTGGTTCTTGGGTGAAAGAACAGATGTGATCCAGCCTCTGGTAAACAGTGCTTGTTTATTTCAAACAAATCCTTGCAGAATGCTTTGCCTTTACGTCACAACCATCTGGAGGGATTTTGAAAACAAGCAAGGCAATCACATTCAAATCTACAGCCCATTAGTGGACATTTATTAGAAAGATGAACAGCCAAGAGTCTTACAGAGTGTTAGGATTCAGGATTTTTCAACTGAATATTGTTTATATGTTTGGATGCTACAATTCTGGATGAAAGAATTTATGTTTAAAATAAGAGTAGGTGCACTAGTGCCACCTATAATGAAAAAGAGTACCTAATACTGTATAATGATATGAGAAACAGTTGTTCTTGGCAACCAGTACAAACAGGCCCAGGGTCATTCAAAGTAGCATTAATTTCTTTTAATTAAATGCAACTTTAAAAAAACACACACCATACAAAACCAAAATGTAGGTAGAAAATTACAAAGCATAGGCGGTGGTGGTGGAAGCAACTGATGAATGAACTCTATTCAAATTCAGAGAGGCATAGTGTTTACTATCCTAGCTTACACGTTAGTACTACACAGAACTATTTAGAAGCTCCACTGAAATCAGCTGACTAGCTTATGTATGATTGGGTCTGAATCACAATGCCAGTGAGCATGTATAGCTTTTCTAGAGCCCCACAATTCACCTAAGAAGCAGGAAGTGTTCTCCTTTCTATGTCTAATGATCAGCAAGGTCATAATCATGACACTAGCAGTTTTCACATCATGGGGTTCCAGGGATATCGATCTGCAAAATAGCACAGGTGTTGACGAGACATTTTTTGCTGTACAATGGTCTGGATGTAGTTCTGAAATGAGGATCCTTACCCAAAGCTTTGGAACGATTTATGCAATTTTTAGTATGAATGAGGTAAATTGCAGCTGAAGACCCATTGGATTTAGTGGATCAGGAAGTCACCACTGAAATAATCAAGACTTGTCTCTTGAACCATACTGAATGTTAAATGTATGCAGGTGTCTGTACATAGATGTAGATATATGTCAAAATGTATGTTCTCCCCATATGAGCGTAGTAACATCCTAGATATATACATATACAGCCACATATTATTTCTTCTCCAATTTTAATGCACCTCACAAGCCTGGTCTGTGTAATACAAGCCTACTCACTCACAATACTGCCTCTAGCTATGGCAAAAATGAGAGAGGGGGAAGAGATGACTTTGTTCTGTGTATCTGCCAATGTAGAGAATATCATTAGAGTTCCATGGGATATGAGAATGATCATGTGTCCTTAAAAATATTGCTGTCCAATTCATTCAAGTCCCTGTGGTACCTGTGCAGCTTTAAAGAGTAACAGGGTACCATGGTCTCTATTCATAGGCATTCACACAATTTTGTTTACATGACCATATAATGTAGTTCTGCATAACCTGCTACTGGTGCCATATGCCAAGTGTATCTGGGAGTATAGATTTCCTTATACACACAATTAACAGCAGAGAAAACAATTGTATTCAATTATAGTGTCACTTGTAAAAAATACTGTTTGGTATACTGAGAACATTTATAGGAACTTCAAGATATATAACATTTAAACCCATTAATATAGGACTGTGACTTGTCCTTACTTCCTTTGTTTGTCTTTTGGCTGTATGTATCTATATCTATATCTATATCTATATCTATATCTATCTATCTATCTATCTATCTATCTATCTATCTATCTATCTATCTATCTATCTATCTATCTATCTATCTATCTATGACAATATTCATCTTCAGCCTTCAATTAGTCTTGTTTTAATTTCTTCCCCTTATAATATGTATACATTGGAAATACCTGATCTTCTTCCCAAGAATATCCCCTATAGTATACTGTATTTTATCCTTCTGTGGGAAGTTGTCTATACACTGGCAGGTTGTCTATACATCAGCATCACATAGGCAGGTTGATATGGTGATGATGGTGGGTTATAATACACAGCTCGTCTGTATGTGTGTGTGTGCATGTGAGTGCATGCGTACACACACACACACACACACACACACACACACACACACACACACACACACACACACACACGCACACACGAGTACTAATGCAGCCATTGCTTAATAAGCGAAAGAGGAAAATGTTAGCCTATGCATATCTATGACACTGTAGGAAATGTGCCTGCTTAAACCCATTGTGGACATTGCCCTATTAACATTTTGTACCATACACAATATTGAATAGTATGGTGCAGTGACATTTTAACTCTAAAAAGGGTGGCAGTACTAGGGCTTCTGATTTCTTTACTAAGTAGAGCAGTATATATATATGGATCTTTTACTAACTGCAGTATGGAGGATTCATCTTGTATAACCAAGAGGGACCTTAAGGTTAACTCTTTAGAGTGGAAAGGATACCACCCCAAAACACAATGCTAAATAGTGCACAAGGTCCCCCACTCCCCAATTCCTTTTGGAGGCTAGGAAGCTTGAAAAACAAGCAGAGCATGCTTTTGTTTTATTAGATCACACATCTATAAAAGATTTAGATGTATTCATTAATACATGTATTGCAAAGAATGCCCCATGCCTGCGCTGCCTTCTAAAGTGGGAGGGGCCGAGAAAGAAGAGAGGTGTGTGTATGTGCGAAAAGGTGTGCGGGGGGGGGAGTTAGCAAGAACAGGAACATAGCTCAGAAGGAGGCGTGAGCAGCCTGCCGCTTCTCGCGTTCCCAGCACAACCACCCGGACCGCTGCGTTGCACCACCGCCATGGTGCACTGCAAGTGCTCGGGGAGCAGGTTGTAGCCACGGAGCAGGAGTGAGAGAAGTGAAAGCTATTTAAAAAGCGCGATGCGAGGGGAAGAGCGGGATATCAAGGCAATGACACCTCGACTCGCTGCGTAATAACGGGCAGCTCTGATTCCAAGTCCCAGAAAGCAGCGAGGCCCTGTCTTAAGCGACACCAAGGAGTGCTTCGTTCATTCACACTTCTCTTCCATCTCTCTCCCCCCGGCCCCCAGCACAGCACATGCCGAGTCCGCTGGAAGAGAAACGCCGGCGAAGGCGCTTGTCTTCGTGTCTCCCTCCTTCCCTCCTCCCCGCCACCCCCCCTCCCCGGTTTCCATCTCCGCTCCCCGCCTCCCGGACCTGAAACGCTTTTATCTCTCCTTGGAGAGAGATTCCATCCAGGCTTTGGGTATTAGAGCGATCTGCGTTAGCAACGAGTGGAGGTAAAAGGCCGCGGATTGAGAGAGACAGGCAGAGGGTGAGAGAGAGAGAGAGAGAGAGAGAGAGAGAGAGACAGACAGACAGACAGACAGACAGACAGACAGACAGACAGACAGACAGACAGACAGAGGACCGGAGATCCACCCCCACCCCCACCGCCACGCCGTAGCTCTGAGAGAAAAGGCACTGCTGTGCGGGCTGGTTGGGGAGTACTGGGGACGTTTCCAACGCTGCCGTTGCCGCCGCCGCTGCTGCCGCCGCCGCCGCCGCCGTTGCCGCCGCTTTCGCTGATGGCGCGGAGGGGGCAGGCTGCGAATCGCTCATGCGTATCTATTACCGGGTTTGCTGGAGATTTCCCGTTACATCATCATTGCCTTGGTCCCCCGCGGTCTAGGACCTCTGACCTTGCCGGGCTGGTCCACATTTTGGCACTGCGAGCCCTCCAATGATAGCCCTTTTCTCCTTCTTTCAGACCGGGGCAGCAGCAGCAGCAGCAGCAGCAGCAGCAGCAAGCCAACCAACGAGACCTGCAGCTTCTCATGCCCGGCTCCGGGAACCTTGAGAAATCGTGGATCTGCCAGGTTGTTTCCTTCCCCTGCCACGCCACGCCGCCCCAAACCCGCAAGATATTTGCTGCCACCATTTGGTTAAAATAAGAATTTTTAAAAAGCTCTGTGATGCATAATCCAAAAAAGGACCAGGAAGGAGAGCTGGATCTTCACCTTGCCACCACCACCATGCCAACACCATCATCTTTGTCAATTCTCCTGAAATTGGATTCTTCCCTCTCTTCTTTCTTACTCTGCGCTGGAAACTGATGATGGCTTTACATCTTTACAGAGGCTAAAGGCTTTTTTCCTGAGAATGAAACAAACCATTTACAATGCAAATAGAGGCCTGTGGAGGGATGGATGCTTCAGACTCTGAACAGCTTGATGCACGTTAATAGCTGGTTTTATTTTCTGATATTAACCGATGAATAGTTGCTCCAACGTTGCCGGAAATGGACGAGAAGGTGGGGAGGGGGAAAAGAAAGGGAGAGAAAGACAAGTGAAAACTTCGGAATAAAACTTTGAAGACAACAGCTCTCCTTGGAATGGGTTTTGGAAGCACACACTGCCCTGCATACTGAATCAACTCACAGTTGTATTAAAAGGATGAATATTTTAAAGCCCGCCTGGTGTTCTTGGAAAAGCCTGTCAGGAGAAACTGTCTGGATTGTAGCAAGGAAGGAGCAGATTTTTTTTCTCCCCCAACCCAGGTGATCATAAGAAGGAAGTGAGTTGTTATCTTTGGTTATCTAGCTGTATGAGTGTGTTGGTCTTCATAAAGCTAGATAACCGAAAGTAAAAACTCCTTCATGGTCTTCGTGCTGCACAAAGAAGGGAGAGAGAGGCTCCAGCAAGGGGACAATAAAAACCCAGGCATGGCAGGAATGCTTACTGAATGAATGGCTCGTTTCTGCAGCTGGAGGAAAAAGAGGAGGAAATGTAAAGGCATATGTGTACCAAATACATATGTATATACATATATACACATGTACAACATACCAGGCACAGGATGAAGAAGAGTAAACCATACGCTGCAAAGAGGATATGGTATTTATGGTAAATGCATGTGCAAGTTTTTTTTTTTGCTGTTTTGTGGGAGGGTGGGAAGTTAATACTTTAAGGTGTTATATAATTGTTGTTCTGTGCACAATCCTGTGCATGCATTTTGAGAAGTAAGATCAGCTGAGTTCAGTGAAGCTTGCTCCTAAGTCAATGCAAATAGGATTACAGCTTTTGATGAACTTTTTAGATATAACAAGTTTGTGTTTGGAAACAGAATTGTGGCCTTGTGTTAATTTGACTTTAACTTAAAAATTTAAGGACTGTGTGTCCTTCAGCCGACAGAGTGATGAATTATGTCTTGTGAAGCTTTTTGTGAGGCTTTTAAAAAAGTTATAAAGGGTTGGGTGTAATGTTGTTCCAAGGGGACGCGAGCTGAAGTGAGCCTGCCCTCATACACAAAATTATATGTGTTTAAAAGGTTAACATTTTGGAATGAACAGGGAGGAGAGGTTAATAATGTCTGTTGGCTAAGGATCTGGTATAGTTCCACAACATGGGGGTAGAGGGAGGAGAGATGACATCTGATATTAAAAAAAAAAGGAGGGGGGGAGGATACCAGTCTTCTATTCAAAATGCAAGCATAGATGCTTCTCTGTTCCGAGAGGGTTTCCTTGAGGAAGCTACTGAAGCAGAAAGACGTGATGGAGACGAGATTGCCTCCCCCCCCGCCTTGTCAAAATGTTAAAAAATAGTGTGTGTTTTATTCGGTGGCTAGCATTGGAAATGAAAGTGACATTTACTCCAAAACCCACGTGTGCGCCTTCTCTCTTCTTGTTTAAGGATGATCAGATCTATCTAGGAAACTGCTCTGGCATCCCAAACAGAAATAATTAGGACGTATATAGACCTGACCATGAAAAGGGGGGAAGGGGGGGAAATCAGAGGGTTTGGTCCTGCCTAATTGATTCCGTTAAACGGAATGTCTGAGATGTGAACGGCTGGACGCTCCCATTCCCACGCTCGGGGGCAAGTGGCAATGCTATGGCCCGGCAGCCTATGACAGACAGCCCTGTTGGGGGTTGCCGTATGAAAAAAACATCAAGTGCACCATACCAGACTCATCTCCATCCCTTAAGAAAGTAGTGGCATTTCCCACCCACCGCCATCTGCAGGCTCCCAAGTGGGAACCCCAACTGTTCTGTGGCTGCAGACTGTCTCTTTCTGTTAATTCTGTAACTACTGTTTCAGCTACTCGTAATTAAATATAGCTTTGGTTCTGGGGTAGACATTTTCTACAGACCAGCTCACAAAAGAAAAAGGCAAAACAAAGTCCTCAGAAAGGAAAGTGGTTCTATATCTCCAGGACAAATTCACAAGGACTCAGTTTTTGGTCTTCCAAATGTCACGTGACACAGGCTCACCGAGTCATTACAATTACATAGTTTACTGTAATGTTTGGGAGATAGAGGTAAAATTCAAGATACAGTAGTTTATTTTGGTGAGTTGCCCTATGTATGCTTCCCTCATGAGAAGGCAGATAAATGTGACTGCCATCCCATACTTAAGCTCAAAATTCCACCATATATATATTACTTAGAAATAACATCAACTTAATTTAATGGGACTTGTTCCTAAGTAAATGCACACAGAGCTTTTATTCTAACACATTGACTTGGTTTAGGGTGCCCTTCTGAATTAGGCTAAAATAAAATCATACAAAAATGCATATTTTAAATGTATGTGTATGTGTGTTTGCACCTTATTTTGGTTTTGATAATTCTCTGAATGAAGGTTAAAAATGAAGCTATAAATGATTTTATGACTTTTAAATGGGTTAGTTTTAAGAACTTTTAACTTTGCACTAAAATTTGGATGAAACTAAGGAAATAGTCTGTTTACAAAGGGCTAATTTTGGTCACTGTGCACGTGCCACAATTTTACTGCTGTAGTGACCAATGAACAATCTTATTGTTTATTTACTTTAGAAGTTCTGTTTGTGCCACCAGCCTTTCATTGTTAAGCACTTTTATGCTTTTTCTTTACTGCATGTCCAGGGGTACTGTTTACCTAGGGCCATTATCTATTACAATTAGCATTTACATTACAAAGTGCATGTTTTTCTTTCTCAAAGTGGTTCAATTAAGGCAATAAGATGTTTTCTGGGGAATCTTTTGTTTAGGAAAAACATTCATTGCAGTGAAATCACGTTTCCTTTACAGAATAAGTTCTCACATCTTGGCTTTTTCTGTAATTTTTTTAAAGGAAAGCACTGAAGGATTTTGTTTTGTTTTGTTTTATTGTATTATAATTCTGTGTTACCATTGTCATATCAGAATTGTTTTGTATCATGATAATGTTACATGAGTATCAATCAATAAAATACATTTTAATGTTATTTCATTATTATTATTATTATTATTATTTATTTCTCTTCCACTGATTAACACAAGTTAGGCTATTTTTAAAATTTGCACCTCACATACTCCAGCTTCTAATAATTGTGTGTGAGGGGGAGCTCATTAAGTTTGCTGTCTCACCCAAAATAACTTTTTTGTAGCACTAAGATGATATTTCTTTGGAACTTGAAACAACTGCAAACAGAAAGTCCAGTCCAAAGAAGTATAAATATAATCTGAATAGTCCTTTGAAGGGAGGCTTTAACATTGGAAGAGCCTAGATCAAATTTATTTAGCATACCACTGCATTGTAAAACAGTTGGAGTGAAGTTGCAGGGTTGCGTGAGTGTGCATGTTAACTACTGGGAACCAAGTCTCATTCCTTTTGAAAAGGGAGCAGCAGATTGCTGTGCAAGGCCAATGTTAAAAAGGCAGCTGAATTTAACACCATCTGGAAGAAAAGATCCCTTCACGACTTTCTCACACCGTCAGACAAAACTAGTGTCTCTTGTTCTGAGCCCTTGTCTATGCAGCCATACAATACTGAGTCATTATACTTTTGCTGAGAGAAAATTTGAGAACACAATATGGGAAACCAGTGAATGACCAAGTTTCATTGTGCCCGCTTAAGTCGATTGAAACCTACGTCTAGAGCCATGAATGGCAGTATTGTTTTCCTCACTGGGGCTATGCTAAATGTCAGCACAGTGTAAAGAAAAACTTGAAGTCTGCAAATAACTTACCAGATCTCAATTATAATATTTTCCCACACTAGAACTAATATCATTGCTAGGCTGTACAATGCACAACATAACAAAAAAGCAACTAAAAAGTATTCATTTAAAAGTTATTTCAGACAAGCACGCTGCCCCACCCCCCAGTTTGGGAGTTTGAACTGCTGAGATAGAGCTAGCATAATCCTTTCTAGTTCAAGTTGCAAAACTTCTTCTTAAGAGATCCAGAAAATAAATAGCATAAATAGTTCATATTCTGGTGGGGGAGGGGAGGGGAGGGGAGTTTTTTTTCCAGCTGACTGGCATCAAAGTGATATTCTAGAAAGTTTGCTGTGGTTAGTCTTTGAGTTTATAGAATTTAATGCATTTTCATGAATATTACCTAGATTGAGTTTGGAAAACTATAATGGGAAAGAGCTTATTCTTTTGGCTCAGGATAATGCCTGGCCTTGCTCATACAGAACAGCCCTTCACAATGAAACTTTGCTTTCAAACTTTGATAATCATAATTTACGATCATTCTAATCAGTTCTTTCTTTGATTTTTCATTCACCAGAATCTATTGGCAACATAAAAGACCAATCTCAAACCTCAAAAAAGTGATAGATGAAAAATTATTATTTTTTTAAAAAAACTATCTTAAGAAGCATACCTGGCAGTCATCTGCCACAAATTTTAGGGACTCTCATTTATATTGTTTTTTTCCTGCAATATTGGTGCATGGCCTAAATGACAGGATTTGACCCATGAAAGGTTGCTGTTATTTTTTAAATAGTCTAATAAAGTTGTCTCTCCTGCATTTCTTTGTGTAAGGACCATACAATATTTTTTGTTTTTAAAACTTAGTATTTTATTATGTTAGCTTTGGTTTATTGTCCCTTTCATGTTTTATTTGATTCTCCATTATTTTGTTAGGGGTGCTACATTTCTTTTCCCCCTTTTCATGACATTAGAATTTAATTGATCACTAGTGATTTTGCTGTATATTTTAGTGGTCAGAATCATAAAAAGTTACATGAAAAAAGAATATTTTATAAATCTATTGCTTAATGCTGTTGTTGGTTTTACTGGTTTTCTTTTTTGTTGAGATGGAAGACTAACTTGCCAAACCCTTATGTTAAAATATGTAGCTGCCTTAAAGTCTAACCCTATACCCACTTACCTTGAACTAAGCCCAACTGGACTGCAGGTGGACTATGTACAGGATTTTAACCTTTTATACATTTTGACTACTTGGATGACAATGATAATAAATAAATAAATAGTTCTCAAATCATTCAGATACTGAATTTCAAAGAATATGTGACATTGACCTTGGTTGACTAAGGACTTCATCCGGTGGAATCAACTACATTAGCTGTGGGCATAAAATATACTTTCATTCATAAAAACATGTCAACAGCATCCATGTTTCTAAACACCTCTGCAAGTCTGGATATTGGGAGGATTTGTTCTGCATCTGCAAAGGATCATCCTATGCAACCCCCAGCAAGAGAAATAGAACTCAACATCTATTTTTCTTAGCACTTATTTAGAATTATGTTCCACTTTGACTTATTTCTAAGTAAAGAAACATGAAAATAGGGAGTTGTGTTGAAATGATATGTCAATATAAGGGTCCCTACAGCAGTTAAAACCATTACTGTACTTGTATCAGTTCATTTTTGCTTCTTCTAAACAAGTATCTCACAAATTGTTTACGTTTTACTATGTTGTTCCACCAATGCTCCTTTGTTAATATAGTGTTCAGTTTAGAGGGATTTCATGTTCACTGTTTCTCATTTAATTAAGGTTGGTCAGGACAGAAATTGTGGAGGAGGAAGCAAACAGAGAGTAATGATTGTAGGAAGAAAAGGTGAAATTGCACTTCAAAATGTGTCAACTGAATTTTGAGATTATTTAAACTGACATGCAATGCATTTCACAATTCTGGTACATATGCCATCTAGTAATCACATGAAGTTTGAAAATCTTAAAATTTGAGTTATTTGGGGTTTAATTTTCATTTCCATGTGACTTCAAAGGATTTGGCCAAGTCAGCTGCTTCATTCATTATTTTATGTTGTTTCCCGGAACAATTTATCTGTTATTTCAGGGTAAGGGTCTTAATGGCTCCATCCAGCTAACTGGAAGTACTTGGGTTGAAACAGATGTGCCAGAAACTCCTACACAGGATCATTCAGAAGCTGGCTTATTCTCAGTTAAGCAGTCCTAAGACTGCCTCCTTAGTCCTCCCCCCTGGCTTCAATTATTTCTAGATGCTTACACTGTAGTCCAGGTGAACTGGCTTTGTAGTTGTGAGTATAAAACTCTTTTTTCTTCTATAGTTGCCCAGCACATTTATATCAGGTGAAGCTTCTTGGTGAGTTCAGGGCAGGACAGATTTCATTAGTCATAGTCCCTATAGGGAGCTTCACAGATGACAAGGAAAGACAGTGAGTTTAGAAGCAGGTAACAAAAGCCCTCTTTCCCATGAGGGATGCTGTTCTTCTGGAGAGCCAAAAGGAACGTCTGTGCTGGGGCAGGAGGAACAGAGCCGGGCTGCAGCTGCTGTTGAACCTGACTCCATGCTGGTTGTTCACTAGCCCAGTGCAATGTGATCTTAGTGCAGCCCTTTATGAAACGCGCTGGAGACCATTCAGAGCAGGGAAGTGGTGGAGGGACCTGGGCAGCTGGCCCGCTGAATTCCTGCCGCTTGTTTAATACCCCGGGGCTACCGGCAGGAGAAAAGGAGCAGGGAGTTACCTGCAAAGATGTTTAGAAAATAAGACACAAGCTCAAAGGAGAAATAAAGAAGACGTCCTTTTGGCTGCGGCTGCTATTCTTCTTCCAGCTCGTGAGATCGCGGGTATGAGGTTAGTTGTGGGTGTGCCTGTTTCTCTTGGGCACCTCGGGGAGGTTAGCTCGGTGGAAAGGGCGCTTCAGCCAGGAGGGAAGGTTGCAGAGGCAGCCGGCCAGGGCAGGCAGGAGTCGCCCGCTGCTGATGCTGCTTCTTTAAGGAGTGGCGGAGCAGTGGCAGAACAGCCAGCGGGCCCTGTGGGCAGTACCAGGCTGCTGTGTGACAAGCACCAGTTGCCTCTCAGGCGCGAGCGGTGATTGGTGTTTCCCGGGAGACGGGATGGCTCAGCTCCTGGGCGCGCGTTCTCCCTCTCATCTCCCTTCCTCCCTCCCTCCCTCCCTCCTCCTTCTCTCTCTCACACACACACCAACTCGCTGCTGAAGGCTCTGTTTCTCCTAGGGCAATGCAGCCTCTTCCCTATCCTCCTCCTTGTCACGTTAGCCATGTCAAAAGTTCTCCAGCCCCCACTCCATACTTTCTGATTGCCCTCAGGTGGCTGCTGGGCTTCTTTTCACCAGCGAGCTTTCCTTCACAATGAATACAATTATTCTACTCCTTAATCCTTGCTACTGATGAATTATTATAGTTGATTATTATTTTTGCTAGAAGGAGGTGTGTGTGTGTGTGTGTGTGTGTGTGTGTGTGTGTGTGTGTGTGTGTGTGTGTGTGTGTGTGTGTGTGTGTGTGAGAGAGAGAGAGAGAGAGAGAGAGAGAGAGAGAGAGAGAGAGAGAGAGAAAGCACTAAGGCTCCAGCAGATTCTTCACCAAACTGAACTTTTTACATGATAATCCATGGAAAGTAACTGGTCATTATTACTCCTTTGAGCGGTTACTCAAGAGCTGTCAAAATGGCCTGTAGAATATGGTGGAGGCTAGGGAAGACCACAGGCATTTCTCATCTGCATGTCTTGTATCTAGTGCTTAAGGGACAGCATCTTTTTGGTGGCATCATGGAAGCTTGGGTTTACTCCCAGTCTATTTTATGCAACGTAGGGTCTGTCTGTGGCCACACAAACCAAGTGAGTAAGCTTCTAATACGCTCAGTACCAGTGACGTGGTTTCATTTCCCGAGACTTGGCAGGGGTACCTAAGTTTTATAGTGCCCACTGCAATTATGCTGTAATATTCCTTTTGCACTCCTTAAAAAATATTTCATGTTCTACTCCCAATTTTGATACAAAATGCAAAACCTTGGGAATAGACAGGTATTTTGGATATTTA
The DNA here is from genome assembly GCA_029282475.1 of Phrynocephalus forsythii. Classification (NCBI taxonomy): domain Eukaryota; kingdom Metazoa; phylum Chordata; class Lepidosauria; order Squamata; family Agamidae; genus Phrynocephalus; species Phrynocephalus forsythii. The sequence goes on from JAPFRF010000004.1 coordinate 77,321,801, forward strand.
TTATGTCAGGTATGCAAACTCTCAGTCCTCCCATCTGTACAGCAAATGTATCTGATGTATTCTTAGGGATAATGTGATGATAGCAGAATTTATTTTAAAAACAAGTTTCAAGTCCTCTGGATTTCACCCTTCTCCCAGCAAACATGAACATGTAAAATTTGTTCCACTCCTGGCAGGTGAAGCATCTGCAGGAGTCCCCCTTTCTTCACTCTTCCCCTCTCCCATTGTTTTAAATTTGTTGTAGAGCTAGCTATATACCCTTGTTGCTAGGTACAGTATAACTTCTTGAAAGATGTTTTTTAAAAGCTGTCTTAAGCGCTTACTAAAGCCAGTTAATAACATCATGCATGGACATTTAAACTTGTTGTAAGTTCCCGAGAGGATTAGAGAGAAATCATGCTGTGCACAACTAATGATACCATCTTAACTCTTCAACTGGAAGTTAAATCCACCCACCTTGGTGTGGCATGGAATGGAGCTTGCTTTCTTGGTGCCCATAGGCTGAAACAGAAGGAGAGAAAGAACTTGTTTTGCATTTTAAAAAGTAAAACAGCCAGGAAGCCAAACAAGGCGAATACACATTTACTGATGAGTAATATGGGTTTTAGTAGGACTGAGAGATTGGGATTTGTAGCAAATTGAAGAGGAACTCAGAACAATGTATGAGAAGGACCTGGGAAATAGGCTTAATTAGCCAAGACTTGGAATATGGAGGTGCTACTATTCGTTCAGCATTGCTAACATCAGTAAGATCTGCTGCTTTATTTATCATTTATTTATTTGTTTCATTTTTATACCGCCCATCTTCCAGACTGGAACTCTGGGCGGTTTACAAGTTTGTGGGATACTCTACTCTAGTTGGACATTGAGCCTGAATTTGTCACATTAAAAAACACTGTATTTTAGAACCATTACAAGGTTTTTCCTTAAACAAAATAGTAGCATTGTAGGGCTAGTGGTTAACCAGCTTTATATTCTGTAATGTTATCTATTTTTAATTATAGTCCTTGGGTGGCCTCTGAAATGTTTAAAATAATGCAATTTCCAAAATAAATAGGCTCTTTTTTCATAGGTGTTTCTGGAGTTATTATTGGACCCATACCTGCAGTATATATAGGGCACAGAAAATATATATTGACATCTACTCAATACATACATGGGCCTCTATGTTTTTTTCTAACACATTGCATTTTGTGACAGTTTTTATGCTTACACTTACATGTTCACAATGATCCAAAGATGTAGAGTAAACTTTTAAGTCTTCCCTAATGTATGTGTAAATGACCATGAGCATAAGTAACATGTATACCTGTACAAAAACATGTTGTTTAAACGGGAGCCCTAAATTCCTCAGAAGTAATAAACTACAATAGCAATACTATGTAGAGAACATCATGCATATATTTATTTCTTAAATATACCAATAGAGACTATATTCATTTGTCTACATCTTTAATATTTTGGAAACACATTGTGTCCCTAAATCCCTTCAAACTGCAGCTAGCAAAGTTGTTTATAAATAATAAAAACAGAGTCTTAGAGCCACCAACACACATTTACTAGGAAGAAAGATAATAGTGTAATTTGCTTCTACTAAATGCATTTCAAAAATGGAATTTTAAGAATGCAGTCTGTATCAGATGCCCTTCAGTAACAAGCTTCCATTGTTTCAAATGGTTGTAGATTGGATTCCAAGTGTTTTTATTTCTTTGGACTTTACCTGGTGAGTTACATAGTATAATAGGCTCATATACTTTGTGTACCTTATGTTAATAGTGCTGTCTATATATTAGAAATGTCCTTAGGAAGGAAAGTTGAGACAATAGAACTATTGTCAAAGTGACCAACAGTATTTCTTTGAACTACAGTATTAAGTAGAATGAAATAAGTTGATAGATCCCTTTCAGTTGTAGAGACAATATCATGTATATCCCCTACTATATTTATTAGCCAAATAACTTTGTTTTAAAACTCTGCTGCACCATGTTGGTGCAACCACCTCCACTACCACTACCACCACCACCACCACCACCACCACCACCACCACTACTACTACTACTACTACTACTACTACTACTACTACTACTACTACTACTACTACTACTACTACCACCACCACCACCACCACCACCACCACCATATTTGTACCTTAAAGAAATCATATCCCTTAAAGAAAGCATTCATTAATGACAAAAAAGTAATGATTATTAAAAAAAACAGATTTTCAAATATGGTTTTGTTTATCTTATGTTTCTTTTTTGGATTTATGCTGTATATTTCACAGTGACAAAATGGCTTACAGCAAGTTTAGTGCAAATAATGGGAAAGCAAAATACACCTTGAATGGTTCTATGTCCTCCTCTTCTCAATAAAGAAGAATTTTGATTATGATAACACAATGCAATAGCCATTTGGTCTACTTTAACTCAAATCTAAAAACAAAGAAACAAACAAAAACTCCATTACCCATCCAGGAGTCATGTAACATGGAAGTCATTTTCACAAATAATTTAATTGTAGGGATTAGAAATAATTGTAAAAATCCCAGAAAACTGGGGAGACAGGACGTTTTTGTACCAACAATAATTATCAGTTTAATTACTTTGATTTGAACTATTTTAGAACACAATAGTTATTCTACTACTGATACTGCAATCATGTACATATTTAATCAGAAGCAAATCCAACAAAGTCCAGTGGTACTTACTCTCAGGTAAGTCTGCACAGGACTGTAGATAAAATATTCCTTTATTTTTGTGTTAGAAACTAAAAGCATGAAGTGAAATAGTGTCTAGAAGTACATTCTGCAAATCTTTTTAATGAAAATATCTTGCTCATAGTAGATGACTTTTTATATTATTATGCACACAGCCAGAAATGAAGAATATTAATATTAACTGGGTAACCTTAGTTACAATGCAAAACTGGCAACCATCAGACAGCTCACATGCAATCTAAGCATCATACTGGGAAAAGAAACACATCTCACTGTGATTTAACATGAAAGTGTTTACAGGTTTAGGAATGGGCAATTAATCAGATATACTGTATATGGGATATAAGTTTGTGAGAGATGAGTAAGTTTGCTATTGATAGATGTAAACATGGGTGAAATATGGCTTTGAAATCCTCATCTTCATCTTTATCTCACTCAGTGTGTGAGTGTTGATTTTTAATGTTTTAAGGTTAAGTTGTATATCAACTAGGCTAGACTAGAGATGAGCCAGAACAGTTTTTGTGCAGCAGGATTTAAAAAAAAAGTATTTTAAAAACACACATACAAGCACTCCATGTTCAGTGGCCATATAATACAAATGTAGTGCCCCTGGAAACACTGTTCTAAATAATATAATGCAGAATAAATACTTGAAACACAAGAGAAATGGCTATTCTTTCTGCAGGAAAATCCCATTGTGTTGCTTAGCTAACATAGGGTGACTTAACTCCATCTGCAACAATGCTGGATGTGTATCTGGCCTTTATTTTGGTCTTTATGTATGTCATTGCATTAAAAAGAAAATTATATTTCAATGGAACCTGAAATGGCTTCAACCCAAGGGTGATGGCTTGATTGTTTCGTACTTTGGCTTATAATAGTGATGTTCATACATTTGTTTAGCTCGTTTTCAGACATTGCTTAGACATGTTCTAGTTTTAAAACGACAGGCTGAAATACAGTGGTAAGCTGCAACCAGAATAGCCCAATTTAATCACTTATATGCAAGTTCCATTGATTTAATGGGCCTACTCTAGTTGGGACTTTCAGATGGATTTAAACCAGTAAATAACTATGACAAACCAAGACATAACTATGCCTTGCTCAACTATCTGCCTACTAGTTTGCTTCTGGTAATATACTGTTAAGAAATAGAAACTAATACAGGCACCTTCATTGTCTAAAAGTGATTCATCCAATACAAGTGATGTTAGAGATTCCAGCATCATGTGTACACGTTATTAAGTCAATCTAATGCTGAAGTCATTACCACATTCATGGCTGCCTCTATCACATCTCTCTAGTCCGCTGGATTTTGAACTGTGATTATGTAAATTTTTACTGATAAATAAATTACTATAATTGTAGTTGAAATACCACTCAAATTCTTAAGACCATTGCATCAAAATAATATATTATGCATTACTTAATTATTTATCTGGACTAATTTAAAATAACTGTAGGGCAAAGTGTAGATTTATTTTTAAATTGCCCCTCCCTGCACCCTCACTAGGTGTTAATATGTTTTGGATGGCAAAAAAGGAGGGGAGGAAGAGAGAAAACAGAAAGCCTTCTTTATTAAATATGATCTAGTTGTTTGGCCTAGTAATGTTGTCAGAAATACCATAGCCTGAATACTGGCTCTGAATTTTTGTACTAAAGAGCAGTATATAATGCATTAATATGAAAAAGACACAATTAATAGATAATGGACAAGATTATGATTCTCTCATCATAATCACTTATTAACCAACACCTGGGTCAGGTGTATCAAGAAGCTAGTATGAATTTGAAATTAATAGACCTAAAGCCCCAGTGATCCAACATTCACAGAAATCACACATGTGACACAAGTAAAATAATTAGTAGTAATAAACATGTAAATTTAATCAGGCATTCCATATCAAATGCAAAAATTCACAGAAACAATTTTGGCTGACTTCTATGAGATGTATATGTGCTTTTAGAAATCCCAGTCCTCTGGTTCTTTTGTTTAGAAAATTTAGAGACATTTTCTTCTTTGAAATAAGCAAAGCAATATCTTGTAATAATATTCTAGAAAGCAACAAAACAGTTAATTCCTCATTCCTGTTCTGTTTTTTTCTTGGCTCCTCCCTGTGTAAGCGGCTAATGAAATATGGGAGATTGATTGCATCAAAATTGCAAGGCATATTTACAGTACCATATATGGTAAGCCCCTTTCGGTGCATTAGCATTTAGCCATTTTATGCAAATTTGTTGAGAAAATGACTCATGTATATGATTTAATATGCATCAGCAATAACTCGGAACATCCTTATATGAAGAAATTAAAAATTCATTATGGAACTAGACTGCTGTTTCTACATAGTTAAAACATTATTAAAGCATATTTCAGTGTTTTGCTTACACTAGTGTTCTCATCATGGTGCCACCATTTCATGACAAAGACTGCAGAAGAGAAAACATTCAACTTAAAATGTCTGCTGGCACACATCACTGAATTTGTGTGTCACTAAACAATGAACGTGTATAGACTTGAATACCAACTATTTAATTAGCACTTTTGCCAGCCATGCATAAAAAAGCTCATTTGCATGCATCATGCTTAACTATTCTTCCTATATAAAGCTACAATTTTTCCTGTATCTTAGTAATACTAGTGTACCACCACATGGAAGTAAAACAACGCACGATATGCTGTTCGTTTCAAAACCTCATTATTAGATGATTAGATGGAAACATACCAAAATCACGATACTTCCATCACAGATACAGTTTAATTATTTAATTTAACAATATATATATATGTCTTAAAAGGCTAGATACAACTAATAATTAAGATCTTGAAAGGGAAACAGAAAACCTGTAACGGCCACCAGTTTAATTAAAGGCTATTATTACAAGTCTCTGTGATGAACAGTTATATTTAATGACAAGGATGTCTTGCAAACACTGCTGTGGGAAGATATAGATTTCTTATTGTAAATACTATTGGGAGATGCTTCTGCAATGCGAAGCCAATCTAATAAAAATATTACTTGAGGTAAGAGATAATCACTTTGAAATGTTTAGTTCTCCTGGAATCCTTCCTTAGCTTTATGAGTAAAACAGACAAGTAACTGTTAACCTGTATGAAGCCAGTCCATGCAAGCATATAAATCAATGCAATGTGATCTTGAATAGAGCAAGGAGCTGGTAAATACAATAGCTGCCTTAGTACTGTATATATATTTATAATCTTCCATGTTGCCACTGTCAAAATGGATTGTAACTGCAAACAATCGGTTCTACAAAGATAATGTCTGTCTATAAGAATGTAAGTAAACAGGCAAAGAACATTTTATGTGTCACTATGTGCAAATAGTGATCTAAAGAGTATTAATTTGTGTTAGTGGTCTTTGCTTATTTAAACCTAAATTTAGGACCAAATTTTATTATACGGTCATTGACCTGAGAAGCCTAAACTTTAATCATAAATGCACTTACAAAGGCCTTTCATCCAGAAGTAGAGAATTTATACAAGAATATTTGTTTCTGTTGGGCTTGGAATATATAGAATTTCAAGGCAAACAAAATTGATGAATTATATTCAGGGTTTAAAATGTGTTTTCATCAATGCTGTATTCTGGTATGTTCTTGATTTCTTGTATTTCAACAAGCCAGTTCTATAATTAAATATTACTTAGTTAAATGCAGCAAGAAATCAAGCTACAGCCCTGACTTTGCAAGACATGAGCAGACTTGTTAATGACACTATTTTTTTGGAGGTGACTTATTCAAAGGTTACTGCAAGTCAGAATCAACTTGATGTTATATAGCATATTGCCAAAATTTAGAATTAATACAGATTAACATATAAAACTTTGAATGTATGTGTGTGTTAAAGATTAATACAAAAAGAAAGGATTTTAAAAAACACCAATATATACTTCAAAGGAAATACCAGCTATTTTGGAGGGAAGGGAAATAATAAAATAAAACTTGCAAGTTAAATAAACAAACACTTAATTTTTAAAAATACAGTTTTGTATGATTATCATCATGCCTGTCCATTCCAAAGGAGTAAAGTGGATTTTTAAAGTATGTTATAAAAAACAGTGAAAAATTATATTAGATTTATATATGTCATGAGATTTTTCTAGACCTGAGTTAGCTAAATCATAATAAAGTACATCATAGAAGTCTGAAAAATTTAGTTACCCAGTTTGTAAGAACTGGGAACTTTTTGAAGGTCTGCTTATGCATGGTGAATTCACTACATCAATGTACGCAAGTATAGGAAAGACATCACACATACTGAAACATGAGATTATGCAGTATATTTTTGTAGCATTCCTAATCACTATAATGGTAATTATAATCATGGACCCTCAGGTCATTTCTGGTGACCTTCCCAGGATTTGTAATTTTAAGGTAGTAATTACCTACATACAAAATAGAAATGTGTGTGTTATTCAGATGCGGACATGCATATCGGTATAGAGAAAACTATATATGAACCTGTTCTAAAAAAACTTCTGTACAGGATTGAGCTCTGTTAGAATATCATTGTGAGATGGTGAAGTTCAGTGGTTAGAGAGTCATGCTTGGATTTGAGAGCTGCAATACTTTGACCTAATATGGAGTAACAGCAGAGGAATAATAGTAGTGTGACCTATCTTACAGCATTGCTTGGGGACAAAAGATAAAAAGACCATAGAGAGCACACTACTGTGCAAAGGGTATAGAACAAAATTGTAAATACAGACAACAATAAGGAAGCAGGGAATGAGCTTTGGGTTTTTTAAAAAAATGCCAACAACCTTTGATAGTGACTGGATAGGAATGTTGTGCTACATAGCAATGTCAACAAAGGTTTAAAGAGGCTAGTTAAATTAGATTATGATCTGAAGACTTCCATCTAGCAGTGCAAATAAGTGCAGTTGTGCTGTGTAGATGCTTAAGATGTTAAATAAATATCCTACGTTTATTTAATCTAGAAGCATGGTCTAGTGAGATGAAGGAAATTTACTTCCATATATACATTTATGATCCAGAAGCTAAAATAACACTAAGCTGGTAAATATTATTTATATGCCAATACAGTGTGGGGTGGGGTGAAGCTGGAGGTTACTTCAACGTAAATGTGTGCACAATCACAGCTATAGGGTGTTTTCACTGGTGATGCTCAGAAGGTGATTTTGATTATCTGATGTTGGTACATCTCAAGAATGAACTATACTGACTGTAATGTATTTTAAATATGCTCCTTTTTTGCTTTCTATATCACTTTAACAATACCCAGAAATGGCAAGTGGGAGACTTAACAGATGTTCTTAGTACTCCCTTATGAGTATGCCTTTACTTTACTGACAGACAAATGGAGTGGATGTGAACGTGTTAATTCTTAGTTTGTCCAGGACATTGATTGTGCCCTTACTAGGGAAGCACAAAACCTCCATTAATGGCAGGTGATGCCCACAGCATGCTTTTGAAAATAGCATTTGGCCTTAAGTGGGGGAAAAGGTGAGATTTTTATCGGTACAAGGGGGAATACCTTGAAGGAGTGAAATGAGGTGTAGTTCAGCATTAGGAAGCACAGGAATACTATCATCACAAATCTCCTAATGACAAAGTATGCTATTGAAATGGTTGTCCTTGTACCTTTAAAATCTTGAACCACCAGAGAATCCAGCAAAAATAGTCTATAAAAAAAGACTACATGGAGAAAGAGGAAGCAGATCACTTATTTTGATTCCCAATATTTAAAAATGGATCTTAGATTTAAAAATATAATAAAACCCACATTGAGTTAGCTTTTCAGATAAAGCCTTGATGTTTTAGCGGCATCCTGCAGGGCTAATTTGCATAGTGGTTTGGAGACTCAGCACTGATGAATGCCTACCATGGCAGTATTCCTACCCAGGTACCACCATGGGAGTAGTGGAAATACAAACATAGATCTGAAGTATAAATTTAAAAATCAGAAATGAAAATGGCTGGTTTAAGATGCACAGGCTTACATTGTACATCCCAAGGGTGTAATTATATTTGACACAGGTACATTATTCCCCTCTATTTGACACAGATAGATAAGAATTGTCTGTCTCATTTTTACCAGATCCCACAAAAGCTATGCATTAGAACTTCCTTTTTACGAAAAACATGAACTGGAAGTATACTATAAGGAAGCTATATTAATAAATTAAATGCATTTAAATAGCATCCCATTTGCTGGAGCAATCAGTTCTACAAATGTTCTCATATTTTTATGAAGAACACAACAAAACTGCATAGCGTTTAAATAAAAAAGACAAAGACTTGTATGAGTGTAATTGACCAGGCATTATTTCCTTACATCTCCTTCACTTTAATGTGTGTCTGTTTTTAATGGAAAATGGAACCCCTTGATAGTTCAAAATGGCATTATTATTTTGTATATGCATATAGTGAGTTATCAAGTTAAAAACAAGATATTATTAATTCTAGTATAATTAGTGAATAGGATGACAGTCAAACTTACCCTAAACATTATGGGTTCAAATTCCCACCCCTCTGTGAAGTTCAGGCACGTCTAATCCTAATCTACTTTAAAAAATATACGACAAGACATCCCTGTTGCATATGGCTTCAGAGGAAGAGCAAGCTCCTAATGTAGTTAATAATAGGAAGGATGCACTCTGTTTTTGTTCATAGTCACTAGAACACCATTGATTTCAGCCTGAATCATACATGTGCGAGACAAAGTGACTGCTTTTGCTTTGTACTCTGTGGATGGTGGTAGAAGAACAGGCAAAGGCTAGAAATGGTGTCTGAAATGGTATAATGAGTTGTTTTTCATTTGTTGGCACTACTGGTGTGTGGGTGTGCCTTATTTGTTTTTCATTTGTTGGCACTACTGGTGTGTGGGTGTGACTGGCATTGTACATGGGACTGCAAACCAAATACAGTGGTACCTTGTATAAAGGAATTCATTTGTTCCAAATGAAATTATGTGAAGCAAATTTTACTTTATACAAATGTCCCACAGGAATGCATTGAAAATAGAGTAATCCCTAATCGTGACCATTTTTATGTTTTACGGATTCGCCCCATAGACGATTCTGTTAAGCAAATTTCCCCTATCTCCAGAATTTTTTTATGTTGTACAGATTTTATGTTATACAAACCATTTGTTATACGAGGGTCCACTGTTTAGGATAGGTCTATATTATCATGGATCACAGTTTTATTGTGAAATAGTTATCATGGATCATGGTTTTGTTGTGAAATAGTATCTGCCACATTGCCTCCAGATGAAAGATGGAGTGAGGATATGACTTCTTCTAGTGTTCAAGAATTAAAGCACATAGTCAAGAATCTCAGAGCGGGATATCTCTGTTTTATTGCTGTGCTGCTGGTAATGTAGCAACAGAATAGGAGTCTAAAAACAGGGTTGGGATGTCAATGAACTCACCACAACAGTCTTTAACATGAATATGAACTTGTCGAAGCCTCTGATATGATCCTTGAAATAGAGCAAATAAGAAAGACAAAATAGGCATTGCAGAGATTGAACCAGAAGGTCATGACCCTTGAAAGATTCACATACAGACTTAAGCCAACCCACCCACGCTAGCCAGGTGACTGCTATAGGCAGCACATTTATTGGACAATCATATTTTCAAGCAAACTCTGCAAGTAGTGCTCCTTAAGGAGTTAAAGAATAATGTTATTTTAGAAATGAATAAAGCTTATAATGCATAGTCCATTCTCTATTCTAAGCTCTTTATCGGGGAAGAGAAAACTGACTCTGCAAATAGTACACATGCGGCTTTCTAGTGCAAGAAATGTACATTCCAACCTTTTTTATTTATGAACAATAGTTTGGAAACCTTTCATTTTGTATTATTGCAAATGTTACTGTTGCAATTGTTGCCATAACAACGATTATCCAAGAACAGTGGGGATAGCAGCTGTGTCCCTAGAATGACACACCCTGTTCTCTGTCTACAGTATAGTCCCGTGCCTTTATTTCTAGTTTCTTCCTTTTTTTGTGCTGCCTTACCCGGTAAAGAATCCCAGAATATCTGAAAATAGGCAAACCACTTTTTGATAGGCCATAGAAAGGTATTGTTCAAGTTGTTTTGTCTACAGAGCAACATAACATATATTTTTTAATATATTCAACTTGTAATTTTCATTCAGATGGATTTACTCTTTGTGTTCAAAACCTGTGACTGGAAATTACCATTTCCCTGTTCACCCTGTTCTTCTTCTGGGTGAATTGTCTTCAGAGAGAGTTGCATTCATGTAGAGTTCTTCCCTTTCCTCAAACTGATATAGTGACGACTATGTCAGGTTTTCTCCTATGCGGAATGTTTGCCCAACCTCAAATCAAGCACTGTGAAGACTAACCTTGAATATTGTGGTGCCTTAAAAGACTTATTAAAATAGGTCTTCCAGCCCATATTACAGCCTGTTATTCCCATGGCTGTGACTCACATTATGTCTCCTTACTGTGTATCTAGATGGCCCTAGACTGCTGCTGCTTAATAGCAAGATGCTACCACGCTGAATACCTCTTCCTTACGCCCAGGTGGCTGGGGCTACTGCAGCATCAGGCAAACTGAGGCAAAGGTTTCAAGCAACAGATGGTCTGGATCCACACACAGAGAAAAACAGTACCATGAGTTAATCCTGAGTTCCTCTTTTGGAGGACAGAGCTGAGTACACCACACAGCTTGGCCTGTAGATGGTAAAACAGCTTAAGGTTCATAGGTGTGGTGGGGAGCTCTATCAAATTCCCTGCATTGATGTGAGGTTTGACTATGTGTCCAATTGGTTTACGTGCATGGGACTGGGAAAGAGTGCCATCTTGTCCTTTGCCACAGGAATCATCATATTTTGGTCTGGACCTGTTCTCATCTGTAATTGCCTTCACTTGCTGCTGCTTTCCATGAGAAGATATTCTTTCTTACTGTCCTATGATTCTGACAGGCCCATCTATTCACCATTTTGATGACATGGCAGATCTTCATGTGTGTGGGAGGAGGATCTGATTAGAAGTTATCTCTGAAACCACTGCAGAAGTTTTAACCACTGCAGAAGTTTTAAAAACTGCTTTAAAAGCCATGCAATATGGTTTTCTTATACAAAAAACAACTTTGGAGTTGCGTTCAGCAGTGGTGTTTTCAACAGGAAAGTGATACAGTGGTACCCTGTATAAAGGAATTAATTCGTTCCAAATGAAATTATGTGAAGCAAATTTTCCTTTATACAAATTTCCCATAGGATGGCATTGAAAACGGCATAATCCCTAATTGCGACCATTTTATGTTGTACGGATTTGACCCATAGACGATTCTGTTCAGCAAATTTCCCCTAGCTCCAGAATTTTTTATGTTGTACAGATTTTATGTTATACAAACCGTTTGTTATACGAGGGTCCACTGTATCTGGAAGAGGATATCTGATGTTTCCCTGCTTTTGTACTACAACCACCAGTCCCCAGAATCATGTTTCTTCTTATACGTTTGCAGATGCTTTCCAAGCCCAGTGGGTAAGGGGGGGGCAGGACAGAGGCTTCAAATGGGTGAAATCCATAAACAATGGGCTGGGGGAATGCTAGTTACATTATTTCTTGACTCCTTTCTACTTGTTTTGTGTGATTCCAGACTTCTCTATATTAGATAGACAAGGAGATTTTATAAAAGCTTCCTTTTCAGTTTATTCAAGATAGTGTGGTTTTCCAGTAGCTGTGTTATCTGTTGGAAGCCCAACAGTCAAAAATCACATCTAACTTAAAATCTTTTAAAAAAATTTCACTGTACCATGATTTACATCATAGGTACTGAGGCTTTCAAGAGTCCAACACATTCTCATGTTTTACAATTTGTTGTTGTTGTTCAGTCGTTCAGTCATGTCCGTCTCTTCGTGACCCCATGGACCAGAGCTCGCCAGGCCTTCCTATCTTCCACTGCCTCCTGGAGTTTTGTCAAATCCATATAGGTTGCATCAATGACACCGTCCAACCATCTCATTCTCTGCCGTCCTCTTTTCCTTTTGCCTTCAATCTTTCCCAACATCAGGGACTTTTCCAATGACTCCTCTCTCCTCATGAGGTGGCCAAAATACTGGAGCCTCAGCTTCAAAATCTGTCCTTCCAGTGAACATTCAGTGTTGATTTCTTTCAGGATGTTTTACAATACTGAGGCCCTTTTCATCACGGTTCCTAAGCACTGTCCTCAAGGACACATCTGTAGTCTCTTCTTTTGACCAGTAAAGCTGAAAACAATCCATCATGACATTCATGAATCAAATGTTTTAGGTTACATGATGTGGGCTCTTTTTCCAGTTCTTATGAGAACTCAGAAAATGAGTCCAAATATAATACCCAATCAACATCATTTGCCTCAGTCCAGAAAGAAAAATCATCAAGATGGAGGTAGATAAAGAAGATACAGTGGTACCTTGTATAAAGTAATTAATTTGTTCCAAATGAAATTATGTTAAGCAAATTTTCCTTTATACAAATTTCCCATAGGAATGCATTGAAAATGGAGTAATCCCATTTTTATATAGTACGGATTCTACCCATAGGCAATTCTGTTAAGCAAATTTCCCCTATCTCCGGAATTTTTATGTTGTACAAATTTTATGTTATACAAAGGGTCCACTGTATGTTCAAACCTATTCCAGATCAGTGAAATGTGCTGCAACAGTTTCCTTCTTAGAAGCTCTCTGCAATGAACTGCATGCTGATCTATAGACACGGGGTATTTGAAAAGTGGATTGGCTGCTAAAGAAGTAATGGGAAAAAACACAGTGGATAGGTTTTTGTGGATCTTTATGCCACAGAAAACACATATACTTATCAAAGGAAGTTATGCGTGCATACCATCTTCCCTGTTAGGACACTCGTGGGACAAAAAACAAAACACACAAAAACCCCTTCAACTCTTCAAATGACAACTGTACTTTTCCTACCTGGAATTTTTTTATATATATATCACATGTGCAAACATATACACGTGGAAGAGATTTTGGATGGATTGTTGCTTGAAGATATGTGTATTAGTACAGTATATGGTAAGTGTGACTTAGAAAGCTCAAGTATGCTAAGCAACAGAATTTCAATCAGCATGGGGCACTATGGCTGAAATCTTGCTGTATAGTTATGCAAACAGCATTTGGAAACAAACTGCCATAATTTTAAAAATCTACATAAACAATGTCTGTTTTTCTTTTTCTGTTTTGGGCTCAGTTGCATGATTCGGTGTACAACAGATAATGCCTATGGAGATTTCTTATGGCAATTAGTGTGAATAGTTAGATGTCTGAACATGAACAGGGTTTCAGTGATGGCTAAGAATCTATCACGAAAATAACTATTGTGCATAAAAAAGTCACCCAGTGCTTTGTATAATCACGTAAAGAACCCAAGCCCCACAATGAAGGAAATGCATCCAACATGGGCAGAGGGTATTATGGGTTGCTTGTTCCTTGTGATGCTGAAACTGTGGAACCTGAAAAATATTTTTCAATTCCTAGGTTCCTGACAAGTCATCACATGGGGTTTTAAAAAGTGCAAGATAAACTTGCAATGCTAGACATAAACCTTACTTAATTCAGTAGGAATTCTAAAAAAAAAAATCAACTTGGATGTGATTGTGTGCTTAAGAATTGGGAGTTTGAATTCTACTACCAATTTATTCAGATTAATATTACTGTAGCTAATTGAAGTGCACTGGTTTGATAACTTATGGTCAGCAGATAAAAGTACATAGATTCTGAGGGTAAGATAAAATTCCATTATCATTACATTGTTACAGTCATATGTTTTACACTTTGATACAAAGAATTTTTTTAAATACACATGATCACAAATTGTATCCATATAAAGTGTTTGGAACATTAATGGGAAAAAATAAAACTGACCATAGCAAGTAGGGTGTAATGTATTTCAATTCCATGGCTTTATTCATTGTGTGCATGTGTGTGTGTGTGTTTCTACAAAATGCTGTTTCCCAAATGCTGTTTTATAAATACCTGCTGTTTTCAGTTTCAGAGGGTTTGGGTATAATATAGTAGGTACTACAAATGATTTCATTTATGTTCTGAATATTTCTTACTACTGAGCTCTTCATATAGACTCTCTTATGTAACACACATACAAAAATGTTCTGCTAAAAACGGGCTTAACTGTTGACAGATATGGCCTAAGGCATGCACACATTGTGACATTCAGAATGTAAAGTGTGAAAGTTTTAAACACAGAAGCTGTGTGATGGATTCATTTAAAAATGAGCTTGAAAAATACGTTACCATTTCCAAAAAGATGAGTGATATTGTTCAGCATCATAAGAAGTGGAAAACATCTGTGTGTTTAAAATAGGAAAATAGTGTTTTTGTCCAATGCAACACAAAAGCCTTGGAAAACTGATTTTTAAGAAAACTGAGTGCAAATAACACTTTCTGCATATAATATAATTATTGTTAAATATGGCAATAAACAAGTGGTATGTTGAATAAAAAGTATAATATAAAAGACAAAGGGGTTTATGATTATGGCTTGTTCTAAAAAACAGAAAACAAATGCAGTTTGCAGCATGTTTTATACATAACACAGCAGCGAATGACCAGAAATCTTAATCAGTTGTGATGTGTGGGAAGCCAGGCTTTTTCCAAGGTAGGTGCTTTGGAAGCAAAGGTGTCAAAGACAATTGATTTAGACCACTGATTTCTAGTGTCATAAAAGGGCATGAGATTGTTAGTATATTTTTACTGCTCAGTAGAAGGGTAGATTCTTGTGCAAATTTCTATTTTAGATGTCCGAATAAGTTCTGTTTTAAATGTAAGAATAACCATGCTCCATATTTCAAGGGAGGGACATTATCTGCTGTTCCACCTCAGTCACCAAAACACCTGGACCTGGACCTGGATGCTTCCCTGTGTATGGGCGAGAAACTTGGGATCCTCCAGGTGTTGTTGGTCAGCAACTCCTCTTACTACCAGATCTTCTCAGCTGGTAAATGGTGAAGCATGAAAGTAGCTGCCAATGAACATGTGGAAGATCATAAGTTGTTCGTCTTAGATTTAGAAAATCAAGAGCATAGTTCTAGGCTGGGCTTCTGGAATGTAAGCCCTTGTAGACTCAATGGGAACTATTTCTAGATTATGTATGGCTGGGATTATTGGTAACACTTCTGATTGCTTGAGGAGCACGGAGAGAGATAACACTTGATATGCAGTGGTGGTGATTCTTCAGCACTCCAGATGTTTTGGACCACAACTCCCACAGTCCTTTGTCATTGGCAATACAGGCTTGGAATTCTGGGAGTTGTGGTCCATAGCACCTGGAGTGCCAAAGGTTCACTACCTATGAGATAAAGAGTTGTTCTTGCAGGTAGAAT
The DNA here is from genome assembly GCA_029282475.1 of Phrynocephalus forsythii. NCBI lineage: Eukaryota > Metazoa > Chordata > Lepidosauria > Squamata > Agamidae > Phrynocephalus > Phrynocephalus forsythii. The sequence goes on from JAPFRF010000004.1 coordinate 77,337,872, forward strand.
GTTTCCTTCTTTAGAGACTTCAAAAGGAAAGTGTGTTTCTGTTGGCGAGGCATCACAAAGCTATTTATTCAGGAAGAAATCCCACAACACAATGAAATGTTTCGTTTCTTATTGCTGGACATGCAGACCACAAGCTTGGACAAAGACAAATGGAACTGCATTTATCACAAAAATGTTGAAAAGACAATCTAGTAACTGTTAATATGGCCATGGTTCATTGAACACCAAAAATCTGTAGGTCTTACTGAGTACAATAGGAAAGGGTTAAGCAGCTCTGTAAAATTCCCATTGGATTTAAAGGAATTAATTAACATTAGCTGGATCTTGCCAACTTATGATATTGGTACATCTTTTTGCACCATTTAAGACTGAAGATAACTAAAAGAATAGAACAATGTAACACCTCCTCCTTTTTCCTGTTCACTGTGAATGCATGCATAAGGTTTTCCTGGGCCTGCGCAGAAAGCCTACGGACGTTTCAGCATGTAACAGCTTGAACATTTCCCTTTCCTCCACCTCCTTCACATATCTTGTTGCTTTCCTTCTCCCTTTCTCTCCTGTTGTCTGTTTTATCTGTTTTGTTAATGGTATAAATAAGAATATTTTGTTCATATTTTAAAAATTAGCACCACCTTTTTGCCAGTATTTTTACAACTGAACAGGAACTTGGCCCATGAACGTTATCTTATATGAAAAATTCATTCTTACACCATCTAACATTCATGCGATTATCACCTGGAGGTACTCAGTGTGATCCTTCAGGCAATTAACTCAAGTAAAAAGTCCTAAAGACAAAGGGAATTTGTCGAAGAAATGGAGTGCTGCATTGGAATAATGCAGCTGATATTGCAAGGATGCACTATATGTGCTAAAATATGTCATTTCCTGCATTCTTGCTGAGATTAGTAAAACCTACAGGGCAACCTTCTGCAGTTTAGTGTCCTTCACATGCACAACACTGTAACACCCCAAACCATCAAATAACAGGGCAGTAGTTATGCTGGCTTTGGTGTTTGGCTTTTATATTTGGTCTGGAAGTTATTATTCCCATGCTCAAGCCTGCTATGAGGTTTCTATTTTGAAAATCATGAGTTCCAACTTTTGTCTCTTTAGGGAACATGAGGAACAATGTTCTATATGGCAAGAGACTAACTGGTAGAAAACAATGGGATTTATTGCCTGCGTCTTCAGTCCAGTTTTTTTGGAATCTTTGGTGTGAAATTTTTGTTGACCTCTGTTTCTAAATACCCAGTGACCACCCAACAACAACTCTAGGACTGGCAACTGATCAGTGAGCAAGAACAATCTATCAACTCCATACAGCATCTACAGCTTAAGAAAAAGGATTCTTTGTACAGATTGCTAAGTATGTCTATTTCATGTTTGAACAGAATGAACAGTTTGGTTTTTTATCATTTGCCACTGAGTTCCCCAGAGTCATGTAAGTCCAAGATTGGTCTCCCCCCCCCCAAATCAGTTCTGAATGTCTACTCTGTACTTTTCCAAAAGAAGCATAAAGATTGATGATCATCTTCTAAAATGTCAGTATGTTCCCCGCTTTCTTGAAAGAAGACTGCTGCTCTATCACGTGACTGGCCAAGAGCAGAGTACCTTTTGGAGGCATCAATCTCTCATTGGCTTTCTATACTACTCAAAGCCAGTGCACCCAATCTCCAGGGCTCTGCGTGGCTAACTCTCAAACAAATACTGCAAACATAACTATAAATCCCTATGTTTGAATGTTAAAAAAAGATGACAGATGAGCAATAACAACTGAAACATAAGTGTGATACTTTGTAAGACTCATACATCAAAAAGGCACTGTTGCAGGCGGTGATTGCAGAAATGCCTCACAAAGTCTTTGTACTTCCAAAAATCCAAGATTCATATTGCTGTCATCTTGAAAACCTAGTTTTCTCAAGTTCATCACATAGTGAACTAAACAGTGGGGACAGGCAAAACCTTAAGCACTGGAATACAAAAATCTTACATAGTGATCTTGTCCCTTCTCTGCCACTCAACACACATGTAAATTGAAGTCCACTACCTAATTCAAGGTGATTCAGGCCTCTCTTTCCCCTCCCTGGAGAACAGAGCACCACACTGTTCCCACTGTCTAAACCAAATCCAAAGAGCACAGACTCTTTTCAATAGGATTCCCCACCTACAGGGCTAAACCAATTAGCTCATAGGGGTCGCATTAGCACACAGCATTGACCAAAAAACACGAACAGAATGGACACACTGTTGAGTGTTAATAGTCCAATTTTATCCATGTCTCCAGTGTGGTTTGTTCCTGAATGCTGTGGGATAGCAGCCTTCAAACATTTGCTTCTTTTTCTTTCCACAGACTTTTCTTATTCCAACTGTTTTCCCCCCTCAACAACACACAATGGTTTTGATTTGCTGTTGGGGTATCTCAGAACAATGTATCATATTACAGCCCTACATTTCTAGGTAGGTTTGATAGAAGCTGAGAGTGTTATATGGTGTTTTTTAAAAGTTTGCTTGATGTATTTCCAGTATATTGTATACACTCTTTTATTAGAAGAATAGGAGCAGGATAACAATATGAAGGGATGTATGCAATGCCTGTTATGCTATTTAAATAAAATTTATTTTAAGGTACCTATGTTCCTCAGATGCCCCCTTTATTGCTACTCTTGCATGCTCCACTCAATGCCTAAACTTCCATTGCAACTGCCATTTAAAGTATCCAGTGTGCCTTTGGGTGCATGTGCTGACTGGGAGAGTGAACTTGGGGACAACAAGGAGTTACCATACAAAAGTGGTGTGTTAACACTTTTCTACATGCATTCTATAATATATAGTAATATATGTAGCCATACAGCAGTAAGTCTATCATAAAAAGTTCTCCTTCCTTCCTTCCTTCCTTCCTTCCTTCTCAAAATTCATTGCCAAATAGTATAAGAAACACCAGTCAGAGAAATAATGGAATTGTAGCACTGAATGAAGCTCAGTCCTCAGCCAATGCAGCAAATCCATACCTAAAGCATCTGTGCCAGGTGGTCTGTGGATAGAATCCTGTTGTACCCCAGTTGTTAATCCAGGTTCATAAGAATCCATTGGTGAACACTCTTTGTTTGCAGCCTGTCAAATCCAACTAACCATGACACCTGCAATGATACTATATGGGTTTCTAAGCATTTAAAAAGAAAATGCAGAGTTTGGCTAGGGACTGAAGTGGGGTATCTCTGATGAATATATGTTGCACTACATAGCTCTTTCCTGTCTTTTTTTTTGCAAGTGGAAGAAGTCTCCTATAGAAGAATGTTGCCTTGCCATCTGCATGGATCTTTAAATCTCCCATTGCTCTGGGAGATGAAACAACTAAAATAACTTTAGCTAGTTCTCTTTAAAAAAAACCAAAGCAATGCAAAAGAAGCCAAGAACACTCCATAAAACTCATGAAGCTCCTTATACTAGTCAGATCTAACTTGATTTATTCTCTGTACACTAACAATGGTGGCTTTGCACCCAAGCCTCTGGAAGGTAGGACATCTTTGCTGCCCGGCTGAATGGGTGCACAATAACTACATTAATTGTGCAGGCTATGGGCATGGGAGCACACCTATTTAAGGACTTGGCGCGCTCCCCAGCCCTGGCCTGCACAGTCACCAGATCCCCCGCCCTCTCGCCCTTTATTTTGTGGATGGTGATGCTTGGCTGGTCGCTTCAGGGCCGGATGGGAAATTTTGACTGCCACTCAAATTGGCCTCAAGTGACAGTGAGTTTTTGCCCATCCCATCATACTCAACCTGCGGTTGGGTGGCAACAAAATCTTCTAAACCGGTCACAATGGCGGGTAGCGCAAGTCGTATCATAATTTTAACAGGAGGTCCCTCCATCACATGGCATCTTTAAGGTGCAGGCAGCCCTCATAATTAGAAAATATAGGAATTAGCCATAGGACCACTTAAACAGCAAGCCAGGTCACATTAAGAGGGCTGCAAAGGTTAAGGAGATTCATTGGCAAGGATGCCCAAGAACCTCCAAGACATCCCGTCTGCAGCTTTGTAACACATGCCGCAGGAATCTCAAGGGGAGGGACCAAGATAACATCCATGACTAATACTTATGCTACGGCACAGGTCCTCTTTAATTACAGTTAGAATGAGGGTTGAGAGGTACCTGTTATCAATAAATTGTGGCCGTTTGTTAAAACCCAAAACATGTTGTGTCGCCTCTTTATTTTGTTCTGGGCGGGCAATGTACACTATACTGTATGTTATAGATACATGACTTTTAAAACTTTATCTGGACATGCCATGCAAGGTGTGTTCTCTGACACTAAGGTATGACCCTTCTGCATGGAGCTGTCCTTTAGTTACAATGGATGGAATGTGCAGCCTGTTTTCCTCTTTCATTAAGAATGTTCTGTCATGGGGACTTAACTGGGCCTTTTTATCACACAATTCTGGTTTTGATCTAATTTATATCATCAGTAGTCAACACTTTAACTTATCACTTCCAATGCTTTTCAGCTCTGCAGATTTGAAAGATACAGGCACGTTGCACTTAGAATGGCCATTGCATTCCACAAAACCAAAGTTCAGAGCAGTGGCAGTTATTTTACTTTAAAGAGGGTTTGGGGGAGTATGTTGTTAAGGGACAAAATTTACTTAACTCATTGTATATTTTCAATTTTGATACATCTATATCATGCACTTAACTCTAAATATATTATTTAGAATTATTATTATTTAGAGTTAGGTGAAAGATGGAATTAAATTCTAAAACAGTTACAGGATTTGTGAACACACTGTCATTCCTTTCTATATCCAACAGTACATTCCATACATTTCAATACATAATCAATTCTCATATGTCCTTAAAAAGAATTTACTGATCAAATCTGAATTAGCAGGTCTTTTTTGGATGTTGAAATAGCTGCTTGTCCATTCATATTTGGCTATTCGCCATTATTTTGTGTGTGTTGCGTCATTACAGTCATAACTGACTCTTCGTGACCCCATGTCCATGGAGTTTTCTTGGCAGAAATACTGGAGTGGTTTGCCAGTTCCTACTCCAGGCACCTATAGCACCTGGTATTCCCTGGTGGTCACCCATCCAAGTACTAACCAAGGCCGACCCTACTTAGCTTCCGAAATCAGGCAAGAAGATCAAGTGTGCTTAGGGCATCTAGGCAGCTCCCATTACTTTTAACCCAATTCAATATACTGTGCTTCCTTGGCCTACAACTTCTCTTCCCTCAGAATGTTTACTTATTGGACCTCCTCCTCCAGATGGAATAAAAGTAACAAACATAGATTAACATGAAACTAGAAAAATCATATCATTTTATCTTTAGGCAGGGAGAAACATCCTCCCTTGCTAGACACATTATTTAAAGGTTTTCTGCTGTGACAAGAATCAAAACCAGCATTATGGTGCATTTTATGTATTCTTTACCATCTCAGAGCAGTAAAGGTGAACCAAATTTACAACCCTGAACATTAAAAATCACCTGAAGGAACACTCTGGTGTCTGCATACACATTCAGCAATACAGGGATTCTGAACATATGAATGGCCAACATCATCCAACTCACAGCAGTACCTTAATAACAGTAGAGCAGCATGTGCAATATTTTACTCCTCCTCATTAAACTACTGATATCCACTCAAACCACACAATAAATAGTTCATTGACTGTAGAATGTACATTAATTCACACAGTATTGTGAACCATAAAAGTTATGTTTAGACGATGAAAATGTGGCCCTTTGTTCACCCCAGTGAGTAGGAGGGCTTAACCAGTAATGCTACTAGGCGACTTATAGGTATAATTAATGGAAAGTTTTATATAAATGATGAGATTCATGAAACAAAGACACAATGTAAAAGAAATAAAAGGAAAATCAATGACTCTCTAACACAATACAATGGAATGATCAAATGAAAAGCGCAATGCAGAACAACCTGTATTTGAGTATCAGATGAAATTATAGTTATGGAGAATCAACCACAGTTAGCCATTATAAACCACTGTATTTGCTCCTAACTTCTCTCACCAGCCCTCTAATTGCAGCTCACCATGTTACAGTTATTTGATCTAAGACTGAGAAAGAAAGATATATAGCTACCTATCCCAAGGAACATTCAGGGCAATTGGCAAGATACTTTATCCAAGAGAAACCAGATGGGAAAACCAGAAGTGTGTGTGTGTGTGTGTGTGTGTGTGTGTGTGTGTGTGTGTGTGTGTGTGTGTGTGTGTGTGTGTGTGTGTGTGTGTGTGTGTGTGTGTGTGTCTTCCAGTTCAACCTCAGCCCTTTTTTCCCAACAGGAACCACTCAGTTGTGCTGTGTATGAAGATTTCTTCAATGCCATTCCATAGGTCAGTAGTCCATTTTATAGGTCATATATCTGGAGACCAGTTCAGTCCATATATCCACAGGCCTTCTGTCCAATACACCTTTGTGCCATAAAAGTAGGACCTGATTAACAGAATATATTGAGTTCATTTGTATACCATGTCGTGCATACAGAATAATGGGCATTCTTTGTCTACTGTGAGATCACAGCTATCCAAACACAGATCAGAGTTTCTGTTGCATCCTCCCTGTCAAAATAAATGATTTGAACTTTTACTGCCAAACTGAAAAGACGTCAACAAATCACAATTTCAGTTCTATTTTCTAGGTAAACAGGTGGTCTACTGATAATGGGAAGAAGCAGAGACTTGTGAATTAATCTTGCCCATTTCTATTTGGGAGTAACCTCAATGGAACTGATTAGAGGTTATTTTGGTGTTAAAATTTTGGAATCAATATACTGTATGTGAAAAAAAATAGCAAAGAAGTGAGAACAAGCTTTAGGAAATGGACTAAGATGGTGCATCACTGTGCAAGTCTACATAAAACAGGTAAGGTCATATAGAATAAGGATTGCGAGGTGTAAAGTTTTCCTTTTAAGCTATAGCCCTATAAATTATTTTTACAGTAAAGTAAATGAGAATGAATATCAAGCAACTGTGCGCTTTGTCCTCTCAAAATGCATGTGTGTCTCATGTCATTCTTCAGTCAGACACAATATAACCTTCTTTCAACCCTCACCAACACGGTTATGATGAGTACCAAATACTAAACTCACTTAGTTTTCAGCTGTGACAAAGTGGGTATTGTTCACCATACTAGTAATATTATGCCAAGCTGTTCCTTTTCTTTCCTAACATTGTACATTTTTTTCCAGCTGAGCTACCAACGAAGAGAAGTTTAGCCTTTATAACCACACAGACAGTGATAACAAATCCAAAGCCTCAGCCCCCTGTACACCACAAACAAAATGTATTGCATATATTCATTGGTAATGTACATATGTTGGAACAGTAGTAAATAAATAGAGATGGGCATGACAGTGATAACAAACAAAGCCTCAGCGATTTTTCATTTTGTTTTCATTTTTTTGTTTGAAACATTAGCGATTTTTCATTTCAACGAAAATGAAATGAAATTTTTTAAAAAACAAAACAAAAATGAAAACGAAACGACCAAATTTGCCGTGTTTTTTGTTTTCGTTGCAGCAGATGCATTGAACTAAAAAGAATGCTAACGAAACAGCAATTTTTTGTTTTTGTTTTCGTTTTTTGTTTCATTACCTAATGAAACGAAAATGATTTCTTTTGCAAACAACGTCACGAAAATGAAAATGAACCGAAACGGACCCCTAAACGACCAAACGACAAATGGAACACCATTTTTTTGAGTCGTGCCCATCTCTAGTAGTGAGCCATCACTTTTCTTTTAAAAGTCTATAGAAATCTTGTGTAGATATTAGTTGTGCCCTTCCAGGTGTGGTTGTACCACAACATCCCATATCACTGAAGCAATACAACTATACAGTACAACATAGTTGGCAGTAAAATGTATAGTAATCTGAAAGACTTAAGATACTTAAAACGTTTTACTTTGGAGGTGAAAAGTCAACAAAATTGAAGCCAGGTGGGTCTCTTTCTCAGGAGAGCATTCCACAACCAGGGATTTGTCACTGAAAAAGTCTGCAGGAAAACTTGGAACAGATTGTAAAGCATGGTATGTGTGGAAAGAGGTGGTCCATCAAATATTGTTGCCCAAACCATGAAAAGCTTTATGAAAGGTTAAAACTACAGCTGTCCAAATGTAGCCTTTTAAAAAATCTTTATCTTGTTTGTGGGAACAGCAATTGGGAGAAGCATTTCTCTGAATGATCCTGAAGAAAATTGTCTCCTGCTTCAGGGGAAAGATATGTGAATTTAATGCTATAGCATAATTTGTCTTTCATTTTCCCTCAGAGTTTCACTTCTCTAAGAAAGGGGCTTCTCCCCCAACCCCTGCTGCACTCACTCTCAGGGTACTTGAGAACTGCAGAGTTATATTTCTGACATTTGTAAGGTAGCCAAGGGTGCTGCATTTGTTTTTGCCTTCCCATTACATATTTTGTCATCATTTCACGCCTTCTCTGACTGCTCACACTTTCTGATCTGAAAATGGACTGTGAAAGTAGCTACCTTATGATATCTTCTTCTGGGCTTTAATTAAAATGTGACAACCTGAGGGGAGGGAGCAATGCTTGCTGCCATACATATGACTGGACAAGGAAAGGCAAGACATACACACAGTACGTAAAGTAAAACAAAGAGTCCCAAATCTTACCCATGAGAATGTTTCTGAATTGTTTCCTCTTTCCAAATTCTTTTCAACACAAATTTATTTTCAATCAAATTGACCAAGGATGGTCAAAATTCATGTGGAAGACATTTTCAACACTGCAGTTGCCAAAACTAGAACTTTGAATTAGCCAGAAACTATTTGTCAGTGATTGTTGATACAGTCCTGGCATAATATAATGGTAATGTTTGATTCTAGACATGTGATGGCAAACCTTTTAGAGTCCGAGTGCCCAAACTGCGATCCAAAACCCACTAATTTTTCGCAAAGTGCCAATGCAGCAATTTAACCTGAATACAGGTGGCTGTGAACGGATGATGTCGGGTGCCCACAGAAAGGGCTCCGAGTGCCACCTTTGGCACCCATGCCATAGGTTCGCCAACACTGTTCTAGACAGTACTATTGCCAACAGTTTTGTACAACTGAAGTTCTGGGACAATAGTCAAAGGTGGCATCACATGCAAATTGTTGCACTACTCTGGTATATACAATTGAAATGAGCCTATGTGAGGGTTCGTTCTCTACTTCCATGGGTTCTGATGTGAAATAAAGATTGTCCATCCTTTCGGTAACATTTTCTAATAAACTTTTATTTTCAAACATAAAATCAGAACCTTTGGTTTCTATGTCTTTACTTTCTTCTTCAATAACAGGTACAACATCTGGAGTAAAAGGGTTGCCAACAGGGCTCAAACTAGGTGGGTGGGTTCTTCCCTCAGAGTTTGTGGCTAACAAGGAGTCCCCCGCCTGAAGCACTGGGTCCCACAGCATGGATGGCGAGCCCACTGTGCCACGGGATTCTCCCTCTCCCGTGGTGCTGATCTGCCTCTTCCCCTCCATGCCAGCGCGCTTGCCAGCCATCTCAGGGGCTTGACATCAGTCAGCCAAGTCCAGTTGCAGTCCACCTCCACCTCAAAGGTGCCACCTCTCTCCTCTCTCCTGCCTTTTCCTCCTCAAGGGTCTTAACCGCCCATCTAACTCCCAACTGCTCCTCGTGCGCTTCCTGCCAACCTTCATCCTCATGCTCTCCAACTGTACCCTCCTTGACATCTGTCAATCTGAGCTTTACTATTGCCATCGCCCCGCCTCCTACCCAGAAAACACCTTTTGTCTTTATATCCTCTAGTTCCTGACTTGCTCCTCCTTCCGCTCCTCTCAATGCTTTACTGTCTTTTGTCTCCTCATGTATTTTTTGCTCCTTTACTGCTTCAGACAGCGCACTCTCATGTTTCTCTTCTTTTTTCTCTTCCTTCTCACAGCCTATCGGCATCCAAATATCTGTATAATCATAGCTAATGTGGCTGCTAATATAACTGGATCAATGATACTCTGCCTATAACCCTTTACATTTTTTTAAAAAAAATCTGAGCAGCTCAAAACTAATTTGACCTATTTTCAAAAGCAGAAAAATATTGCATTATTGTGCTGCTGTACTTTTAAAAAGGGTAATGCTCACACTTACATTTTCTATATAATCATATTTCTCAGCAGAATTTATTGTGACATGCATGTAAACAGTGAAACCATCACTTCAATTGTTATTCAACCAGGGGTGAAAGTGGTGAATAAAATGCATAACTAGAAGGTACTGGCTTGTTCCAGAACTGTGGACATGATTGGATACATTCAGATCTGTTGTAACCTGCAGAATGATGTGTTAAAAAAACAATTGTGGTGGTGTTTCACTACAAGTTAAGTGGAATATCATGTTTTCTTCACCATAGTCTGAACAGATAGCTACAGTGTTTCAAGCCAGTGAACAAGGGGGATTTTATATTGTACTTTAGGATACAGGGAGTGGCAAGACTGGACAACTAATATGCTGTTTGGTGTGTTTTCGATGTCTCCACCTTATTACATTAGATATATTAATTATATCAAATCTGAGGTTGTAATGGAGGGGAATCTGCAAAGTAGACACTTGTTCCTAATAGCTTGTATTTACCTGTGTTTTCTAATTCAATTGGCTTGTTGGGGGCAGAATCTGGGGAAATAAGCCATTCAGTACCTCAGTACTTGCCTAGCTTGGTTTTTCATGTCTGTAATTTCTTTGGGATACTATCTATCTATCTATCTATCTATCTATCTATCTATCTATCTATCTATCTATCTATCTATCTATCTATCTATCTATCTATCACTGTACTTCCTAACCACCTGATTTTCCCATGGGAACTCTGGGTGGTGTACAGCAAATAGCAAATACAAGAACCCAACCCAACCCACATGATAAACAAACAAATATCAGACTAAAAAAAAAAAAAATAACACAAGTAATATGACAACAAAGAGTCCAGCAAGAAAAAGGGCAGGGACAAGATGAAATAACCAACAACAACTCACAGATGAGAGCTAAGAATCTTTCATTTGATCAAGGGGATTCTTATTTGTTTTACTGATTTTTAAAGACCTCCTCTTGCAGTCTTACCCCAATATGTATTTTGTATTCGTATATAACAGGGGGACATGCACAGGAGAAATAGTTGATGATCATCATGGTATAGAGGTAAATATTGTATAGATAAAAAGATAAACACACATATACAAATCCATATATGTACCCACCCATTAGGAATGGACTAAAACATTTTATTTCCTGATAAGAAGCTACAAATGGCACCCTGCTCCTCTGTCCTAGTTCAAGTGCATGGCACCTAAATTCTTCAGGTGATTTTGACACATGGGGCAGAAAATCTACCCAGCACTCTTCCCTAATCCTGCCTCTAGAAAACATAATAATGCATTAGACAACTAACAATATCCTTTTCTATCATTTATTTATTTATTTATTTATTTATTTATTCATTTATTCATTCATTCATTCATTCATTCATTCATTCATTCAACTTATTTGCTGCCCACTACCCAAAGATATCTGGGCAGCTTACAATCAAAAGAATTAAAACAGTTAAAAATAGTTAAAAATAGAATATCCATAAATAATCAAAGCAATAATAAAAAACATTACACTAAAATCATTACACTAAAATTGTCATCAGAGGACCCACAGTCTATATTGTATTAATTAAAACTTCTGGAACAGGAAGGTTTTTACTTGGCATCGAAATGTAATCAATGTTGGTGCCTGGCGGATTTCACTTGGGAGGGCATTCCATAGCTTGGGGGCAGCTGCTGAGAAGGCCCTATGTCTACAAGCCATCCCTCTCACCTCCTTGAGGATGGCTCTTTGAAGAGGGCCCCTGGCTGAATCTTAATTGCCGGGATGGTTCATATGATCTGCTTCCTAAGGTGACCACCTTGCTTTGTGTGATGACAGACACCCAAGCCCTATTCCAAGGTGCTTAAAGTGTGTCGGATCCATACACAATGAAGAGAGTGGACTACCCTACTTTTTGCCATTGCTTTAGTCATGGAAATGTAGCAGTGTGAAAAGTGTGTGTATGTACATGTGAACCAGGAGAGGCTACCTGATAGGCCACCTTTCTCTTGGTAAGGAGTAGAGATGTGCATGACCAGAAATTTTTTTTCGAGTTGTCGTTTTTCGGGACGGGTCCGTTTTGGCTCATTTCCGTTTTTTGTGAAATTTTTAAAAAATTGTCGTTTGGCATTACCACCGCGATTTTGTGCGATTTGATGTCCCAGCGAGTGGCGTCCCGCTGGCGCTAGGTGTTTTTGCGCCCTAGGTGGCGGGCGGGGTGGCGGGGGGATGGGCGGGCGGTGGCAGAGGCAGGGGGGGGCGGGGGTGGGCACACGGGCGGTGGGCGTGCAGGTGGCGGGCATGCGGGGCGGGCGCGGGTCCCGCAATGACCCAGAGCAGGCGGAAAACACTTTAAACTGACTTGCTGCACAAGACTGCATCAAATAAAGCAATTGCAATTTTTATTGCAAACAAAGTGGGCAGTGCACCCACAGCAGAGCTGCAGGCAGGGTATGAAAGGACCTTGGCTTGCCACCAAGCAAATGAAAAGTTTAAAATAAATCCACACCTCCCCTCCCACTCAAACCTCCACCCCTTTGAAGCACTATCAGAAAAGAAATCCTAACAAACTGCAGGAGAATAAAAAAGAATAAACTGCGTTGCTATTCCCCACAGCAGACAGAGAATGAAAGGAATTATTATTATTTCCTAAAAATTCAATTGAATCAATTCCCTCCCTGCCTTCCTAACTGAAATCTAAAGGCTCCGCTAAATAGAAACTAGTCTAGCACAGCAGCCAGCTACACACAGCCCTCTCCCACCCATATCCAAGCCCGGACTGCGACTCTTCTGGGAGTGCCTCGCCTTTTTATGCCCTCTTGCACATCCAGAAGTGTCAGTCAAAACCTGGCCATGCGATTGGTAGAATGGGTCCAAAAATTTGCATGGTCCCATCCCATGGCCAGCCCATCATTGTGCAGGTGTAAAAAATTAAAAATAAAAATAAAATAAAATAAAATCAGTGCAACCTTTTACTGCTATAAAAACCCACTGCTGCTACTGTAAAAATTCAAGCATTTAAAATAGCTAATTTTCGCATGTTTCTGTGGTGCTTTGGTGGTTTTTTGGACCACGATTTCAAAAAAAATATTGTGGATGCCATTTTGGATCCCCCCGCACCCATGGCAAATGGAGACGCCGAGGATGCCCCCTCCCAGCCTGGTACCAGCAGCCCAGGATGGGGGGGGGGAGGCTGGGGACCCCCCTCCCCAGAAACCACCCCTCTGGTAGGTGCCCTCAGGCAGGCATATTTTCACCTGCTTTTTTGGCCGGGAATCGGGTTTTTTATTATTTTTAAAACTTTTTTTCTGTGCCGCTTGGCATCGCGCGATCGCCGCGCGATGCCAGGAACGACAATGACAAATCAGACCCAATTTTCCTTTTTTTGGTTCGAGTTTGAGTTCTGACAGCTTAATTGTCGTTACCGTTTCCGTTATGTAACGGAAACGATATCCAAAAACGGAAACGACAATTTCGCCAAGTCGTGCCCATGTCTAGTAAGGAGGCTCACAATATTAAAAACAATAGAAATTGATGGGCAGTGAGATATACATTACAAAACATTTCAATAATAAAACCAATTAAAATGTATCACTGAATTAAAACAGGTAAAACAATAAAAACTCTCTGAAATAAAAAATGGCCTTCAGAAACTCAATCATGATTGTTAAAAGCCTGGCTGAAAAAGTGGGTCTTCTGTCATTGGTGGAAGGATAGAAGGGAGGGGGGCCAACCTGACGTCCTGCAGAAAAGCATTCCATAATCTGGTCAACTGTGCCTGCTCTGACAGTGGGACCAAGCAAAGGGATCCCTCAGTAGCTTCCCTCTCCAGGACTGTTGCATTCCAAGATCAAAGTGACGACAGAGTGTATAGCTAGAGTACTCCTTTTATCCCATGTGGCTCCACATGCTTTAATTGGCCTCAACAGAGCTACACTTCTAAGTCAGGGTACATGCCAACAGCCTGTTTTAATAATTTTCCGTTTCTCAAGTAAAAGAAAAGTGTCAGATATTACTGGTTACAGGTAATTTAGGTTACAAATATTACTGAAGCCTTTTCTACCTTCTCCATCTCTAAGGGCACTTTTACACAACCCCTAAGATCCGCTGGCCACTTAAATTCGGACCAGAGATCTTGGGGGTTTGTCGCTCTTCCTGTGTTCCCACCCCTCCGCACTCCATTGTTCCTGTCTGCATGAGGGGAGGGATTAAAAAAGGGAGAAAAAATGCAGGCTCACCTCCGTCTGCCGGTGGAAGCCGCCCCGAGCACCGACATCGTCGTGATTCCTGTCTCTTAAAGGGGTGGTGGGGACAAAAAAACAAACACAAGGCGAGGAGAGCCCGGCACTCACTGCTTTACATCCGCATGAGAAATTTTTCACCTTCAGAGACTAGGTACTTGAAAAGTGCACTGGGACGCGCTTAGGTGGGCGTGGTCGTACTTTATTTTGTTTAAAGTCCGGAGCTGGTGGGAAAACATTTTTAAGCTGCGGATCTGGGAGCCCTTTGCCTCGGATTTTAGGGGTCGTGTAAAAGCGCCCTAAATCCCCCACAGCTATCTGCTTCTCATCTGCTCCAGTCTCCTCAATTTTATCTCCACATCCTTCCCAATCTGTGGTCTCAGATTCTTTTCCCTACTCCACACTTTTAAATCTGTGAGGTTTCCATCCATCATCTGGCCACCCTTTGGATGTGTTAATCTAGGTTACTTTCAGAATGGCTGTCATGAAACGAAAGAGGGCACATCCAGTACTGTTGATGCTTCACATTCTGAAGCCTTCTTTGGCTCTCACCAAAAACTCTGGTAATGTTCATTTGTAAAAATGCTGAAAGAGTGACAGAGCAAGAGGGCAGAAGTACCATTATCAGCAGATGTTGCAAAAAGAACTCTGCACTTTTTACTTTATGCCAACTCCTTTTGCATAACTTGTTTGACTTGACACTAGTTATTTTTGCTCCTATGGCAGAAAGCAGTAGCCATAAGAACAGAGAAACAGGACTTGATATAGGTCTCAGTCTGCTCTTGGGATAGCAAGGGTATTAACCTAGCTGAAGTGCTGTTAAAGCAATTGTCATAGAGAAGACACACAGAGAGCTCCTGCATTCATTGTTGAATTGGTTTTTTTCTTGTCTATGCAGGCTATGGCTGTTTGCCAGGCCTAATCATTGCAATGTAATGACCACATTGTTTCATTTGTTAATATTTCTCCCTTTCTCTCTCTTCTCCCAGTTAAGTATATATTGTTTTCAGGATGTGGATTCAGATGCACAGGTGATGTTTCAGAGTGCTCTGGGACATGCCACTGCAGCTGGATTTTCAGCTGGGAACAGCAGACAAATCAATAACTTTTTTACCAAGTTTGCCGGTGAGACTGCTGCTGAACAAGGGCTCGGATGACCTGAGTTCAAATTTTCATTTGATAATGGAAGGTCATGGTGTGTGCATGGAACTGTTAAAACCACTCCTCGCATTCTTTGGAAACCCTGTTATAAGTCACTTCTAACTGAAAAGCACATGGTATAACAATATAGAGTGGGCAACCAGAACAAGTTCTATTGTGGGTTGGAAATCATGTAGCTTGTAGGCAGCCTGTTTTTGCAGCCACCAGACTCTTCCCATCTGCCCTGAGTGTCCCCTGAATTGAAAAAAAGAAAATGCAACTCTGCAACTTGTTTTGTTTGCCCTTTCCCCCCAGGGATTCTAATTTCATGGAAGCATGTTTAAAATAAATTAAACATACATGAGTTCATGGCTTGTTGTATAGTTAACTCAGAGTTGCTATTTAAAATGGGCACTGATTGCCCATTATTAAATTCTAGACCAATGATTGTATTTCATGTTTGTATTCCGGTATAACAACGCATGAACCTATCTAAGCTTCTCATTTCTTTACACATCCATGGATAAAGTCACATATTCAAGGAAGTACTGTGTGCAGCCACTGGTAAATTAAGGATCTTCTTCATCGTAGGATAACTGGTCATGTGGTATAAATCATGGCATGGATGTAAGTAGGGAGCACCTTGTTTGACAAGGAAACATGATGGTCCCAAATTGGCAAGAATATGTAATTGATTCCAGGACATTATAATTCCTTGTTCATATAGAGAGGAATGCTTCTTCAGGATAGCTCTGGAATACCAATCACCAAATCCTGACTGTAAAAGTTAAACTATTTAACAGTATTGTAGAAAACAGTATTTTTCCCCATGAAAATCCTGAATTCTCCCAGTACAGCATGTTCACTATGTTAAATTAAATTTATTGTTTACATGGTGTGTGTGTGTGTTTTGTCATTACAGTGGTGACCGACTCTTTGTGACCCCATGTCCATGGAGTTTTCTTGGCAGGAATACTGGAGTGGTTTGCTAGTACCTACTCCAGGCACCTACAGCACCTGGTATTCCCTGGTGGTCACCCATCCAAGTTCTAACCCGGGCCGACCCTGCTTAGCTTCCGAAATCAGGCGAGATCGGATATGCTTAGGGCATCTAGGCAGCTGTTTACATGGTAAGTTATCTCAAAATGAAAAGAGGTAAAAAAAAGTGTTGCTTTGAAGGGTCTCCTTTCACTGCTCTTAACCTCATAACCATTGATCACATAAACAAATATGATGTTGAAGATGGACAAGAAACTGTTATTATGAGATAAGTGATTGGGTAAACATTTCCCAGTTATCTTTGGACAGAATTTCATAAACTGTGAAGTCCAGGGAGAAAATAATTTCCTGGAGATGAATTGCAACCTTTGTTCATTGTTCTTGCTAGTGGGTTGTCTGCACAGTATCTACTAAAGAACTTTAGCACTTGTATATTATTGTAACAATCTTGATTATTATAATCTCTGAACAAATAAAAGAAATCCAAACAAATCAGGCACAGCCAAAGATGTCTCATATTTCTCTCTTATTTTGGCAATATTTTTCTATTTTACATTCCGATTCTACACATCAACAACACTGTTGCTAAGTCATGGAAAGTTGTTGCTGTTAACTTAGCTGCAAAAGCATCCTGTTGAGGGAACAGCAGGGAGCTGGTTTGTGTTGTCCGTTGATTTTAATCCCATTATAGCAAGTTGTGACAATATCATCAGATGTGTGAAGTTGTGCTGACATACTAGACTTATTGGTTGGCAATATATTATGGCACCTCAAAGCACTCACTGTTGTGGCTCCATTGCAGTACATTCCCACCATGGCATACTTTAACATTCTTCTTGCACAGCAAGATTTATCCCAAACTTGACACACATATTCATACTCTTGGTGCTGTTTGCATTGTGGGAAGTACAGCAGAGGTGGAAAATGGAAACTCTTATTTTAGAATATTCTGTTTTGTTTAGTGAAATATCAATTAGAGTTCTTGGGATTTTGTCCAGGGTCACCTTTTTGCAACCACTACTCACACTGGTTTTCAAAACTGAATGTTGAAATCAGAAAAGATGGTGGAAAACTGGAGATGTCTTGATTCTGGTCAGTAAATTGGGACTATCCAAAAGTGTTATCTGGGGAGGGCTCATGCTCTGTGGAATTGCCTATTCAGGCATTATGGGATTAAGTTTCCCGAATGTGCTTAGATGGGATTGGCTAACCCATGACCCCACCGTTCTCATCCCTTTCTCTTCATGAGGTATGATACTCCAAAATGACAGGTAACAAGCTGGAACCTCTTCTTGTCAAACTCATTGACGATGATACAGGTGGCAAGGCTAACTGCTCTATTCTTAACATGTCCAGGAAACTATGGAATTCTCAATGCTTCTCTGTTTTATAATTTTATAAATCTGAGTAAGAGTTCTTGCTTCCCATGGGTGGAAAGGAGAATTCAGATTAAAATCAGAGAAGTATTCTGAGTTTTATATCCTGCTTTTTAAAATGGTGTTAAAACATATACAGTATTGTATATAGTTTTGGGAGCTTTGTGACTTTAAGGCTTGTAACTAAATAGCTTGTAGAACTTGTGGCGTGAATTTATGGCAGGACAAAGATATTAGTTTACATTTCACACGTTGTTGAACCACCATTTTTTCTTAGAATAATCTAGGTAGAATAGTCTTGTTATGAATGAAAACAAACTTTGTTATTGGCCTCATGGCACTTCCACTTTAAAATGCTGGCCATAACCCTATGCTTAGGGATCTATGCTTCTATAAAAGAAAGTGCTTAAATCTCCACAGCAAGCTGTGAATTTAATGAGGCACTGGTTGCATTCTTCATCATGTGCTCATCACTTAAAAAGGCACACATCCAGCAATGCAACCAGCACCTTATTAATGAGTGGCAATTTGCTACCAAGATTTATGGAATTTCCCTTGTGCAAGAATAAACCTCCAGTAGAATTGTGCCCAATAGTTGTTAACTGTCCCAGGACTGGAGTTTAGAAAAATTATTTTGAGATAGTTGCCCAAAGCAATGAGCCACCAGTCATGTTGACTTGGAATCTTGTAGTTCAAAACATATGTTTTTCAAGTTCTGAAAGCACATAGCGTACATAGACTTAGAATAGAACCTATAAACTCTGAAAGCAAGGCCCCAAAAGCCCAGTACAAAAGACTGCATGTCAGTATTTCCTGATAGCCACAGAAATACATAGAGATCTGTAACATGTGAGCTGAGCTTCCAGTGTACAAAGCTACATGTTCCTAGGAACGACTCCAGTGGCTACAGCAGCTGATCAATGTTTTGCCATAATTCCACGATTTCCATAAGGAAGCCACCAGTGCATGAATGGGAATGTTCACTGTCAAGGAACAGAATGAACTACACTATCCACACATCCTGAGGAAATACATTATATCAGCATGCAATTTAATAAATGCAATACATTCTACATGTATCTAGTTTGCAACAAACCTGATTGACTTAAGTGAGGATTACTCTCTGGGAATTATATATGACACTGAATGTATGGCAAAGAAAAGCTTCATTTAAATTCTTACTTTATATTTTTAAAACACTTAGAGTGTATTAAAACCATTTGTTATTGCTGACCAGCAAGTTATTTTATGGGAAAGAAGGACTGAAATGACTGCTTGGAATGATTCTTAGAATAATCCCAGCATGAAGTCTTCTTTGCCATTCTAAGGCAATTCTGCTGAAAGGCAAGAAATTCAAAGCGATGTATGTCCAACTGGTTGTATGTTGACAGTGGCAGGCCTGGCAAAAGCCCCATCTGCCTGAAGCCAACAAGAACAGAAAGAATGGATAAACTCACAGATTCCATCAGTACATCGCACAATAAACACAAACTCCCCCAGCTACCACAGGTTTTGAGTTAGACTTGATATAGTGTATAGAGCCTCATCATGTCTCTTGATAAATTGCAAAGGATAATCAATGCATGTATTTGTTTTTCTCGAGCTGTTTATCTAGTACAATAAATTGGACCAGTATACAGTACAAAAGGATTTTGGGAGTGGGTGGGAGATACCAGACCTCTTTTTAAATCTGAAAAAACCCTCAGTAGCTTTCTATTATTATTTTTTTAAAAAGGTGGGTTAATTTTAAATAGCATACAGAGAGATCCAGCAAAAAAGAACTGAGTACCTTCTCTTGCTGTTACAGACAAACTCTGTTGACCGGCACATGTCAATGTTTAGTCTATATCAGTTGCAGCTTACAGATCCACACTTGTTTAGTATTTATTTATGTTTGTCTGTTTTTTCAACTTGTATACCACCCTCTTAATATGAACATACTCTGGGCAGTTCACAGCATGTCAAATTGCACAAAATCAACAATATAAAATTGCAATATATAATAAATAAATAGTAAAATAGTACAATATGCCCACTGCTCTCTTAACACAGAAAAGTACAATACTAATATTAAAACCTACCCACTTCCTTTTAAAATGCATATTAAAGAAAAAATTGAATCATTTTACCATAGTTTAGCTGAAAATGCTGTGCGTTCTGAGGTTTATCTTCCTCTGTCCGAGGCTGCTTCCTTGGGGTTACATAAATTATGTATACTCCCTTCACTTTATATAATGTCCTCATTCCAGAAAGATATTAATTATTAGGTAATAACTTTCACTAATTGTTTCTCCCCTCTGAGTATTTAAAAATATTGGTTGTATTGACAATAGTGGGAAGAAGTAAAAGATAATTAATGGCTGTTAAGTTGTCAGTGATGCAAAATGAAACTATTCTAGAGAGAGAAACCAGAAATATTTTAGTATTTTTGTCATTTTATATAGGAAAGTGTAACTTAAAACAGTAATAATGGATAAAGTATAGTCAGTAGATTATTTATAAATACAGCTGCAATAAGGCAAAAATAATACATCACACACAATAAATCTTAGTATAATTTGATGCATATGTCTTTTTCTTTGTTGTTGGAAAGACTGCAATGACAGGACTGAAAGGCTGGGCCACTGTGTGTACTATATATATATATTGTGTACTATATATATATACCCAAAACCTTCTCTAACATAAAAGAAAACATTGGCATGAAATGAGGAGAAATCAAGACTAAAATTACAACAGTTCTTCCTTCCCTAATTAGCCTCTGACCTCGGATTTCTGTGAAAATGTTTGTCATTGGTTTACTATCTCTCTGATTGTCTTACATAGGCAAATATCTTGTGTGATTCCATATGATACTCTTTGTAGGTTATACCTTGAAATTCCTTTATGCTGTCAAACAGCTGTTTGGGATAAGATTCTGTGACAACTTTAGCAGTGCATTGCCATACCTTAGATCAAAGCAAAGCAAAGGCTAAGTGTTCTGCTTATATACCACCCCATAGCACTTCAAGTAGTCTTAGGGCGGTTCACAGTTTAATTACAGTATGCAGGTTACACATTGTGCCCCCCCAGCAAGCTGGGTACTCATTTTACTGACCTCACAGTACAGACATTTTACCACTATGCCACGGGACTAGTTGAATGACCATTTCACAGGGGTCGCCATTAGCCAATGAAGAAATAGGCAGAAAAGGCTTGGGTCTGGAGGAAGGGGGAGAGGAATGGGGGAGAGTGAGTTACAGCTTGATAGGTTGGAGGGGATGTCAGCCAATGGCACTGGTGGCTGTGATTGGCTGAGGGATGTCTGTGTAGAGGGAATATGGCACCTGCAGCATTGGCCTGACAAAGGGGGCTTGTGGCCTCTTCCAAGCAGGGCAAGGGGTCACCACAACATGAGAAACTGTATTAAAGGATCACACATTAGGAAGGTTGATAATCACTGCCTTAGATGGTCAAGAACTAAGCATCCTCATATTATAGCAGTGTGCTATTCAGTTATTTGTATCTAAGGCTGCATGAGTATCTTGAGTCTTGCAACCTGGTGTTAATACAGAGAAAGGAAGGTGGTTGTGATGCTTCCTGGGACCCATAGTCTTGTTGCCCTTTACTCTATATAGAGGGTGTTTCCCAAAGAGTTATGGCATTCAGAAAGCATCACATGTTTTGTTTGTTTGTTTGTTTGTTTGTTTGTTTGTTTGTTTGTTGTTCACTAACAATAGGAAGCAAGGCCCAAGACTGCTATACAGGCTCTGAGTTAGGTCCTAGTGTTGGGAAGCAAAATGTAGGTGTCTTTAGGTAAAAGTGACCATGCCCTCTTAGAATTTGTTATACCTTTAGAAGGTAAGCTAACATAGTCACACAAGAATCCTGGACTTTAAGAAAGCCATTTTTGTAAATGTAGGGAATTATTGGCTGTGATTCCATGGACCGAAACACTGAAAGAGAAGGGAGTCCAAGATGGATGGGCATTCCTTAAAAGCGAGATATTAAAGGCACAATCTAAAACTGTTTCAACAAGAAAAAAATGGGAGATGTCTAAAGAAACTACAATGGTTTACTAAAGACCTTTGAACTCGGTTAAGTATAATGAAAGTACAAGAAATGGAAAAATGGGGAATGCACCAAAGAAGAATATAAGCAAATAGCTAATATATGCAGAGGGGTGGTAAAAAAAGCTAAAGTACAAAATGAACTTAGAATTGCCAGAGAGATTAAAGATAGTAAAAAGGGTTTCTTCAGTTATGTCCACAGCAAAAGGAAAAATAATGAAACGATAATCTCTCTGCATGGCAATGATAACCAGTTACTAACAGGAGACAAGGAAAAGGCAGAACTACTCAACAACTTATTTGCCTCAGTTTTCTCCAAAAAGGAAAAAACAGTTCCCTAGGCACAAAGAGTAGATGAGGTAGGATGGGAATTGCAACACAGAATAGGTAGAGAGACAGTAAAGCAACACCTGGAAACATTAAATGAATTTAAGTTTCTTGGGCCAGATGAATTACACCCAAGGATATTAAAAGAATGGGTGGAAGTAATTTCAGAACCATTGGCAATAATAATTGGGTGGGGTTGCTAATTCCCTAGAGGATAGGATGAAAATCCAAAAGGACCTTGACAGATTAGAGTCCTGGGCCAAAGCTAACAGAATGGGGTTCAAAAGAGGGAAATGTAGGGTGGTGCATCTAGGTAAAAAGAATGAATTGCACAGATATAGGATGGGAGATACCTGGCTGGAAAATAGTAACTGTGAAAGGGATCTGGGAGTCTTGGTGGACCACAAATTGAACACGAGTCAGCAGTGTGATGTGGTGGTCAAGAAAGCCAATGTGATTCTTGGTTGCATCAACAGAAGCATAGTATCTAGATCAAGGGAAGTGATAGTACCAATCTATTCTGCTTTGGTCAGACCCCATCTGGAGTATTGTTCCAGTTCTGTGCACCTCAATTTCAAAAAGATATTGACAATCTTGAACGGGTCCAGAGGAGGGTGACCAACATGATTGAAGGTCTGGAAGAAATGTCTTATGAGGAGTGGCTTAGGGAGCTGGGAATGTTTAGCTTTACAGAAAAAAGGGCTGAGAGGGGATATGATAGCTATTTTAAAATATTTGAAAGGATGTCACATTGAAGAAGGGGCTGGTTTGTTTTCCATGGCTTCAGAGTCTAGGACATGGGGCAATGGTCTCAAACTACAAGAAAAGAGATTCAATTTAATCATTAGGAAGAACTTCATGACTGTCAGAGCTGTTTGGCAGTAGAATATGCTGCCATGGAGGGTGGTGGAATCTCCTTCTTTGGAGATTTTTAAGAAGAGGCTGGATGGCCATCTGTTGGGAGTCCTGTGATGGGGGTTCCTGCATGGCAGGGGATTGGACTAGATGGCACTTGAGGTCTCTTCCAACTCTATGAATCTAGGATTCTATGCAGAAGCCCTGGGTTTAAATCCCCTCTCAGCTATGGAAATGTCCTGGAGCAAGAAACTGATAAACCACTCCTTGAATGTTTCACATATCTTGGAAACCCCTGTTAGAGTTGCTGCAAGCCAGCAGTCACTTGGTGGCATGTATTGCAACAATGTCATGTAAAATAATCTCAATAAGGACTCTAATGACAACAACCATTCTTAGAACTGCAGAGCAGGAAGGGACCCTGTGGATCTTTAAGTCCAGCCTCTGTCAAGGAGGCACATGTGGTTCATCACAGTGGTTTTCTTGGACACTTCAATATGTTTGTCTTCACCAATAATATATGAAAGAAAAAAGAACTCACAGTTGGCTCTCCCCTCAAAAATTGTTGAGCTATTCTACACCATATACCAAAATTACCAAAAATGTGGCCCATATGACACACTGCACTTGAGTCTGGTTTTATTAGGGTACAATATATTTCCAAGCATGGTGGTGTATGCAATAATATCTAAGTTAGGCCAGCATGAATACAAAAATTGAGACATGTATCCAACCATTAGTCTTCAAGTACCCCAAATCCCAAAATGCCAGTTAAATGTCTTCTGTAAATACCATATTGCTTCATCTGGCCCATGTCTTTGGGCACAAAGAAGCACAGAAATATTGTTAAGCTCACAGGTTTAACCATTTAATACTGCCTGATGTTAATATTAAGTCAGTGGTTTGGGAGAAAATGGCTGAAATCCTATTGCTTAGCATAGTTAATTGCACTAGAGTAGGCCCATTGAAGCTGCCTAGATGCCCTAAGCACATCCAATTTCCCCTGATTTCAGAAGCTAAGCAGGGTCGGCCCTGGTTAGTTCTTGGATGGGAGACCTCCAGGGAATACCAGGTGCTGTAGGCACCTGGAGTAGGAACTGCCAAACCACTCCACTATTCCTGCTAAGAAAACTTCATGGACGTGGGGTCACGAAGAGTCGGTCACAACTATAATGACACAACACAGGCCCATTGAATTTTATGGGACTTAGCAAATCAACCCCTCCATGATTCCATTTGAATAAAATGGAACTTCTGGAGGAGTTAACTCATTAAATCTCCACTTATTCAACAGGCCTACTCTAGTGTTTTCCCCACTACTGTGTGTTTGTGTGGATGCAATATAATGCTCTTGTAGACTTCTCTCTCAATCGTTAAGTCATCTGAGTGTTTAAGAAATTGCACCACAAGGAGTCTTATTGCTCACCGATTAAACTGCAGTACAGTACTTCAACAAAGACCATGCTCATGATCCGATTTTCAGTCCCAAATATCCAGCTCATGGTTGACTCGGCCTTCTGTCCTTCCAAGTTTGGGGGGGGGGGGGAAGTACCCAGCCTGCTTGGGGGGGAGGGGCGGGCAACGGGTGGGAAACGCAAACTACAATTATTGGAATAGCTTGTAAGCTATTTATATGTTAAAAGAAATAAAAATCAACATCATATTCTGTGGCTTGTCAGATAAGTCATACTCAACACTACTCTCATGCTTTCAAAGGCTGTTGTCAGATTGCAGCTGTTGAAATTTCCCTTCTCATGGCCATTCCCTTTTCAGTGAAATCTACTGTACTAACTCTCCACTTTCACACCATAATTCAGTGTCCTCACTATTCCACAAAAGCTTGGCTTTTCAGGTGCAGCATAATTTTTCTCCTTTGCAAAAACAAAAACAAAAACATCACCAAACATTCAATAAATGCAGTGATCAAGTAAGCTGAACATCACATTTCTCTTATTTCCAAAGCAGGGTGATTTCTAGGTAATACATTGTTCCTAGATATACAAAAGCTTCAGTCACTCGTCATCAGCTTAGCACAGACTATAAGTATCAGACAGGAGTTAGTACTAACTCAACATCATACTTCAAAGGAAAATGCTGTTGCTTGCTAAGAATTCATTAGTGCACCAAGCTGCCTTAACCTTGCCTAGCTTGGAGCTTTGGATCTCCAAGGCAGAAAGCTCCTTCATTTGGTCTGATCCAGGTCTTATCCAAAGCCACACACAAAGATCCAAAATAAAAGAAAAAGAAAACCCGTCAAGACTGCTTTCCTTCTAGGAACAAGTGGTACCTTGAGTATATTTCAAGTCACATTACACATGAGAACAATGCCCCATTTCCACAAGATCTTGGAGACACTATTTCCAGTATTACTACTTGTGGCACAACATCATTTTTCAAAAAGAAAAAGAAAAAGAAAACCCTGTACCTAACACATCCTGATCAAGAGTATCAACATTTACAGACAAGACAATCTACATTACAACTCAACCTATTTAGCTGACAGATTCCCATTTAAAAACTTTACATTTCTCAAAAGCTAGAGGAGACTGTATTATTTCAGGCTAGATGTACTCTTGTCTGGCTGCCTAGATATTCTAAAAAGAAGCCTTCAGACAATGCATTTGTAACTTAAATTCCGCCTGAGGTTACATCTTTGGTAATTTCTCTCTCACCCACATCATCACAAGCAATGAAATACTTTTGAAAGCAGAGGATAAAGTTACTTTCCATTTGGATTTAATACCCATACAGCCCAAGAATTTCTGCCTTCAGAACAGGCCAATTACTTAATTCTTTACTGGAAAACAAGACTGCTGTGCTCCCAGAAGTCTCAGTTTAGCGTTCATATCTTCTGTCTACAATGCAAAAACTTTACAAAATTAAAAGTTACAAAACTTTAACATTGTTCATGGCTGCTAGTGTTGAAAAGTAGACATGGGCATGACTCGGTGAAATCCTCGTTTCCATTTCCGTTCCTCGTTTCCGTTACGTAACGAAACGAAGAATGACAATTACTCCGCCACAACTCGAACTCGAACCGACTAAAGAAAAATTGGGTCTGATTTGTCGTGGTCATTCCTGGCGGCATCGCAGCAATCACGCAATGCTAAGTGGCACAGGAAAAAAGTTTTAAAAATAAAACCCCCCGATTCCCGGCCAAAAAAACAGGCGAAAATATGCCTGCCTGAGGGCACCTACCAGAGGGGTGGTTTCTGGGGGGGGGGTCCCTGGCCTCCCCCCTCCTCTCCTGGGCTGCGAGTGCCTGCACATGTGCATCCATTCCTTGTCGTCTCGCCAACTCGCCAAGCGGCGTGGCACAGAAAAAAAGTTTAAAAATAAAAAAATTAAAAAAAGGTGAAAATATGCCTGCCTGAGTGAGGGCACCTACTAGATTCCCGGCCTCCCCCTCTCCAAAATCCTCGTTGTCTCACCAACTCGCCAAAGCAGGCAAGAAAAAAGTTTAAAAAAAATTCCCGCCAAAATGCCTGCCTGAGTGAGGGCACCTACCAGAGGGGTGATTTCTGGGGGATCCCCGGCCTACCCCCTCCTCTCCTGGGCTGCACATCCATTCCTCGTCGTCTCGCCAACTCACCATGCCATGCGGTGCGGGCGGGGGATCCAAAATGGGGCGACTGCAAGCAATATTTATTTATTTTGAAATAGTGGTGGTCCAAAAACACACCAAAGCACCACAGAAACATGCGAAAATAGCTATTTTAAAACTGCCTGAATTTTTACAGTAGCAGCAGTGGGTTTTTCTTGCAACAAAACGTCTCCATTGATTTTATTTTATTTTATTTTTATTTTATTTTTTTACACCTGCACAATGATGGGCTGGCCATGGAAATGGACCATGCAAATTTTTGGAGCCATTCCACCAATTGCATGGCCACTTGACCAGGTTTTGACCGAGACTTCTGGGATGTGCCTGTCGGGCATAAAAAGCCCACTAACCCTAGCCCGAACCCTAACCCTAACCCTAACCCATACGCCAGTACACTGTCCTTCTTAGTGGGTCAGAGAGGCACCCAGAGGTGCACCCCACGAACTCACCCTAACCTTACCCGTAACAACCCTAAGCCTAGCCCTTGCGCTAACCCCCCTAACCCTAAGCCAAATCTGTACTCGCATTGCACACACGCAAGTACAGTTCTCTTCTTGGTGAACCACAGAGCGCCGAGACTGAGGAGGAGCCGTCCCCCAGTGTGTGCACTGTGACACTGCAGTTAACAGTGGGCCTGTGGTCAACAGAGAGGCACCCAAAAAAGAGGTGCCTCCAGTCTCAACTTGGTATGCATATCCAATTGGCTATGCATGCCATTTTGTAGCGGGCCAGAGGAGGCACCCACCCCAGAGAGGTGCCTCCAGGAGCCTGCTTTCCCTTCATAGTGGGCCAGAGGAGGCACCCAACCCAGAGAGGTGCCTCCAGGAGCCCGCTCCCCCCCCCAAACCAGTACTAACAACAGACGAAAAACCGACAAACGAAATGACAAATTTTTGGAAAATTTCACGAAAAACGGAAACAAGCCGAAACGGGCCAGCTCCGACACACGACAACTCCAAAATGTCATTTTCCCTGCTCGTGCCCATCTCTATTGAAAAGTGATTATCACATTTTGAAAGTCAGAAACCTGGATTTATTTCTATGGAGGAAGTGAAGAGGTACTCATGCCCTGCAGTTCATACTTGGTCCACTCCTTGACAGTGACCTTTATAGAAAGGCCCCTTTAGCAGAACATGTCCCAGATGATCAGAAGAGAGTGTGCTATAAACTGGGATACAGTTCAATTAGCAAAGCTCTCTAAGTTAATATCAGTCTATGACTATGAACTTACACTGTACTACCATTCAATTATACAACCAAGTCCTTTTAGACAAAATCAAGTTTTCTTCCTGAATTCTTTTTCTTTCTTTCTTGTAGGCAAACCTGTTCAGTTCTCCCAAGAATGTCCATAGCATCTGAGCATTATTTGAATACTGATCTTATATTTTAGTTTCTGCTTTAATGGGAATGTTGATGATGACTAAAAAAACATAATTGGGATTTATATGTTATCTGATATTTAGTTTGCGCTTTTATAATTGTTATGGTGCTGACAACAACTGATAAATGAATGAACAATACTGAAACCCGAGTGGAATCTCTGTTCTAATACTACTTCCAGTAAATTTCAGAAAAGCACTGCCTCTGTTGTGCTAAACAGCACTGGTGTGAAAGCAGCCTTATATGCCTAGAGGAAATGCAGCCATGTGCAATTTTGTTCTAGCTCTGGCAGTCGGTTTGATGAGTCACATCCTGAAGTTATTTTTAAAAGTCCTCCATTTAAGAATACAGTGTATCGAAACTGTGAAGAGAGCATTGGAGATACCCAGTTTGGATTCAGGAATGGATTTGGAACTCAGGAGGCATTATTTAGTTTTCAAATAAAGGGATGCCTCTGATAACGAATTTAATTCATTCTCAGAGGCAATTTGTTATCCAAAACATTTGTTATCCAAAATGGGGTTCCCCATTGAAATGAATGGGAAACCAATTAATCCGTTCCAGAGGTCTAAGAAAAGGCAAAAAAAGCTGAGGGTGTGTGTGTGTGTGTGTTTCCAGATCTCTTTATAAAATGCACTTTAAAGGCCTGAAGTGCTGGAACACCCCCTCCAGAACACCTCCCCTGCAGTGCAATGAAAGCATGGACAGGAGAAACTAGCAAGACTATCCCAGCCTATTCCTACCCAAGGTGCAATGGGGAAATGCAAACAGACAAACATAAGCAGCAAGAGAAACACAGCCTGTTCTTGCCTGCAGAACAATGGAAAATAATGTAAACATGGACAGAAGAAAGCAGCATGACTACCCCAGCCTTTTCCCACCAAAAATGCAAAGAAAAGCAGTGCAAAGATTAATAAAAGCTAGCTCCCTACCTTTCCAAGTTTGAAAGGTCCAAATCCCTCAGCAAAACACATCCAGAATGGATCAAAAACACGAAAAAACCCATTCTGACTCCTCCCACCCTCCATAAACTACAGAGGTTGCAATACATCCTGGGTACACTTTTTTGCAAGGCATTATGAAACATTTGTTATCCGAGGCAGCCCATAGGAAACATTTGTTATCCGAGTCATCCCTGTACCCAGAAATTTCCATTTGTTATCTGAAAAAATTATCAGAGGCATTCTTTATCCGAGTTATTACTGTACTAGTTCAGTGATGTCTTGATGTCAGTGTTGATGCTCTTGCTTGCTTCATTGATTATGAAAAAGCATTTGACTCTGACAAACATGATAAACATATTAATATTCTTAAAGAACTGGGCCTGGACAATCGTGATATATGAGATTGATTGGGAATTTGTATTGGAATCATCAGTGTGCTGGTGTCTGGATAGATGGTCTGATATCAGAAGAGGTGTCAATTACAAGTGTTCATCAAGATTGTATTCCCTCATGTCTTTTTAATATCTATTCCGAAGGAATTTTCCAGGATGCTCTTGAAGGAAAGAACCAAGGTGTGAAGGTGAACAGAGTTCTTGTTAATAGCATAAGATACGCTGACGACACTGTCCTGCTTCCAACAGGACTGGCAGATTTGCAAGGGTGATTGGATTATCTGGCTGCAGAAAGCAGTGCCATGGGATTGCAACTTAATGTGATGAAGACAAAATGGATGATTATCAATAAAAAGAAAAATGGTTCATAGAACCTTCTCAAGATCGGCAGTGATATAATTGAGAGAATATCATCTTATAAATAATTGGGGTGCTATTCAAGGATAACTGGGACCCTTCATGTGAAATCAGTTGTAGAATTAAAAAAGCTAGAAATTCCAGAAAACGAGGAAAGTCTTGACAAATTAGGATTTATCTATCAGACTTCATACTTGAATACTGCAATCCAATGTATTCAGTATACTTCTCTATGGTGTTGAAACTTGGACCCTTACAGAAACATTAGGCAGGAAGCTGGAAGATTTGAAATGTGGACGTACAGATGAATTCTGAAGATACCTTGGATAGCCAGAGTCATTAATGTGGTTGTATTACAGCACTTGAATAAAAAGATAGAAATCCTCAATATCATAAAGAGAGGAAAATTACAATATTTCAGACACATAATGCACAATAAGAAATACCATCTGCTGCAGGTTATCCTTCAAGGAAAAAGAGATGGGATGCATGGCCCAGGGTGTAGAAGAATATTCTGGCTTAAGAATTTAAGCCAAGCCTGCCCAAAATCTGGCCTGGGGGCCAAATCTGGCCCGTCAGGCCATTCTGAGTGGCCCACAGCTGGCTGGCCCGCCCCTCCCTCCCCCTCCTTCGCCCCATGTTTTTTTTTAAAAAAATCTTCTGCCAACACTGACACTGCTGGGAAGCTTGGGTGTATGGGCGGTCTGCCGCCACCGGCACCGCTGGAGAAAGTGTGGGGGTGGGCAGGCCAGCAGGCCTCTGCCACCACCAAGGAGCTTTGGGGTGGGCTGGCGGGTGAGCCGTTGCCTCTGCTGGGGAGCTTGGGGGATGCAAGGTCGCACAGATTGCCTCTTCCAAGGGGCGACCTGTGGCCACGGCTCCCAGTCCCCAAACTTCCTTCTTTCCTCACTCCCTTGGTCCCTCCCTCCCTCCTTCCCTCCCTTCCTTGTTCCCCACCTTCCTTCCTTCCTCTCTTGGTTTCCACTTTCCTCCCTCCCTCCCTTGGTCCCCGCCTTCCTTCCTGCGGGTGGGGTTGCAAGGGGTCAGTGGGTGGGACTTATGGGTCAGTGGGTGGGGCTTGCAGTGGGGTGGCAGGGTCAGGGAGCAACCAGCCCCTGACACATTCTCAGCCACCAAATCTGGCCCTCCTTACAAAAAGTTTGGGCATCCCTGACTTAAGCCAATGGTCTGCAGTGAGCACAGCTGCTCTATTTAGAATGGCTTTAGATAGAAACCCAGTTCAGGATACTAATCGTCAATGTTCTACAAGGACATGGCACTTGAAGAAAAAGAAGAATGTGCTGACACACAATCACAATGTACCAGGGTTCCAGGATTTTCTGCTATAGCTGTTTAGGACACTGTACAGTGTCTCATTGGTCAATGGTTTTAAGAGAATTCTCTCATGTGTACTTTTTACTTGGCTATAAAGCTTGGTCATATATGCATACACATTATAGCATCACCTCAATTTGAATTCTTCTGTGCTTGATTTATGAATTGTCTTTGATAATGAACTTTGCTTTTTCACTCTTGTGCTTTTATTGCCATGATGGTCATACATGATGCCAGGGATTAGGTTGGAACCCCTGAACTCCAATACACTGGAGAGCAAGAATGCTGCCTATGTTCACTGGGAAAACTTTGCCATAATATGCTTATGAATACTGTGTAGCTAGCAATTTCCACAACTTTTGGAGATGCAGTGCAGAAAGCACAAACACATTTCCCAAGGTGTTCTACAGTATAATTCTTGAGAACATATAGAGTTGCTGTTAGCAGGATTGAAAGTCTCACATCAGATTCCTGTGACTCTGTGAATCAAGGTTTTAAAGCTCAACGTGCATGGATGGATATACAGAAAAAACAGGTATAAGTGAAAATGGAAACTATTATTTGGAATTTATACAGCAGTCCAGCATGTATATTTGTATGTTGCCCTGATTCCCTGAAAGCTGAGAGAGAAATGAACTATGATGTTATATAAAAAATCCAACTGCCGTAGAATACCTTCTTTGATAACTTGATTCTATTTTTAAAATTCATTTGTTCTCTTTTATTAGAGAACTTAATCTTATGTAACATATTTTTATTTTTATTTTTAAAATCAGGCACTAAGGAGTAAGGTGAGAAAGGACACACACAATTCTATTTTTAAATGGGATAGGCTTCTGTTCTTTTGGTTACACATGAATGTGTGTGGCCAACACATGGGGAAATTATGAGAAGCTAGTGGAATGGCCAAATAAAATGTCCATAAGTCACAGAGTGAATGTGTACTTAATCTGCTTACAGGATTACTTGTATCATAGCCAGAAAATTTAAAATAATTAGAAATTTCTATAACAAAGTATTTTTTTTTTTTTAAAAAAACATAATTGTTTTCAGGTTACAGAATTCATTTTGCTTTGTCACTCTGTGATACTTCTAAAAAGGAACCCCATCATGGATATCCTACTTTCCTTTCATGCCGTAGATTGTAAGATGGTGTTCATGGACTCCTTAAGAGGCTTCTCTTTTATTTATTTATTTATTTATTTATTTATTTATTTATTTATTTATTTATTTATTTATTTGTTAGGCTTATATCCCGCCCATCTTCCCAAAAGGGAACTCTTGGCAGCTTACAATAAATAGGGTATGAAAGAGCCACAAATCTGCTTAGCTTTCTTTAGCTGGGACTCAGCACTGATCATGTTTATGATGATATCTAGCAGTTGTAGCCCCCCCCCCAAATATTTCTGCAGCTAAACTTGCTGAAGCATGCATTTTCAGAACAGTCATGATTATGTATATGCCCAGTTTTGTATATGCAAAATGACAGTTATGTATCATCACCACAGTACAGTGGTACCTTGTATAAAGGAGTTAATTCGTTCCAAATGAAATTATGTTAAGCAAATTTTCCTTTATAAAAATTCCCATAGGAATGCATTGAAAATGGAGTAATCCCATTTTTATGTTGTATGGATTTTCCCCATAGGCAATTATGCTAAGTAGACATGGGCACGACTCGGCGAAATTTTCATTTTTGTCTCCGTTTTTCGTTTCCGTTACGTAACGGAAACGGTAACGATAATTAAGCCAGAACTTGAACTCGAACCGAAAAAAGAAAAATTTGGTCGGGTTTTTCATTTTTGTTTGTGGCATCGCGGCGATCGCGCAATGCGAAGCACAAAAAAAGTTTTTAAAAGTTTTTTTTTTAAAAAAAACCCGACTCCCGGCCAAAAAAGCAGGCGAAAATATGCCTGCCTGAGGCTTTGCCACCTACCAGAGGGGTGGTTTCTGGGGGGTCCCCAGCCTTTCCCCACCTCTTCTCCTGTCCTGGGCTGCTTGCACCAGGATGGGGGGGGTCATCCTCGTCGTCTCGCCGTGCCATGCGGTGGGGCGGGATCCAAAATGGCGACTGCAATTTTTCTTTTGAAATCGTGGTCAAAAAACACACCAAATCAACACAGAAACATGTGAAAATTATTTATTTTAAATGCCTGAATTTTAATAGTAGCAGCAGTGGGGTTTTTTATAGCAATAAAACGTCGTATTGATTTCATTTCATTTCATTTCATTTTTTATTTTTTTAGACCTGTCCATTTGGGCTGGGCATGGGATGGGACCATGCAATTTTTTTGAACCATTCCACCAATGGCATCACCAGGTTTTTGACTGACACTTCTGGATGTCTCGGAGGGCATAAAAAGCTGAGGCACCTTCGAGAAATCACAGTCGGGTGTATGGATGTGGTTGAGGGAGGAGGGCTGGCTGCTGGTGCTGGTGTGATCCGATCGAGATTGAGGAGGGAGGCTGGAGGCTTTAGGATTTAAGTTAGGCAGGCAGGGAGGGAATTGAATTTAGAAAATAATTTCTTTGATTCCCTGCAGCTTTGTCTGCTGAAGGGAATAGTAGTTTATTCTTTATTTCTTCTCTGGCAGTTTGTGAGGATTTTTTTCTGATATTGGATGGAGGGGGAGGTTCGACTCGGAGTGGGAGGTGTGGATTTATTTTAAAAATATATTATATACTACCATTTATTTTCTATTTTCCCAATTTCAATTTGCTTGCACACACACACACATTTGGGGTGCAAGCAAAGAACAGAACCTCCATCCTAAGTGATATCCTAACTGCCCACTTGCCCGCCCGCCTACGCCGCCGCCCGCCCACTCGCCTGCCCGCGGCTGCCGCTCGCCCGCCTGCACCTCCCCCCTGCCACTGTCGCCGCCTGCCCATGGCCCCCCGCCAATACCGCCCGCCCACACCTCCCTCCCGCTGCCCACCACCCGCCCCGCCCGCCGCCTAGGGCACAAAAACACCTAGTGCCGGCCCTGATTGCACCTATGCTCTGGGAAGTCAAATCGCGCTAAATCGCGGTGGAAATGACAAACGACAAACGAAATGACAAATTTTTGAAAAATTTCACGACAAACGGAAACGACCCGAAACAGACCCGTTCCGACAAACGAAAACTCGAAATGTCATTTTTTCTGGTCGTGCCCATGTCTAATGCTAAGCAAATTTCTCCTATCTCCGGAATTTTTTATGTTGTACAAATTTTATGTTATACAAGCTGTTTGTTATACAAGGGTCCACTGTATTATACAAAGTTCCAGTTGTAAAGAGAAACAGCCTTCAGGTTTTTGTCAATGCACAATTAAATTTTTTTGCTTCCTGAGAAATGGTATAACTCTTTACCATTTTCTGTGGACAAGAGATACCATAACGGAAAGAAAGACACATCCTGCAGTCCTGTCCCTTTCACCAGGAGAAATGAAACAATTCAATGCTAACCATTTTGATAATGAATACATTGATTAGCTTTTAAAAAATGTGGGTAAAACAAGTTAAGCTTCCCATCATCGGTGAATATAAATCTGAATTGATCAGCCAAGTATAGGCTTAAATGTCCAGTAGATAAACGACATAAAGTCATAACCAAATGAAATGAATTACATTTCACCATGTAACCCTGGCATGCAGGAAAAGAGATAAAACAGCATGAAGTCCATAGAATCATAGACTAATTGAGTTAGAAGGGGACTCCTTTTCCAAGGAGAAAGGCAGGGTAGAAATATTCAAAATAAATAGATAAATATATAAGGCCAGTGAGTCCAGCCTTCTGCTCAAGGCAGGAATTTAAATCAAAGCAGATCTGACAGATGGTTGTCCAATTTCTCTTCAATGCCTCCAGCATTGGAGGAATTGCCAACTCCTAAGGTCCTTGGTTCCACTGTCATAATGCTCTAACATTTAAGAAGCTTTTTAAATGATATTTAGACTAAATTTGGCTTCCTGCAACTCGGACCTGTTATTATGTGTCCTGCACTCTGCCATGACTACAGATCCTGTCCCTCCTCTGCATGACTGCCTTTCAAGTATGTGAAAAGTGCTATCCTATCTCCCCTCTTTTCTCAAGGTGAAACATGACCAGTTCTTTCATCCTTTCTTCATAGGGCTTGATTTCCAGGACCCTAATCCCCCTTGTTGCCCCCTGAATTTGCTCCCATTTGGTTGGCATCCTTCTTAAATTGCGGTGTTCATCACTGGACACAGTGCTCTCAATGAGGCCTGATAAGTGCAGAATAGAGGGGAACTAGTACCTCACGGAATACTATACATGGAGATTACACTTTTGTTAATGCATTCTCAAGTACCATTTGCCTTTTTGGCGGCCACATCACTCTGTTGGCTTATCTGCAGTTTTCAATCTACAGCAACTCTAAGATCCTTGCCACTCATAGTATCACTGAACCAGGTATCACCTATTTTGATAAATGTAAATTTGCCCCCCCCCCGTTCCCACATTCTCTTGTTTTCCACCTAGGGCTCAAGTCTATCAAGAACTTTTTGGATTCTGTTCCTGTTTCCCAAGGTATTAGCTATTCCACCCAATTTTGTGTCATGAATACATTTGGTAAGTATTCTCCTCAATTCCTCATCCAAATCATGTTGAATTTATTTATTTATTTATTTAAAATAATGCTATCCCATATTTCTCCCCAGAAGAATCCAAGGTGGCTGGACGAAGAGCTGAGCCTCGTGACTATTCTCTAATCAACTGTATATTCACCTGCCAGTTGTTCTATCCATCCCATATTTAGTTAGCTTGCTGCTTGTGTTTATTATGATGTTTGATTTCAAGATATTGTAGATGGTATCATTTATGTTGATAACTTTTGTAAAATGTCCATAGTGGCACAGGAGCCAGATGGTGAATGAATGAATGAATGAATGAATGAATGAATGAATGAATAAATGAAAATAATGAATGAATAATCAGAATTTCATGGGGCACTTTGTCAAAGGCTTTGCTTAAATCAAGAGATATACGCCTCTATCTAAGAGGTTACCGATCAAGGAATGAGATAAGATTAGTCTGGGAGGATTTCTTTACAAATCTATGTTGGTTTCCAGTTATTCCTACATTGTTTTCAAGGTGCTGACAGAGTGACTGCTTTATAATCTGCTCCTTAATTTTCCCTGGGATCAATGTAGTTCCTTGGTTCCTCCTTTTAAAACCTTTTTGGAGACTCGGACAACATTGACTTTCCTTTTCTCATCTGGTATTTTACCCATCTTCCATGATTTCAAGAAGATAATAGACAGTGGTTCTGCAATCTCTTCAGCCAGTTCCTTCAACATCACTGGATACAGTTCATCTGGCCCTGGGGATTTGAACCAATTCAAAGTAGAAAAGTAGTCCTAGGCTATTTCTTTAGCAATCTCAGGTTGCAATCCTATCCCCTTCCTTTATACTTCACATTTGTCTGGAGGAGTATAGAATGTTTTTAGTCTAAGCTTGAAAAATCAAATTATTTATTTATTTTTTATTTATTTAC
Source organism: Phrynocephalus forsythii (assembly GCA_029282475.1). Classification (NCBI taxonomy): domain Eukaryota; kingdom Metazoa; phylum Chordata; class Lepidosauria; order Squamata; family Agamidae; genus Phrynocephalus; species Phrynocephalus forsythii. Next base: position 77,374,472 of record JAPFRF010000004.1, read on the forward strand.
AAAAAATAGCCACCCCACTACCAAGAGGTCTCTGGGTGGCATATAATAATGTATTAAAAACTATAAAACAATAAAATTATTAAAACTATAAAATACAATAGAGTTAAAACAACATACAATACAAATTATAAAACCCTGCTGCTCATGTGTCCAGCCAAAAAAAAAAAAAAAAAAAAAATCATCATCTCTAAAAAAAATGCTGTCCAAACAGGAAAATCTTTGCCTGGCGCTGAAAAGCCAAAAGTGTTGTGCCAGGTGGATCTCCATAGGGAGGGCATTCCAGAGTTGGGGGGCAACTGCTGAGAAGGCCCTGCTTCGACATGCCCCCCCCTTATCTCTTTGAGAGATGGCACCTTCAGAAGGGCCTCCTGGCCTGATCTTAGAGTACGGGCAGGCTCATATGGAAGAAGGCGGTCCTTTAGGTAACCAGGTCCTTAGCTGTTTAGGGCTTTATATGTAAGCATTAGCACTTTGAATTGGGCCTGGGCAGCAACTGGCAGCCAGTGTAAATCTTTTAGAACTGGCATAATATGAGTCAGCGCGGTGACACCACTCACTAGCCATGCGGCCCAGTTCTGTACCAGTTGCAGTCGCCGGACCTTCTTCAAAGACAGCCTCACGTAAAGTGCATTCAATAGTCCAATTTGGTTGTTACCAGTGCATGTGTGACTGTTGCCAGGCTCCACTCATCCAGGTAAGGGTGAAGTTGATATATTCCCCATCAGCTGTAAAAAGGTACCCTGGCCACCAAGTCCACCTGGGCTTCCAGGGTAAGACCTGGGTCCAGAAGTACCCCCAAGCTGCAGACCCCGTCCCTTAGGGTTGACTTAGGGTGAGCCTCCTCTTAAAATCTGTCCCTTTGCAAGCCTATGGGCGCAAGGTATGAATCACTTGCCCTCATCAGAAGATCTTCAATTTCCATCTTTATCTCCAGGTCCGAATTCAGCAGTTATGATATTATAACATAAGACCCTAGTGGCATAGTAGTAGATCTCATGATGAGATTACCCATAGATATACTTCCCAAAATGGAAAATCCAGAACGCAGACATATGGATCACTCCATGCCCACATATGAAGAACAGGTCTTTCAAACTGTCAGTGGCTATAAATTTCCCATTCAATGCTAACCCGTTTTAAAATACTTTGCATCACAACAGAGCTACCTTGTAACACAACATTGTTCCTGGAAACATCTTAGTGTCTCCCTTTTAGAAGTTAACCTCAAAGGAAGAAGTGAACTCTGAGGATGATGGTGGCTGATGTCATAGTCCCTGCTACTCAGAAGTAGAGATGGGCACGACTAGGGAAAATGACGTTTTCGAGTTGTCGTGTGTCGGAGGCAGTCCGTTTCGGCTCGTTTCCGTTTTTCACGAAATTTCGCAAAAATTAGTCGGTTCGTTTTTTCATTTTTTCGTTGTCGTTAGTACTGGTTTGGGGGGGTAGCGGGCTCCTGGAGGGAGCTGCAGGAGTCAGCCAGAGCCACAAGTGATGGACTGGCAGACTCTTTGCACCTGCTGTGTCTCACGTACTTGAATGTAGTGCAATGCAAGTAGATCTGGCTTAGGGTTAAGACGGGTTAGCGCAAGGGCTAGGGTTAGGCTAGTTACGGGTGAGGTTAGGGTGAGTATTGGGGTGCATTTTCGTATGTTTCTGTGGTGCTTTGGTGGGGTTTTGGGCAACGATTTCAAAAAAAAATATTGCGATTGCCATTTTGGATCCCCTGCACTGCATGGCAAATGGATGCACCCTCCCAGCCTGGTACCAGCAGCGCAGCAGTAGCAATAGCCAAGGAGAGGGGGCGGGGAACCCCCCCCCAAATAAAACACCCTTCTGGCCTGGTAGGTGCCCTCAGACAGTTTTCGCCTACTTTTAGGGCCGGGAATCGTTTTTTTTTTTAACTTTTAAAAACTTTTTTCTGTGTCGCTTGGCATTGCGCGATCGCCGCGATGCAAGTAACGAACACGACAAATCAGACCAAATTGTTCGTTCGTCGGTTCGAGCTCGAATTCTGGCAGAGTAATTCCCGTTACCGTTTCCGTAGAGTAACGGATACGAGTAACGGAAACGGAAACAGGAATACCGCTAAGTTGTGCCCATCTCTACTCAGAAGGTCCTGGCATTTGACCCTGCGAGCCTTGGATTCTCTATACCACTGATAGACACTGTCCATTTATGCTTTTAAAAGTGATGTAAAGAGCTCAGATGTAAAGATAGATGTGATTTCTGATCATTGTGTACGTGGCATGCACTGCGTGTTATAAATGACTACTTCATTTAGCTTGCAAAAGGTATAACAAATTCACTTACCTGACATTAGGGACAACATTACTCACTTGTTACCGATTGTGAAGTATTTGTTCAGTGGATTTTAAAAATGTCACTACATAAACCACAGTGGGTGCAATCCAGATTCTACTGAGTACGTCTGTTTCCAATTGGCATCTATGGGATTTAAGTGCTTAAGCTGGGCATTTAAATTCCACTGATGTCATTGGGATTTAAAACATGCCTAATTTTCTATGGACTGCCACCAGCATATGCCAACCTTTGGCACTGTGCCCCTAGGAAATGTTAAGTGCTTGTATTTTAAATTGTTCTTCTATTTGTTACCATAAGCATTTAAGAAGGGTGTACTTTCCTGTTCTAGTTAAGAGTACTATAATAATAATAATAATAATAATAATAATAATAATAATAATAATAATAATAATAATAATAATAATAATAATAATAATAATAATAATAAATGTCCATATTTTACCAAAGGCATTAATGAAGAAAACAAATGCAGGCACTCAGAGGAAAACTCTATCCTTCACTGTACCACTATATTGGCCAATATGCTTTATTCCTAATCTGTAGAACAAAGACTATCTGCATAACAGCCACATGCAACTCAAAATCCGGAAAATTATAGTGGAGGAGGGGGAAGATGTAACCTATGATAGTCAGTATAATGATTAGGGCATATAGAATTTAAATGTTTAATGCCTGCACGTTCAAATTCATTTCCCCCCTGCAATCTCTTTGAACATACTGAGATTCCTGGAAGGACAGAGGAAAAAAACATTTCCCCTTTGGGTACAAACAAAGGTGTGTGTGTATGAGTGTGTGCGTGCGTGCATGCTTGCGCATGTGTGCAGTATGCAAATGCATATTGTGCACCTCCCTCTATAGCTGAATAGAGATAGATGTGATAATTAGCAGCTTGTGAAAGGAAGAAAAAGAGGCCTCTGCCACTTCTGCTTATTCTGTTTTATTTATTTATTTGACTGAATGCCAGCTACCCATTTCCCAGTCTTGATGGAAGCTTAGAGTACAATAGAGTGAGAACAAAAATATGAATTACAAAATACATGCACATCTTACTGTACTATCTTTTCCCACAGCTCTGAAATGAATGTCTTTTAAAAATAGCTACCACTGTAATTGGTATATGTTTTACAAGAAACAGAAACAGGGAGAGGGAGAGGGAGAGCAAGAAAATATACACCTGATATGAGACTATCCTGAAAATCTGAATCACTTAGCTCCTCCTCCTATTTAGCATATATTTAATGCCAAATGCACTCCATTTTTAAAAATAAACATTTTTTTAAAAAAGAAAAGAAATGTTATAAATGTCATTTTGTAAAATCTGTGTATAGTGTGTGTCGCGCAGCAATGGACTGTCCTGTCTATATGAGTGTTATTTCATTTGTTCTTAATGTATGACTGCTTGACATCTTGAATAAAAAAGAATGTATGTGTCGTATGTATAAATTGCACTGCTTTCCAAATTAGTGCTACTGGGTCAAATAAATTAATGCACAGCCTTGACAAAATGCCTCATTAATATACAAGTATAAATTTCAAGGAGGCAAAAAAAAAAAGAATCAGTTAGTGGGATGTATGTTCACACTGTAATATGATTGGAAGATTAAATGTACTTTGTAGAACCTTTGGTATTGCAAGTCATAGTAAGATCGTTGTTGGTGTCTAAATGGGTGAAGTCACTAATACACACATATTTGTAACATCAAGTCCTTAGCCTGTAAATATTAAGCAAATAAATCACTGGTAAAATTTATGAAACCCTCAGAAATCTGACAGTGAAGCCACTATGCAAATATCCATTTCATGCTTATAAAGTTGACTGAAAAGCTCTCTGAAAATTAACTGAGTATGAATGGTTTCTTTTGAACTGATAAACCCTTTCTTCGCTGGATACCAAAAGAAGTGCTGAAATGAATAAGTCTTTCTTCAGCATGTTAACCCTTTTGTGCAATATTAAAATGTTGTTAGTGTGTGAGGATTGAGCTTAATCAACAATATTGACAAGATTTATGAACTTTCTCTTTCCAAACGCATTTACATATACCCAGGCACATACATGTACATAAATCCATTTTATTATAGCCATTTTATACAAACTGAGCCTTAAGTAGCTGAAGTGCTAAAAAAGCCAATCAAAATAGTCTTCATAGATCTGCATGTTCGTAACCTCTTAAAATGGTCTCTTCCAAAAATGGGGGAGGGAAGGGGGCGGAAAGGACGCCTTCGCAAATTATGAGAATGTGTACAATATTGTAGAATATTTGCTAGCTTTTTTTTAAAAAAATATGAAATTTCTCCTAAAACAAGGTAGCACGGAGTCCAGAAACATTTTGCAAGGGAGAAGGGACAGGACGCACGGACTTGTAAATAATTCCATGAATATCAAGAAGCAGAGATGCTAAGATTATGCATTTTACCACTACACTTCTGTGCTTGTAACCCATAAGGCCAGACATTTGTAAGATGCAAGATGCAGAGCTGCCAGAGAGAGATTGGGAGGGAGGGGGGTGGGAGAGGTAGGGACAGCCAGACACAATGAAGCATAATAGCATTCCTGCATGTCTAATAGCTTAAATACGCTATGCCTCGCTATATCTACACATTGTGAGTAATGTCAATGAATCAGTTGATATTTCATCAATAGTTTACTTTTGAATTGATAAATAGTTTTACAAAAAGAGGAATTAGCAGCTCCAAGAGAAAAAGCATAATTATTAGAGCATTATTCCTCAAATACAAACATGCTTTGCATCTTCTACATTTATGCCAATCATAAATACAGACTTTTAATACGTACATTTAGTGGTGCACGCATGTCTCAGACATTAGGCATATGTATACAGATGTTTTTTAAAAAATTTCTGTGTGTGTGTGTGCATGTGTGTGCACATATGCAGGCATGCACACACATTCATATAGTGGAAAACAGAGCGATTAGCTGCCATGTTGCTCCACAAATATTACCTGAACATGTGGGTGTTTCTATGGCAGTGAAAGGTGAGACTTCAGTTTGTTTGCTAGTATGCTGATTGCACAGAGAGTCATAGTTTTAAAACCAAGAATGGCTGAATTGTCTTAACAAAGAAGACGAAGGCACTATGTACTGGATACAATAGAGTGGCCACCTCCCAGGTCTCTTCAACCCACAAGTCTATTTACTGTATGTCCTAAGTGGCTTTTGTTTTCAACGTCTTTTGTAAGCTTTAGCAGGGGGGCATTCCTCCCCCGCTCTCCCCCCCTTCCCCTATATCAAACGTCAAATTAATTTACAGGGTGCTATTACTGATATGTTTCCTTGGTTTGTGGTTTTCTGCAAAAGGCAGGCAGCTGAGACCAAGTCTTAGGATGGAGAGGGGGGAGGGGGAGGCGAACCTACTGCAGTGCATAGTGTGCCAGTGCCTATAATACAGGCAGCCTGCATTTTGACAGCAGGCCAAAGAAACCTCTAGCCTTCATTTACATCCTGAAGAATATCCAGGATTAAATGGAACTTATTTTCATACAGGATTTAGATCTGACATTTATTATTTGGTTCACAGACCTCTTGAAAGAAAGTTTGTTTTCCACTCAGAGATGAATATTTTTTGAAGATAAATAAAGGTTGGCTTAGTGGCAACAGTAAATAAATATCTCCTTGGTAATTCTTCGGAATTTATCTTTCATAATCACAAGACAGATGTTTGCCAATAAATTATTACATTTTGCTTCTTCGCATCCAGAAGAAAACTATCTACCACTCCAGTCTCTATCATTTGTAATATGTGACCATTTAACACGGGAACCTTATTTCCTAGAAATAAAAATGGCAAAGAAATGTTTTTAACAGCAAATTAAAAAACAGGTTTTGAACAGAAATGATAGATTAAATATGTTTCATTTTATACCTGCTTTGTGTCCTTTTCAAAAGCTTTATGTGTTTGTACTAGTTTTCCCATTAACTGCAAAACTAGTAATTTTTAAACAGCAGCTCTGAGTTTTGAACCTTGTATGTTGTACAAAGCCCATTGCCCCCCCACACACACACCAGAATAACCACGTGAGACAGGTGTTTTGGGTACCACTCTGGGCCACACTTTATTAATAACTACAACTTTAAACAGAACTTCAAACATGGGACCTGCTGTAGTGCGGGTTGCAAGTTGTTACGTTGGGGTCTCCCAGGACACCCTCCAACTGACAGCGTATTGGGCGAGTCAATAGCCCCGAGGTCGCCCTGTCAGAGAACAGGGCGGCCCCGGCCAGCAAGTCCCCTTTGCCCAGCCGGGCAACCCAGGCTCGCCACTTGTGCCTGCCTGCCTGCTGGGCCCTCCAGGTACATCCACCCCCCGGCGTTGTGACCTCGGGTCTGCAACGCCGTGAGGCTGGACGATCCCACAGGGAAATTGAGACCAGACTCACCAACTGCCCCTCCGTGATCTGCACTACCGCCACGGTAGGGGCCTAGCCTTGCTATGGCCCCTACCACCCCATCAGCCAGACAATACCTCCAGAAGGCCCCTCTTTAGATCATTCAAGAATATTTCCATCCCTCGGTCCGATAGGTGCACACCGTCCTCCCGGTATAACTCGGCAATCGCTGCTGGAATCCTAGGATGGCCCACCACTGTACCCAGCCCTTGCATCATTGCTCTACATACATCCCTATTGATTTCTCTACGTACTTTATTCATCACCTGTGCATCGCACCACACCCTCCACTGGCGCCGTGATACGATATTCGACCAAACCAATTTTGACTCTGGGGCAGCTTCCTTCCACGCCGTGAGGTCCCTCACAATATCCTGTGTGAGGGATTTACCTGTCTGGAATCCAACGTCATTGCCCCCCAAATGAACCAGCATAACTTCAGGTGGTCGCCCCATAGCTGCCAACTGGGCAGTCCGCTCAAACTGGTGCATGCCTCGCAAGCCCTTCCACTCAATAAACGCCCTCGCCCCCATCCCCAAATTAACACCCCAGGCCGTTCTGGCACCATACTTTTCCACCCAGTAAATATAACTGTGGCCCAGGATGAGGATGCAGCTCCTTGGACGGCCCAACCCGGGTCCTGCAAAGGAATAAAAACCAAACTGTTAACACTGAGGAAGGGGGCGGACGTAGGTCTTGTAACAGGCGGAGGCCCACCGCCCCAGGGACTTTATCCTTTGTGGCTCGTAACCCAGAGCTGCCGCCGTTGAAGCCGCCCTGATTCTGAACGAATGAGTGCTGAACTTCATTCCCACCAATCCCAGCTTCTCCAGCGCCCTCTGTGATAAGGCCCAGAACCAGAATTTGGTCAAAGGGTCCCCCGTCTTATGGCAAAAGAGGTAGCCCTCCCCTTCCCCACGTAGGGCCACATATTTGTCCATGGCGCGAACTGGGCAGACCTCCTCGACCGAGCAAGGCCCCAATACCACCCTCTGCCCCCTGGCACCCTGGTCCATCTTTGACCTGCGCAGCATGAATACCACCTTACCGTGTTGGTGGTGGAAGTCCGCCCAGAGGAGCGCCGTCCAAGATGAGTCCCTTTTCCTGGTGGCGACCAGCTCGCTCACCCGGAACGCCCCCAAAAAGGACACCAGGGATGTTGCCCTCATCAGGGCGGCCTCATAATCGTCCCTACACAGCTGGGCCCACTGCTTGGACATGCAGGCTAAAATATCCGGTGTCAAGGGGAAGTGATGGTCCTCCACCCGGCCCCTGGACTTGCTCCACCCGTCCAACATTTTTCACACCCCAAAATCTCATCTCAAATTGTCGCACCCCAGAGCCTTGGCGCGGAATGCCAGGGCTGCCAGGTAGCCCTGCATTGTGCCTGGCGTAAGGCCCTTTCTGTGCAGGAATACCAAGTATTGGCGGATATAATCAACTGGGGCCGGCCAGGCCGGGGGGAGCTCCATCAGTTCCCGGAAGGTGCCGAAGTCCCTGACCGCTGTGTCGTATGCCTGCCTAGTTCTTGGTGCAAGTGCCAACTCGAGGACCCCATCAGCCTCTTCCCGCCAATCTGCCATACCTCTTCTGGCAGCTGCTCCAGAAGGTCGGCCACCTCCAGCGCCAATGCCCTGAAGCGATCGAGTTGCTGGCGGGAGAGAGCATAGGTGATGGCGTTATCCAACCCCAGCACATGGCGGGCATGCACCACGATGTTGTATTGGAGCGCGCGCAGTGTCATGGCCCGGACCAAACCCATAACCCTTTCTGACCTGGATGTTAAGTTGTTAATGGTGTATACAACAGCCATGTTGTCACACCAAAAGCAGACTATGGAGTTGGCCCAGTCTCGGGACCAGAGCCATAGCGTGCCGACTATGGGGAACAATTCCAAGAATGTCAAGTCCCTGGTGATGCCTGCAGCCACCCACCTAGGTGGCCAGGTGCCTCAGCACCACTTACCTTTCCAGTATATACCAAAACCCTGGGCCCCAGCCGTGTCGGTTTGTACCTGGAAGTCGGCCCCCAGTCGTAGCTCCTCCTGCCAGAAGGAAACCCTGTTAAATCCCTGCAAAAAGTCTAGCCACATGTGCAGGTCCTCCTGCATCCCGCCGGTGATCTTAGTCCTATGGGCCGGCTTCTTGATTCCCTGCATTGCCTGGCAAAAATGCCGTATGAATGGCCTCCCGGGTGCAACCACTCGACACGCGAAATTCAGGTGCCCCACGAGCTCCTGCAGTTCTCTAAGCGTGATGTTCTTACGTGGGAATACGGCTGCCACCCGTGCTGTTAGGTCCCACAACTTGTCCTCCGGCAGCCGGCATGACTGGTTCCAGGTGTCCAGTTCCACCCCTAAAAATGTCATGCAGGTTGCGGGGCCCTCTGTCTTGTCCGCCGCCAAGGGCAGGCCTAGTTCCATAGCCATGTCCTGAAAGGTCTTGAGGATGAATCCACAAGCGCCCGATCCCCTCCGCCCACAAAATAGGTAATCATCCAGGTAGTGGGCGATACTGCCCATACCCGTCATGTGCCTGAACTGCCATTCAATAAAAGAACTAAACTTCTCAAACATGGCACAGGAGATAGAGCAGCCAAAAGGCAGCACCCTGTCTAAGTAAAACTTACCCTGGAACTGGAATCCCAACAGATCAAAGTCATCCAGGTGCACTGGCAGGAGTTGAAATGCTGACTGAATGTCACACTTTGCCATTTCGGCTCCCGCCCCGCACACACCCGTACCATGGCTACCGCAGCATCGAAGGAGGTGTACCTCACCAAACATAGGTCTGGGGGGATCCCATCATTGACCGACTCCCCTTTCGGATATGATAGACGGTGAATGAGTCGGTACTCTCCTTGCGCTTTCTTTGGCACCAGCTCCAGGGGTGAAACCCTAAAGTTGGGTAGCGGTGGATTGTCAAAGGGGCCTAGGACCCTCCCTTTCGCCACCTCCTTCTGGATCCTTTCTCCGGCCACGTGCTCCATGCCCCTTAACGATCCCAGGTTGGTTGCCGCAAACACCCTCCTAGTGCCTGTAAACTGAATTCTAAAAGCAACAGCAAAACCTTGTGCCAGAAACTGTGCTAAATCCCTGTCGGGATAGAGACTTAACCATCGCTCCAGGACCTCACAGTTGATTGGGCTGGGGCCCTTTAGCATGATTAGGGGCTCCCCCCTGTGGAGGCCTCCTCTGTTGCCCCCCGCCTCCGGGCTTATCAAACGCTGCCCTGGCTCTTGTGCAGTTAACCGCAGGATGCTGGGCCCACAGACGGAGCATTCGTGCTTAAAACGGCATGGGGTGCGATTACAGGACCCCTGTCCATTGAAATCCCAGCAGACCAGCTGGGGTTGAACCTGCTGGCCCGCCACAGGGCGGGCGGCTGCTGCGGGGGCCGCCTTCCTAACGATGTGCCCACTGTCAAATCTTTCACCCAGAACCGGGCACGAGGGGGTCATATACTGGAGCCACAAGGGTGGGTATGGTTCGTCCCATCTGAGGTGAGGCTGCGTAGCTGCCTTCATCTGAAAGCGTTCATCATACATCAGCCATGCGTATCCGGGGAAGTCCACGAATGCCCTGTAAATCATGTCCTGATATATGATCAGCAACTGCACCCTCCAGGGGTGGGCGTGCAGGACCATGGATATGTAGATGCTAAAGGCCAGCAACCAGTTAGCCCAGGAGCGCTCCGGCTTGCGCCGCAGCCAGCGTTCTTTATCCTTAGCATCCTCCTTCTCAAGCTCCTTGGAGCCCAACTCCCTGTTGAGGAGGCTGAACAAGTCCACATAATCCCCTTGCCATAGCTTCTCCTTCATGGCCTGCGCCAGGTGCTCACCCAACGGGGATGCGTAATCTGCGTAAGGCAGGGCGGCATACGGGATCCCGTGTAGACCGGGCAGGCTGCCCAGTTGTTGGGGTATCCCTGGGGTTGACCCGCCCCCATACCAACCACCCCCTCCGGCCCCTGCAGCCAGGGGCATGCAGGTCCCGGTGCCACGGGCAGCTGTCCCCATACTCCCCCTGCTGGCGTAGTGAGTGCTGGACTTACCTGTTGTCCCTGGTGACTGGGCACTCCCTGCGACACTGTTGTAGGCACCCCTCCTGGGCCAGACCCGTTAGGCCACCCCTGATTTGGTACCATTCTAGGGCTGCCCCCCCACTCCACCTGCCCTCCCCCAGGGCCCGGTTGGGCATCCCCCACAGGCCCCCAGGGCCAGGTCTCCATAGGTGTGGTGTCCGATGCGCAAGCCAACTCACTATTTCTGGCTGGCTGTGCCACAGGCCCGTTCCTTGGGGGAAGCCCCGGTGGTCTGGCTGCCACCACTGCTGGTCCCTCCGGTGGCGCCATGGCTGGATCCACCGGCCTGGCTGCACCTCCGCCCGGTGCTGCCTCCTCCTGTGAGGGCCGGGACTCTGCCGAAGCGCATGCTGCCACCGCAGGCCCCTGTTCAATGGCATCAAAGCGCTCCATTAAGCGCCTAACCAGCCTCCTGCGGGCCTTGGAAGGCCGCCCCATGGCCCTTCTAGTAGTAGCCCCATCCCCAGGCTGCTGGGCCCCGCTGGTTCCCCCCTCCCAGGTCTCCACGCGAGCCTGGAGGCGGGCCCACATGGGCCAGTCCTCCTCTCCCGAGGAGGACGTGTCAGGAGACAGCTCTGGTGCCGGCCTCTTAGCCGAGTGCTTACCCTTAGGTCCCCCTTTGGTCCTCCTGGGGGCCATTGTGCCACCCCCTATCCCACCAAACTAGGCCTACTGTCCCGGCTGGGCCACCTCCCTGGCGCTTGGGCCACCCCCCGCCTGGTATAACCTCCCCCCTGCAGCCGCCGAGAAGGAACCCCCCACTGCCCCGGGGCCCCTGGCCCAGTGCTACAATTTAGCTCTGCTCTGGCGAAGCCATGTGGGGGGTGAGGCCTGGGGCATAGGCCGCGGCTCGGCTAGTAGGCTGCCACGTGACAGATGCCAGGCCCCTGCGCAAGGGTGAGTGCAAGGAAAGTATTTCCAGGGGCTAGGCTCGCCAGCATTACCCTTCCACTTCCGGTCCCCCAACCCGGCCCGGATCCCCACCGCCGGGGCTCCCCTGCCAGGCCCAGGTCTGGGCCCCATTTCCCCAAGGCCAATGAGCGGCTGGACAGCCATCCGGGTGGGCCGCGCCTCACCCGCGTCCCCCGTGCCACCCCTGTGGCGGCATGCCAAATGGGCCTGGAGGCTGGATTCCCCCCCAAGGCCTGTCGCTGCGCCGGCCCACCCAGGCCTCCCGCCACCAAGGAATGCCCGATGTGGCCGCTGCAGCCGGTGAGCCGCGGTAGGCCACGCTGGGGAAAGGTCCGCCTCCCCCCGCTGATCGTCCATCCCGCGGCTCCATCTGCCCATCATCCGTCCTGTGGCTCTGTCCACTGCTCCTCGCTCCCGCAGCTCTGGCCACCCACTTGCGGCTCTGGTCGCTGATTTGCCTTCACGCGGCTCCAGCCACTGGCCCTCTTCCTCCCCACGGCTCCGGCCTGCCTTCCCTGGCTCCGCGCCTATGCCGCCACATGGCCAAGATGGCGGCAGCAGGCCTTGGAGCTCCCGGATCCTCCCCGCCAAAAGCCGCCGCAAGAGAGAGTCTGGGAAAACCCCTCCAAGCCTTTATAAGGGCTCTCACTCCTCTACCTCTTGTGAGAGGTAGGTATGTGCGGCTTCTGGCTGCGGGGGGGGAGCGGCTTCCGCTTGGCGCAGCTGCGCCGCGGAGCTGAATATTAGATGAAAAGCATCTTCATAGTTTAGAATCACAGTATAAAGCATGAACAATGAATAAAATACTACATTTAATGAAAGTGTATTCAAATAAAAGCTTACTTTTTAATTGTCCTAAAGAAAAAGTCCTGGTGGTTCTCCAGGATGAATGAATGTGTTTCTGTTCTTGCCAAATATATGAACCTTTCAGGTCCAAATCTGTGTGAACTCTGTGACACTGTTTTTGGTAGCCCCTAGTTTTCTCACAAGTACCACTAGATGTGGTTGTATATGAGAATGTGTAGCATCACTATTATCTAGATGGGAAATTCCCAAAGGTGTTGATTGGAATGCATGGCACATATAGAACCACTTTACCATCTGAAGTGATCCAAGACATTTTGCTTTTTTGAGGTAGAAACAAGATGCTCTTCCCTTCCTGCTGCACATTCAGAAACTGATTGGACTTGCAGAGTTCCCTTTGGGAAACGGGAGTGGGATATAAATGCAAAAATAAATAAATAAATAAGAATTATCCTCTGCCACACCTGAAAGCAGCAGTTTTGGTTCAAGGAAGAGAACTGGTCATGTTGTACACCAGGCATGTCCAAACTTCAGCCCTCCAGATGTTTTGGACCACAACCCCACAGTCCTTTGTCATTGGCAATCTAAGCTTAGAATTCTAGGAGCTGTGGTCCAAAACATCAGGAGGGCCGAAGTTTGGACATGCCTGTTGTACACAGAGGGCTGTCCTCCAAGAGATTTAATAGTGAAAGGCCCAAAAGGAACAGCCAAGGGACTGGCTTTTCTCTCCGAGCGACAGTCACACTCCATGCCTGCTTCACTCTGTTCAGTAGTTCAGAGCTCTGTCATGTTCTAGCGTCATGTTCATCTAGGAAGACTATGGGTTGGGAAGATGTTCATAGGTCAGTTAAGAGGGCTTCTTTCTCTTTACTCAATTGAAATGGAAAACTGCTTACCATCTACATTCCTACTGAAACATTTTGCCTCAACTCCATAGCTCCAAGAAGCTGTACAGTTTTTCATATTTATAAAGGGTAGCCCCATGCATTATCTGCCTTCCTTGCCAGTTGAATTGGAAATACTTCTTTATGCTATAAAACTGCATAAAAATCAAGAGGAGATGATATGATAGGCACAAGGTTGTCAACATTGTGTACACTTGTTCTTCTGCTAATGACATGCAGACCCAAATTTTTCAGGGCTTGATTCTACCCAGAGACCTTTGGGTAGTGGGTGGTATATAAGTAGTATAAATAAATAAATATAAATAAATAAATAAGAAGAAAAGTGCAATGTTAGATTTAGCACTTCCAGATTAGCCCAACTGGAGACAGGGATAAACAGTGAGGTGGCCAAGTTTGCAGATGACACAAAACTTTTCTGTGTGGTGAAAACCAGAGAAGATTGTGAAGAGCTCCAGAAGGATCTCTCCAAACTGGGGGAATGGGCTGAGAAATGGCAAATGTGTTTTAATGTAACCAAATGTAAAGTAATGCATATTGGGGCAAAAAAATCCAAACTTCATCTATCAACTCATGGGCTCTGAGTTATCCATGATGGATCAGGAAAGAGATCTTGGTGTGTTGGTGGACAGCTCCATGAAGGTGTCTCCCCAATGTGTGGCAGCAGTGAAGAAGGCCAATTCCATGCTAGGGATTATCAAAAAGGGGATTGAAAATAAAACAGCCAACATTATAATGCCGTTATACAAAACAATAGTAAGGCTGCACCTGGAGCATTGTGTACAATTCTGGTCACCGCATCTCAAGAAAGACATAGTGGAACTGGAAAAGGTGCAGAAGAGAGCGACTAAAATGATTACTGGGCTGGGGCACCTCCCTTATGAAGAAAGGCTAAAACATTTGGGCCTCTTTAGTCTGGAAAAAAGGCGCTTAAGGGGGGATACGATTGAGACATACAAAATAATGCGGGGTATGAATAAAGTGGATAGAGGGAAGCTCTTCTCTCTCTCCCAAAATACCAGAACTAGGGGACATACATTCAAATTGAGGGCTGGGAGAGTAAGAACTGACAAAAGAAATTTTTTTTTCACCCAGCGCGTTGTAAGTCTATGGAACTCCCTGCCACAGGATGTGGTGATGGCATCTGGCCTGGATGCCTTCAAAAGGGGATTGGACAGATTTCTGGAGGAAAAGTCCATCACAGTTTACAAACCATGATGGAGAAACCAGGGTACTTCAAGGGACAGATGCAGGGGAGTGGTATCAGGAGACAGATATCTAGTCTCATGCGCTCCCAAACACATCTGGTGGGGCCGCTGTGAGATACAGGAAGCTGGACTAGATGGGCCTTTGGCCTGATCCAGCATGGCTCTTCTTATGTTCTTATGTACTCTGAGACTGGAAGACTTCTAACAGTCTAAATTTAATAGTAAATTGCCACCAGTTAAGAAGTTGGTGCTTGTTTTTTCTTGTTGTACAGCAGTTGTGTGATTTAATGCAAACAAGTGTTGACTGCTTAACTGGCATCACTTTGGCACTAAAATTTACACTGTTGGAGTTATCTTTGGCATAAGCATGTAACATAATTTCAACAAATGTGTCACTTCTTTATACATAAAATTGTGGGACTGCAAAGATGGAGCCAAGTAGTTTTGTTCTAAACGGTAATTTTATTTTTATGTTGTGCTTAGTACATAAAGACCTGGGAATGTAGCTCAATGGTCAGCACATGCTTTGCATGCAAATTTTCTAACCCCTGATATCTGCAGGGAGGCCTGAAAATGGCTTCCACTAGAAACCTGGACAGTTTCTGCCAGTTGGTACAGTATACTGAAAACTGATGGTCTAATGCAGCCATTCTCAGTGCAGGATATGGCCCCCTGGGAGTCCCTGGCACATTTGAAAGGGGCCGCAGACTGGAAACAATTCTTCACACACCCGCTTATAAGGTCTGTTATGTCATTTATACAATCCTTCCTAACTCAGCCTATATTTCGTTCATATTGTCTTTACGACCAAGGGGAAGAAAAAGAGGAGGTGAGAATGGTTGGTCTAGTGGTTTGGGTATTGACCCAAACCACTAGAACACACATTCTCATCTCCCCTACCCAACAATATTGAGGTTTTCTATGTTGCTAAAATACACTTGATCAATCTATGTTCAAGTACAGACATCATAGCTGATTTTCAGTATATTCATTATAGTAAGGGTAGGTGCTACTGGAGGCGTTTTATACCTCTAGAGATCACTGGAAACATGCTGAATTTGTCAAAATATAGAGGTTGCATAGATACAACTCAAGCAGCCACAGAAGCATGGAATGTCGCAATATTTATCAAAAAAAGGAGCACATTTTACATTTCTTAGCAATCAAAATGGTTTCTGCTGACTAGTTCAAAAACCTAAGGAGCCTTTTTACACTTTTTCTACTAACATTCATACTTTTTCTCAGATCACAGTTCAGAAGGGGTCTCTCAGCCCCTTACTTAGATTACCGCTGTAGCTTTCACTACTCAGCTGACCACGAGGCTTATATAAAAAACAGCCAGATCTGTTGAGAGAAAGCTATTGTGAATAATAGAACAATTACTTGTTATCACCTACAGCTCTTCTCACTCAATTGTGTCCTCAAGGATTTTGAGTCTCTCTTGATTTAGAATATGATTCTTCTTCATTGTACCCCTTGGGTGGTAGTCCTGCCCTAAATTCAAGACATCTCTTCCCCCCAATCTGAAGGAACTCATCACCCACAGCACCTCCCCGACGAACAAAGCTATAGACCTCAAAACAAACCCTCTATCCACTGGGACAACATCATTATGTAACAACAAAATCAAGCATAACATCAAGGGTTAACCTGCCCTTCTAACGTTATGCAACCTCTTCCAGTACTGCCCTATGCAATTTACACACACCAGGCATGTTAGTTTCTATGTATGTGGTCCATGGTTAGTTGTTTTTAGTTACAGTAATGTGCATTGAAACGGAACCATTAATGCAAATAAAAGAGACTTGATTTGATCAGGTCAAGACTAAACTATCTCTAGAGGCAAACTGTTGAACTGAGGCTGCTCTACTTTGGGTACAACCTAAGAAGACAGGATTTTCTGGAAAAGACAATTTTATTTTATTTTATTTTATTTTATTTTATTTGTATACCGCAGTAGGCCTGAGCCTTTCATTTCAGAATGGGTCCGGTTTTGAAACGATGGAGTCTTAGTTGAACGAGGGTTCCCCTCCATAGGTTCTTCATATGGAGAACCCATGGACTGGGGTATCTTTCACCCAACAAGCTCCAGCTAACTCTTTCTGGGCATGATCCTACTCACCTTGCTTGGGTTCCCCTTCTCCCCAGGGTTCATCAACCTTCTCACTCTTGTTTGAGCTTTTCTTTTCCTCTGGACCGGCTTTGTCCTCTGCAGCATTCTTGTTTTCTGCAGACTCTTATCTTGTGTTCATAGGTAGAGGTTCAACTTCTTTCGCCCTTCCTAAGATCTCCTCTGTCTTCACTTGTTTGTTCCCTACTTCCTCTTTCACTGGCATATATGCCTCTTTTGGGTTCCTCTTTCCCAGGACCTAGGTTTAGGGGTGAAGCCTTTGTCTGTCTCATCTCTCTCTGGTTTGGGATGGTTTTGTGCAGAGTCTGGTGGTGGAGGTTGAAAAACCACTGATAGGATGCTTGCATCTCTGACCATCTCACAGATATATTGCTTTTTGTTTTGACTAATGCTCACAGTGTTGTTCTGGGAGTAACAATATTTTCTATCTCCACTTTCCATATTCTTAGTGATTTTTAAAAAATGTAATGTGTGTGTTTGAATGAAATATTCATCTTTTTTCTGTCCTCGCTATCAGAGGTCTAAAGCCCCCAATATATAACAGATTTATCTGAACAAACCTTATTTCATCCAGGGCCACAAACCTTTATTTATTTCTGCAAAAAGTCCAAAGGCAGGATTGCTAGGACAGCTGAAGAGTTTCAGCAGCTCAAAATGATGAAAGACGGCATTTCTGGCACACTCCTGGCAGTACCTTTGCCTTTCAAACTCTAGAAATTATTATTATTATTATTATTATTATTATTATTATTATAATTATTATTATAATAATATTATTATTATTATAATTATTAACTATTTTTAATAATAATAATAATAATAATAATAATAATAATAATAATAATAATAATAATAATAATAATAATAATAATAATAATAATAATAAACTGATTTTTCAAGCATACTCTTCCACTCAACAAATTTAGTATGGGTTTGAAAACACAACTAATATGTTAAATAGTAGGAACCAAGTAAATGAAAAAAAATTAAATAAACTTTTGGGAATTATGTGTTTGGTCTAGAGATGGGCACGACCAGGAAAAATTACGTTTTGAGTTGTCGTGTGTCGGAGCCGGCCCATTTCGGCTCATTTCCGTTTTTCGTGAAATTTTTCAAAAAAGTGTCGTTTCGTTTGTCGTTTGTCATTTTTTCATCTGTCATTAGTACTGGTTGGGGGGGGGCTCCTGGAGGCACCTCTCTGGGGTGGGTGCCTCCTCTGGCCCGCCATGAAGGGAAAGCGGGCTCCTGGAGGCACCTCTCTGGGGTGGGTGCCTCCTCTGGCCCGCTACAAAATGGCATGCATAGCCAATTGCATATGCATACCATTAAGTTGCAGTTGCACTGCAGTAGCAGGCAGAGGTACCTCTCTTTCGGGTGCCTCTGTGACTCACTGCCTGCGGTGCACTTGGGCTGGGCCCTGTGACTCACTAAGAAGGGAAGTGTACTTGCTGTAGTGCAATGCGAGTACACATCTGGCTTACTGGTTAGGGGTTAGCGCAAGGGCTAGGCTTAGGGTTACGGGTAAGGTTAGGGTGAGTTAGTGGGCTGCACCTCTGGGTGCCTCTCTGACCCACTAAGAAGGACAGTGTACTGGCGTATGGGTTAGGGTTCGGGTTCGGGTTCAGGTTCGGGCTAGGGTTAGTGGGCTTTTTATGCCCTACTGGCACATCCCAGAAGTCTCGGTCAAAACCTGGCCAAGTGGCCATGCAATTGGTGGAATGGCTCCAAAAATTTGCATGGTCCATTCCCATGGACAGCCCATCATTGCACAGGTGTAAAAAATAAAAATAAAAATAAAATAAAATAAAACCAATGGAGACGTTTTGTTGCAGGAAAAACCCACTGCTGCTACTGGAAAAAATTCAGGCAGCTTTAAAATAGCTATTTTCGCATGTTTCCGTGGTGCTTTGGTGTGTTTTTGGACCACGCGATTTCAAAATAAATATTGCGGTCGCCCTATTTGGATCTGCACCGCATGGCATGGTGAGTTGGCGAGACGACGAGGATGCGCGCAGCCCAGGAGAGGAGAGGGGGGAGGCCGGGGACCCCCCCCCCAGAAACCACCCTTCTGATAGGTGCCCTCACTGAGGCAGGCATATTTTCGCCTGCTTTTTTGGCCGAGAATCGGGGTTTTTTATTTTTAAAACTTTTTTTCTGTGCCGCACCGCTTGGCAAGTTGGCGTGGCGACTCGATGAGGATGTGCACTTTGCGCAGCCCAGGAGAGGAGGGGGGAGACCGGGGACCCCCTCCCCAGAAACCACCCCTCTGTTAGGTGCCCTCACTCAGGCAGGCATATTTTCGCCTGCTTTTTTGGCCGGGAATCGGGTCTTATAGGCACCCCTTGGAACTCTCTTGTTCTGTGATTCTATGCTTAAAACACAGCCAGCCTCCCAAATAGCATGCCCAAGGGGCAAAACTGAAAACTCAACCTTAGTTTAACTTACTGGTTCAGCCATATTTTTTCATTTGCCTGGCTTACATAAGAACATAAGAACAGCCTTGCTGAAACAGGCCACAGCCCATTCAGTCCAGCATTCTGTCTCACACAGTGGCTCACCATTTACTTCAGGGTATTCCCAAGCAGATGTCTTCACCTGCTGATGATTCCCTGCAAATGGCATTGAGAGATATCTTGCCTATCTCTCAAACCCAGAGGTTGCCCATAGGCATCCATAATGATAGCCATTGGTACCCTTTGTGACAATACCCTGGAAACGGGAGTAAATACCTGGAAACAGGAGTAAATGAATATACAAATCATCAGCCAATCCCAGCAGGAGGGCGGGGAATGGTATGATATAAAAAGGGTGGAGCCTAGTCAGTTCAGAGCAGTTGAGTTGAGTTCAGTTAAGTTGAAGGTTTTGAGAGTGAGTGCTGGGAGAGAGCAGTGCTCTGTGAGAGTTCTGTCAGGCAGTGAGGGCTATACTGTTTAGTAGTTATTGAAGACAGGGAGGCTTGTAGAGTTGATTAAATCTATTGTATGTTAAAGGCAACACATACCATCCCCAGACATTGTTATATTTATTATTTTCTCAATAAATTTCATTATTGTTTCGATATTTTACATCTGAGTCTGTCCCAATTCATGAGGCAACGATTTTTAAAGGTGACAGCATTACCAAGTGAATAAAAGGTGGCAGCATTACCATTTCCAACACAATTACATGTGTAAAAGAGAGGTGTTGTCACAATTTGGTGGCACAGCTGCGGGATTTCGAAATAAACCCAGTTGTGCCTCTGAAAACCCAGTCTGTGAAAGGGGTGACGTCACACCCTTGTTCTCCATGAACTTGTCTAATCCTTTCTTAAAGCTGTCAAGGTTGACAGCTGTCACCACTTCTTCTGGCAAGGAGTTCCATAGACCAGGGATCCTCAGAGTGAAAAAGTACTTTCTTTTATTTGTTTGAGATCTAGTGCCCAAAAGTTTCATGGATTGCCTCCTAGTTCTAGTGTTGTGTGATAGGGAAAACAGTTTTCCTTATCTACTTTTTCCACACTGTGCATGATTTTATAAACTTTAAACAGGTCATCTCTTAGGTGCTGTCGTTCAAGAGTGAAGAGGACCAGCCGTTGCAGCCTCAGATGGTAAGGAGGTTTCCAGTCCCCTAATCATTCTGGTTGCTCTCCTCTACACTTTTTCCATTTCCATAATATCTTTCTGGAGGTATTGTGACCAGAACTGTACACAATACTCCAGATGGGGTCTCACCAAAGATTTATAAAGAGGCAAAATGACACTTGCTGACTTATTTTCTATACCCTCGCTAATGATCCCTAGCATTGAGTTTGCTTTCTTTCACTGCTGCGGCACACTGGGTTGACACCTTCTTTGAAGTGTCCACCAGGACACCAAGGTCCCTTTCCTGGTTTGTTGCAGAGAATTCAGACCCCATCAGTTTATAGATGTAATTGGGGTTTTTTTGCCCCAATGTGTTTTACTCTGCCTGCACTTACTAATGTTGAAACTCATTTGCTACTGGTTTGCCCACTCCCCCAGTTTCAAGAGATCCCTCTGGAGCTCCTCAAAATCTCTCTCAGTTTTTACAGTGTCATCAGCAAATTTGGCTACCTTGCTATTTACTCCTACCTCTAGATCATTTATGAAGAGGTTGAACACAGGGTCCCAGTACAGAACCTTGGGGGATCCCACTGTTTACCTACATCCACTTGGTGAAGTGTCCATTTAGTGTTACCCTCTGTTTCCTGTCCCTTAACCAGTTGCTGATCCAGGACAAGACCTGTCCCTTGATTTCATGACTGGCAAGTTTATTCAAGAGCCTTTGATGTGGGACCTTGTCAAAAGCCTTCTGAAAGTCCAGATAAACAATGTCAACTGGATCTCCCTTATCCACAGGCTTGTTTACACTCTCAAAAAATTCCAACAGATTAGTGTGGCATGATTTGCCCTTGGCTTTCCTTCAGAAGTGCATTCTCTTCTATGTGTCTATTAATTTTACCTTTTAGGATGGTTTCCATCACTTTACCCGGGACACATGTCAGATTAACTGGTCAGTAATTTCCTGGATCACCACTGGAACCTTCCAGTCATCAGGCACAATGCCTGATTTGAGGGAAAGAATATATATTTTGGCCAGGACCTCAGAAATTTCATCTTGAAGTTCCTTGAGAACTCATGGGTGGATGCCATCTGGTCCGGTTGATTTTTTAGCATTTAGTTTAACAAGACATGCAAGAATTTCCTCCCTGGTTATTTCTATCTGGCTTAATTCTTTGGTTTCCCTCCTTACAAAGATAGGTTCTGTTTTCCACATGTGGTCTCTGTCTTCTTCAGTGAATACTGAAGCAAAGAATTTATTGAGTCTCTCTGCAATCTTTGTTTTCTCTTTAATAATCCCTTGCCTTCCATTGTCTTCTAATGGTCCAATGGCCTTCCTAGTTGGGTTCTTACTTCTAATGTACTTAAATAAGTCCTTGTTAGACATGGGCACAACTTGGCGAAATTCTCGTTTCCATTTCCGTTCCTCGTTTCCGTTACGCAATGGAAACGGTAACGACAATTAAGCCGACAGAACTCGAACTCGAACCGATAAAAGAAAAATTGGGTCTGATTTGTCGTTGTCGTTCATGGCATCGCGGTGATCGCGCGATGCCAAGTGGCACAGAAAAAAAGTTTAAAAAAACAAACCCGATTCCCGGCCAAAAAAGCAGGCGAAAATATGCCTGCCTGAGTGAGGGCACCTACCAGAGGGGTGGTTTCTGGGGGGGGTCCCCGGCCTCCCCCCCTCTCCTGTCCTGGGCTGCTCCGGTGGGGGGCATCCTCGTCATCTCGCCATGCCATGCAGTGCGGGGGGATCCAAAATGGCGACCACAATACTTTTTTTTTTGAAATCGTGGTCCAAAAACCCACCAAAGCACCACACAGAAACATGCGAAAATTAGGTATTTTAACTGCCTGAATTTTTACAGTAGCAGCAGTGGGTTTTTCTTGCAATAAACGTCTGTCTCCAATCCCATTGATTTTATTTTATTTTATTTTATTTTTTATTTTTTTACACCTGCGCAATGATGGGCTGGCCATGGGATGGGACCATGCAAATTTTTGGAGCCATTCCACCAATCACATGGCCACTTGGCCAGGTTTTGACTGAGACTTCTGGGATGTGCCAGTCGGGCATAAAAAGCCCACTATAACCTTAGCCCTAACCCTAACCCTAACCCATACACCAGTACACTGTCCTTCTTAGTGGGTCAGAGGCACCCAGAGGTACAGCCCACTAACTCACCCTAACCTTACCCGTAATAATCCTAAGCCTAGGCCCTTGCCCTAACACCAACCCTAAGCCAGATCTGTACTCGCATTGCACTACACGCAAGTACACTGTCCTTCTTAGTGAGTCAGAGGGTGCCCAGCAGAGGCACTCTTCTCTCACCTCGCTCACCAGTCCAAAGTTCCAAAAAACTCTGTACGCCAGTATGCTGTCCTTCTTAGTGAGCTAGAGCCACCCAAAAGAGGGGTGCCTCTGCCAGTGCCACTTGGTACGCAATGGCTACATGGTAATGTACCCTTCCTTTTCCCTTTGTAGGGGGCCAGAGGAGGCACCCACCCCAGAGAGGTGCCTCCAGGAGCCTGCTAAATGCCTTCCCTTCGTAGCAGGCCAGAGGAGGCACCCACCCCAGAGAGGTGCCTCCAGGAGCCCGCTACCCTACTCCCCAAACCAGTACTAATGACAGACGACAAACAAAACGACAATTTTTTTAAAATTTCGCGACAAACGGAAACGAGCCGAAACGGGCCGGCTCCGACAAACGACAACTAGAAACGTCATTTTTCCTGGTCATGCCCATCTCTAGTCCTTGTTATTTCTTTTAGTGTTTTTAGCTATATGCTCCTCAAATTCCTTGCATTTGTTCTGCCAGAATTTTTGTTTCTGCCTGTTGTCCTCATTTGCACAACCCTTCTATCTTCTAAATGATTTTTTCTTGCTTTTGATCACTTCCCAAACAGCTCCTACAAGCCACATCGGAGTCCTCTTGAACCTGGCAGTGCCCCTTTTCCTTTTGGATATGCATTCCAATTGGGCCTCTATTATGATTTTTGTGAGCAGCCTCCATGCCTCTTGGAGTGTTTGGACTCTTAATTTTCCCTTTCAGATTCTTTTTTACTAGTTTCCTCATCTTTGGGAAATTTCCTTTTTGAAAATGTAAGATCTCTGTGTTAGATTTTATCAATGGTTTGCAGTCTGTGATTAAGGTAAAAGTAATTGTGTTGTGGTCACTGTTCCTTATTGGATCAGTCAGGTTGACATTTTGCACCAGATCCTGTATATTACTCAGGATCAAGTCAAGGATTCTCATACCTCTAGTTGGTTCTTCAACCAACTGTTCCAGGGAACAATCACTGAGCATATCGCAGAACTTGATCTCTTTATCATGTGCTGAACAACAGTTCACTCAGTCTATGTGAGGGTAACTGAAGTCCCACATTATAACCAGGCTTCCAGTCTTGGATTTACAACATTCTCCAACTGCCAGTCTACCCCAAGGGCTTGGGATGGAGGCTGATATCATATGCCTACTGTTAGACCAATCCTTGTTGCCTGACACGCCTACCCACAGAGTTTCTAATGGTGACTCCAAATCACCTAGATATTCCAATTCATACGATTTTATCACTTCTTTGATCACGATTTTATCACTTCTTTGACATACAACACTACACCACTTCCCGTTTGCCCCTTCCTGTTCTTCCTGTACAGTTTGTAGCCTGGGATAACTGTATCCCATTATCATCCACCCACCAGGTTTCAGTGATGCCAATAATGTCAATATTTTTACCTATTGCTAAGTATTTCAGCTCCCCTGTTTTGTTCCAGAGGCTTCTGGCATTTGCATACAAGCATTTATATATGCTTTTCTGATGCAGTCTTTTGGTCTCAGTTGCATCTATTGTTTCTACTGCTGTCTTATTTGTCATTCCAGTTGACCAGCTTTGTGAAAGAGCAGGTTTCCCATTGGATGGCTCAAAATCCAGATGTTAAGGAACTGTCCTGCAGTTAGGAATTGTACTGCTATTGCCACTGTAATTAGGGAGATAAACTAAGAGTTACTTGAATCATGAGCATGGAGATAAGGCCAGAATTACTTGCATTTAGTCCACCCTTCCATTTTCTTGTTCCAGGTCAAGATTCACCATAGCTTTAAAATGTCCATTGTTACAGTAATTAGTTCTTATACCTAGTAAAATTTATCTGGACATCCATTTTTTTGGCCTAGATCTTCTTCACTCTCAAACCTTGTCCTCTATCTGGCAGGACATTTCTTATAAAGCCATAAGCTGTCTTTACATGTAGAATTATATTATGCATCATGTTATAGGTATCAGTATGCCATGCAGCGGAGCGAGCTCCCGCTGATAACTCCAGCTCCTACCAACGTAGCAGTTCGAAAGCATGTACATGCAAGTAGATAAATAGATATTGCCATTAAAAGCAGGAAGGTAAAACAGTGTGTCCTTGCAGCCATGCCAGCCACGTGGCCATGGACTTGCACAACACTGGCTCTTTCGGCTTGAATATGGAGATGAGCACCACCCCTAGAGTCAGACATGACTAGCACGCATGTGCAGGGGGAAGCTTTACCTTTTATGCAACAATGTTAATCAGATCCCAGGAAGTGATTATGGGTTGTGATTATGGGGTATTATGGGTTATTTGAAAGAATTAGGGATGAGAGTCTATAATTCCTTAGGGGAGACACTGATGCTTAGGAGTGATTTCTTGCCAGTTTGTGCACCTCTTTCTAATCTCCCGGTTTAAGGGTCTATGGAAGTGACAGAGCCGAGCTGTCACTACTGCTAGTACTGCCCCAAGCCTTTGGCTGAAGTGCTCCCATAGGCCAATGAACCAGGTTTGCATACCTGCTTTCATGCCAATGAGTTATCTTTTGATAATAGCAAAAATAATTTGTTGAGCTTTTGCACTGACGTACAAAAAGCCAGACATGCATGAACTGATAGATGTTGAGGAATTGCCAAGGGCAGGCTGCACTACTGTGTGAGCAGGTTCTCTATTGGCCATTTGCTGTAACCTGTGTGCCAAAAGACTGGGCCATAAACTGTTTTAAACTTTGAACCTGAAGTTTACATTGGTTTATGCATTATCATCACACTCTGAGTTATCACATAATAAAAAACAAATGCTTATACTGCTATAAATGCTGCAGGTAACAATAAGTGCAACTACTGATTGCCTTCCTCAGTATGTTTTCTTTACATATCAACAAATCAAAGTTTAACAAGTAGCAGATGAATTGCTTTTATAAATATGAAACTCTTTAGGGCCAATTTATAAAAACACTTATTGACCAAAGACTGGAAGGCAATGTAAGTGTTCATAGAATTGCACTCAAAGAAATGCACATAATTAGTCGTTGGAATAAATAAAAGAAATCAAACCTATTCAAAAGGTTCTGAGATGTTGCATTATGTTACAGTTCCAAGTTGAAATTACACAGTTATAAAACCTCATTTAAAGAAAAGTTCTGACAATGAATTCTAAGACATCTTGCTATGGAACCATTGAGAATTTCATACCAATTGGATAGATCATGTTAAATTTAAGCAGCTGTACCTGTGATTACCACTTTTGTATTAATTTTATTTATTTATTTTAGAGCATTTTTACCCTGCCTTTCTCCTTGGAAAAGGACCCAAGGCGGCTTACAGTAATGAGGGGGTAATATACAGTCCACTACAATTAAGAAATGTTCAAGCATTTGAGAAAAAGTAATTGAAGGACATCTTACAGCATTAATAGACATTACATTAAAGCTACAAGAGAACATGAGCAGTTCAAAGGAGAGTAAAGTTCCATGTAAAGTTATGAATGATGGAAACTAGCATTCAAAACATAGTGTCAATGTAATTATATTAGATTATAAGTAGTTATAAACACAAAGTCTATGTGATCCTATAGATTCATATAAAAGATGCATAATAGGTAGTCCAATATTCAGGGAAAGCTTGCCTGAAAAGAAAGGTATTTGCCTGTTTCTGGAAAAACAACAGAGATGAGGCAGTCCTGGCCTCTAGTGGAAGGGAGTTCCAGAGTCTGGACACAGCAATGGAGAAAGCCCTTTTATGGGTTCCCACAAGACGTACCTGTGAGAGTAGTGGGATGGAGAGAAGGGCCTGTCCTGATGGCCGTAACACCCAAGTTGGTTTATACAGTGAGATTCGATCTTTGAGGTAGCTTGGACATACAATGCTTTGTAGGTCAAGGTCAGCACCTTGAATTGTGCCCAACAGATGATTGGCAGCCAGTGGAGCTGCTTTAATAGGGGTGTAATGTGATCCCTGTACCCTGACCCAATCAGCAGCCTGGCTGCTGCATTTTGGATCTGTTGACGTTTCCTGAGACTTTTCATTGTTAGCCCCAGATAGAGTGCATTACAGTAGTCTAGCTGGGACGTCTGGCACAAGGGCATGTGTCACCATGGCCAGATATGGTTTCTCAAGAAACGGGCATAACTTGTGTACTAGCCTTAATTGTGCAAATGCACTCCTGGCCACAGCTGTGACCTGGGCATCCAAGCTTAAGAATGGGTCCAAGATCACCCTCAAGCTGCGTACCTGTTTTTTCAATTTGAGGGTGACTGTGTCTTTGTAGCTTGAGGGAACATTAAGCAAATCATTCAGAGAAAGCCAGACTGAAATGAAATAAACTCATCCTTCTTAAATCATGGCAGACTGTGAAATAAACAAATCTTATTTTATAAATGAAGTTTTAAGCAATACTTTGCTAGTAAAGAGCTTTGGTAGAGTATTTTTAAATCAAATTCATTCTTGTTTGCAGTGTTCCAAGAGAGCAAGAAAATATTAAAAAAGGGAACTCTATAGAAATAAAACTGATAAGATATTTGTCACTCTTGTTTAAAATGATGTATGCTCCTGTCCTATAAACGTCACATCGGATAACCCTGAAAAATTACCATAGATCTCCATAATTATGCATATTCATGATGCTATTTTGCATACAACTACTAGCTGCTACCACATTGGGGGTGGGGGGAGAGGGAAGAGAACAACCACATTATTTGACAGATTGAAATTATTACCGGCATCCTAGGAAAAGACACAGCAACTGTTCAATTTGTTTTGTTTATCAGAGAAAAATCCCTAGTTGTAATTATATAAATGGAAATTGTTGTATGTTTTGTCATAGAATGGTAACAAAGATAAAAGAAGTGTCATTGAAAGTTTGTGTGTGTGTTTCTTATTGCTAAAAATTTTCAACAGTAGATTTAAAAAGGTAACATTATATTTTTCTCCCTAACATTATCTGTTATGTAGAATTTTCAGTATGATGAGACCAACCCCATGAGTTCCTCCATGATACAGGCTAGCTGAGGGCAAATTATATTAAGTAAACTGTTGTTTCTGTGGTGAATATGAAACCTGTCCTAATTATTCACTAAACTGTCAAAAGGCCAGGGAACACAAATCCACCGGGAAGTTTGTTCTGTGTGACCCCCCATTCAAGGGAATGGCGGCTGTGCCAGAGCACTGCTCTAAACCAGCACAGCTCCAATTAATTTCAATGGGGATGGCGCAGAAGAAGCTCCGAGTGGATTGTGTCCTCTTAGCGATAGAAATGTTGTCCTGTTTGTGGCTCAATAGCTTTTTGTGCTGAAGCAGAGAGCAGAGTTAATCAGGGGCTTGAGAAATAATTATCGGAAGAGTTTTGGTAGTACAAATGCTTGGGTAAACAGCGATTGTTCTTTCTACCAAATTCTGAATGGAAACAACAATGCTGGCATTGTCCTCCACTTCTCATTAAGGGGATTCAAAGATGGAGCTGAGCACTCTGAAGCGGATGGGAAACTGACAGGGAAACTGTACTCTGAACGAATCTCTCATGATCCCACTACAACAGGCTCTCGCTTTTGGCATCAGCAGTGCCAGCTGCATTGGGAGAAGCCAAGCCTGTCATACCATCTTCTCATCAAATCTTCAATATACAGGGCAAAAGCATAGTTAGAGCTTAATGAAGAAACAAACACAAAAGGGAAGATTAGGCCTCGTTAACACTTGCATTCATTTGTCCTTATAAAAACCTGCACTGAAGTCTTTTTTTCTTCAGGAGAGCTGGGCCTTGCTTTTCTTCTCAACGATAAGCAATATTGATGAGGCCTTGTTTTCATAAATACTCAAGTGCTTTTCACTCTTTTCCCCCTTTTCAGATTCCCACCATTGCCCCATAAATTTTAGGAAGCAAACCGTTTTGTCAAAAATGGTGTGAAGTGCTTCTTTCAATGACAACTGCCGTCACCCAGTCCATAAATAAATATTTTAATATTCATCAAAACAAAAATGTTGTTTCATTGTCTGTCTTTAGTGTCTGCCTTTGTATATTTGCTGCCTGCCTAATGAAAGAAATGGCACCTTTCTGGAAATGGTTATAGTTGACTTGTATTGGGCAGAGGATAAAGAGAAAGGCTCGAAAAAAATCAAGGGACCTAGACAATGGACTGGGAATATATGCCACTGATGCTGAACTTGCTGAAGGTACAGACGGAGATGAAGAGGCATCATAGGTGGGCTAAAATATGCTACTTTGCACCTGAAACCAAAAACAGTGACCACACTAGTTGCAGGATTCTGGGAGCTGTGGAATAAAAATGCAAATCCTTCCCACTTAAGGTAGTGACAACTAACTCTTATATAAACAGTGGCCTGGTTTTTCCTAAGATGCATAGCAAGAGGACATTAACTCCCATCCTAGATTCTTATTTATTTTAATGTACACATTGCACATCTATCTAGCCAATGAGAGTGATTCTTCTAGCCACTCCATCAGAGTGGTCAAAATGTCATCTGTGAGCTCATGGTAAACCCCAGCAGCCTAAATACCCTCCCCAGAACCTTTGTGTACAAGGGTCATGCGACACTAGCAATAGCAATAACCATAAGAACAAAAATAGGAACAATAATAATAAATGCATGCTGTCCAGTTGAGTCTGCCTTCTGTTGATCTGCTTCAGGCTTTCTAGGTTGGGAGTATTCAGGAGTGGTGTACTATTCCTTATTTCAAGGGCATCCTAGGACTGTGCCACTTGCCCAAGGCTACATAGGCTGACTCTTTTGCCTTAAGGGACAATAGAGAATTGAACTACTGAAGATCTAATTCACTGAGCTACCCACCCAGGAACTTGATACATACAAACAAAAACATTTACATGCACACATGCTTATATATACACGCACACACACAAGCACACACTTATTACCAGAAGGGCTCCTCATGCTTTATAAAACAGTGGGGTGCATGTTTCAATCTCCTCCAATTTTGGGGGGAGGGAATATTACTATTTATGGTATAGACCAGGGGTGCCCAAACGTTTTGTAAGGAGGGCCAGATTTGGTGGCTGAGAATGTGTCAGGGGCTGGTTGCTCCCTGACCCTGCCACCCCACTGCAATCCCCACTGACCCATAAGCCCCACCCACTGAACCCTTGCAACCCCACCTGCAGGAAGGAAGGCGGGGACCAAGAGAGGGAGGGAGGAAGGTGGAAACCAAGGGAGGAAGGAAGGAAGGTGGGGAACAAGGAAGGGAGGAAAGAAGGAAGGTGGGGACCAAAGGAAGCACAGAGAGCTGTGGCCACAGGTCACCCCTTGGAAGAGGCGATCTGTGCGACATTGCACCCCCCCAAGCTCCCCAGCGGTGGCGACAGCTCGCCCGCCAGCCCACCCCAAAGCTCCTTGGTGATGGCAGAGGCCTGCTGGCCTGCCCACCCCAACACATTCCCTGCGGTGCCGGTGGCGGCAGACCGCCAGTCCGCTCAGCCGCCCAAGCTTTCCATCGGTGCCGGTGGTGTGGCCTGCCCGATCATTGCCCTGTGCGTGCGCCCAACCTCACAATGTTCCCAGCTATGCCGGTGGTGGCGACCCGCACACACACCACCCTGCACACAAGTGCTGCGCTTCACAAGGTTCCCAGTGGTGCCAGTGGTGGTGGCCTGCCTGTGCGCTGCTCCACACGTGCGCCTAGCTTCACAAGGTTCCCGTTGATGCTGTTGGCGGCAGCAGCCCGCCCACGCACCACCCCTGCATGTGCGCCCAGCCTCACATGGTTGCCAGTGGTGCTGGTGGCAGCCACCCGCCCAGCCCCACAAGCTTCCCGGCGGTGCTGGTGGTAGTGGCCCACCCCCTCGCCTGCCCACCCAGCCCCACAAGCTTCTGCTTACTGGCTGGCCGGCCCGCCCAGCCCCTCAAGCTTCCTGGTGGTGTCAGTGTTGGTGGAAGATTTTTTAAAAAAAAAAATGGGGTGAAGGAGGGGGGAGGGGTGGGCCAGCCAGACGCGGGCCACTCAGAATGGCCTGACAGGCCAGATATGGCCCCCAGGCCAGACTTTGGGCAGGCCTGGTATAGATAGTTTAGTTCGCCATGACAGCCAAATATCACACAGGCACCTAAATGTGGCTCACCTAGGAGAAAGACTTCAATGCCACACTAAGGCTGAGCTGTCCTAGCCCCTCTTGGCCTTCTTTTCAGAAAGAAAACTCCACCTCTGGGGCAGGAACAGAAAGTTTGGACAGAGCCAGGCCTAGCTCCAAAGACTTCCAATGGGGCTCTTTCTCCCAGATGAGCATTTTTTAAATAACACATCTGAACTTGCAAAATGAAGAATTATGAGATCTGTAGTCCAAGAAATAAAATAAAAAATCCCATCCCTTGTAGTTGATTATACACAAGGTGTTATTGCCCAAGCTACTGTAACGCCTCACTTTACTGAGTCAACTTCAGAAGAGGAAGAAGATCAATGCAGAAGGGGAATTCAGTCCTCCAATGGCCACCGCCCAGAGTAGCATTTGGAAAGAGGGGTGGATCAGTAAATCAAATAAATAAATGATCAATAGTGGAAGCATCACAGTGGACAGGAAGATGTCAGAGGATGAAGAAAGTACAGTAGGTGTGAGGCCCATTTCTTCCAGGTTGAAGAACTTAGAGAAAAAATATAGCTAGCATTTGAAGAATCTTTACTAATCAGAATTTTACTTTCCTCGATTATTTCCATATTTCCTATTCCTATTCCCAGAACTTTTAACTATTGGACCAACAACAACTTGGCTTCTGCTTGCTCCCTGTTATGAAGGTGACTGATCTCTGCATCCTGGACAAATGGCTTGATCTATGGACAGTACCAAATTTCTGATTATTGAATAAGGACTGGTTTAAGATGATGCACCTTTAGTATTTTCTGCCCACACATAACTACAGATATTCAGTTGAAGAGTGAACCTATCTACACATGTTATATGTATTAAATGTTCTGATCTTCAAACAAATATGTATAGATCAGAGGTAGCCCTTGCCACAATGCATTCACTAATATAAAATTAAAAAGGATGGTCCAGTTTAGCAGGTCTCCTTTTGTTCTTATGGACCTTCAAATTGTGTCTGACTTATGGTGACTCTATGAATGAGCAGCACTCTCGGTAATCCTGCTCTGCTCCTGCAAACTCAAGCTTGTGGCTTCCTTAGGGAGTCAGTTCATTTTGTGTTTGGCCTCTCTCTCTTTTCCCACTGCTTTCCACCTTTCTCAGCATTACTTTCTTTCCCAGAATGTCTTGCCTTGACTCGATGGCCTTGTAGGCCCCTTCCAACTTGAGGATTATATAATTTTATGAAAATAGAGGAGTAAGTTTCTCCATCCTCCATCCTCCCAACCCACCTGTTACATTACAGAGTTGTCACCTCTGACAATATCACCCACAATTCCATTTGAGTGCAAACTGTCTGCCCAGGCTATACAATGAGCTCATTGGCGTTACATTGAATCATACAAAACATGCATGCCCTACCCCTATGCCCAAAAAGTGAACAATGGTTCTTAAAGCGGCAGGAAGGATCACTCTAAGTAGAAACACATATGGATGCCATGATTTGGTTCAAACCAAGCTGTACCGAGGGCAATCCATATATCAATCTATAAGCCAGTCTGGACAGGCCCTTTGTCTACTGAAGAAATGAAGGGTGGCTTAACCTTGCAGCAGCAATGGTGATGAGAGGAAGCTATGGTTCAAATGTGAATGGTTTTGATCTTCTTCTAGCAGTAGGGTAGCATGAGAAAAAGATCCCTCTAGTACAGAAAATAAAATGTGCTAAGTGGATCATATTGCTAATTTCTATAAAATGCTTAAGTGTGAATTGACTTTACTTGTGGTGTCTCAGTTTAAATGGTCTATAGACTATGTGAGAATTTGGAAACCTTAAATTTCCTTTATGAGCTACCTCTAATAATTCCAAACTTATGCAACACAGAGGCAAAGTTAATGGACACAGTTATGAAACTACAGGAAATCTGAAATAGACCATTCCAATTATGACTATATTTTTACTCCTAGAAATCATCATTATCATTATCCTTATACATTTTCTTTGTGCCTGAGACAAATGTGCATCATTAAATATACATAATTAAAATTATATGAGTTAGTCAGATTGTTAGTCTGATAACTAGAGATGGGCACAAAATGGAAAAAAATGTTCCATTATTCGTTATTCGTTTCATTACATAACAAAATGAATAACTAAAATTGTGATAAATTGGAACGAACAGAACAGAACCACGAAAATTAGGTTTGTTATGTTTTGTTTTCATTAATGAGCTATTTTTAAATGTTAAAAAATGTCCTGAATATCCATAAAAACCCAGCGATAATTATTTATTCTGCCTGATAATACCTACCAGGGGGTTGGGGTCCTTAAAACGTGCATTTATGTCTTTTCTCAGATCACTGTATTTTTTTTCCCTTTAAGATGAGTTAGGGGGCATCGACCCAAAATGGCTCCCAGATGCCTAATATTGATTTCTTGGGTATTAAAATGCCCTGGACATCCGTAAAAATGCAGTAATAATTATTTGAAATTATTACCTACCAGGGGGGGTGCGGTCCTTAAAACGTTTGTTTTTTTCTTTCTCCCATCGCAATGTATTTTTTTCTTTTCCCTTTAAGGATGACACAAAATGGATTCCAGCCACAAGATGGATGCAAGCCATGTGATGCGATCATGTAAATTATTGGACAATTTCAACCAATAGCATACCCAGGTTGCAGACTGGGTAGGTGTGACAGCCACAGAGGGCATAAAAAGTTTTGGCAGCCCCCGTCCTCCTTGCAGTCTGTGGTGGGAGTTAGGGTGGGATTGCTGTCTCTGTGACTCATTACTTTAGGCCACCCAGGCAGGTGTGTGTCTCTGTGTTCCTGCTTGCTGCAGCCTGGCTCTTAGGGGAGAGAAAGAAAAGATTTCTCTTGCAGCCTCCCTGTGTGTGTGAGTACCTCTCGGTGAGTACCCTCCCCTGCCCTGCAGTGCAGTCACTCTGTGGCTGCCTTACGCCCTGGGCAACGCCTGCAGCTGCCTTTGTAGCCTCCCTGCATACCTAGTCTATACTGTGTCTCTGCCAGCAACATTTTTTGTGTGTTTTCCCTCTGTTTTGGGGTGTTGGGGGATGTCTGCACACGGAAATGCTTTAAGTCGCGCAAAAAGCGGGTAAAAAGGAAAAATGAAAAATGAAAAAACGAAATGAAAATTTTTCAAAAAATTCACAAAAAATGAAAACGTACCAAAATGGACCCACAACAAAAAATGAAAAATCAAAATGTCATTTTTTCGATTTGTGCCCATCTCTACTGATAACTTACTATTTCTGTTATATAAGAATATAATATGAAATGGTTATTATAAGTTGACCAAATGTAAATCCATACCCTACCCAAAATTATGAAGTCAAGATTTCGTGAGATTTCTGGATCCAAACTGAATGACACCTTGAACATAACACATCAGTCATAAAAATGAAGAAATGTCTGGATCATTGACATTACAATTCCAAGAGATGCCAGAGTTGAAGCTAAAGAACTGGAAAAATTAATAAAATATAGACAATTGAAACATCTTGCTTGCAGGTGCAACATATTTCAGTGGTCCCCGCAGTTACTGGGGTTTTGGGAACAATGTCAAGAAATTTTTCACAGCATTACAAGAAGGTGGAGGTCTCAGAAATAACACCATCAGAGTTACAAAAAATGTCAGGCTCCTACCTTGTTTTCGGCAGCACGGGGCTAAACTCCAATGAGGAAGCAGCCTCAGATGTGTCATCTTTCACTCTCCCTGGCACTAGCCAATCAGACAGGGAGGTGAGATGATGCATGTCCCTGCACAGCTCCTGACTGTGCTTTTGTGCCCTTTTAAACATAGCATTGTGTGTATAGTCCTGTTCCTAACAGGCAATGGACCTGGACCAGTCCATGGGCAAGGGGTTGGAAAGCCCTGGATTGAGATACCTTTGGTTTGGGTCACATCCACACTTTCTTCATCTGGAAACTGCAGCATCAAGCGATGCCTTGCCTAGGTAAAGGGACCATTGCAGATCTACCATCACATAGCTATCTAATCAGAAGCAATGACCAGACTCCTTAATTTGAATCTGAGTGATCTGACAATGCAATGCTTATATTCTTACACTAATCATTTGTCCCTGAATTCTGCTTCATGGAATGGAATGGAATTTATTGTCATTGTATAAAAATACAAAATAAAAAATATTAACCAACTACTAATATTAAAGACACTCTTGGCTGCTCAGGTGTCCTTAAGCAGAAATCATTTGACTTTTTGAGGGGGGGGTGTCTAAACACTGCTGTGTGCCAATATAATTATTCCTAAGAATGTTTTAATATAACATGTATTATTTACACAAGTAACCAGCACCTGGTGAGCAATGGAAGGCGTAGCAGGAGACAGTGGAAAGCCTGTCAAGTAACAGAGCAGCTTATGCCTTCTTGGCTGCATATACTGATGCTAACCATTTGATCAGCCGTGACTGGCTTTGTTTTGCTTTGTGCTTTCTGTGTTGTAAATGCCACTGTAAGCTTGCTTAGATTGCTGATCATATTGATAGCACCACTGCATATGTGTGAAAGCACATTAGTAGGGTCTAAAAACATGGTAGAATTGCTACTTAAAACAAAACATGGAAATTGATGAGCAGCCATGAAGGCCAATGCTGAAGGCTTAGCCACAGCCCATGCGCCTGCTGGGAGCATGAAACCCATTTAGGTTCAATTGCTGACAGTCAGCTGTTGTGGCTTTGATGCTTGCCTGCATTCTCTCCATTGAAACAGTGGAGGTCACTTTTTAGCAACCACGGAGAACCAGTCAGTAGTGACTAGAGATGGGCACGAATCAAAAAAATGACGTTTCATTTGTTGTTTGTCGTTTGGAGGGTCCATTTTGGTTCGTTTCTGTTTTTCGAGAATTTTTGCAAAAAAATTGTTTTCATTTTTGTTCATTTTGTTACCGTTTCGTTACCATTTATTTCATTTTTTGTGATTTTTTTAGCATTTAAAGCAGTTCACTGTATTGCAGTAACAAAAACGAAACACACGACAAAATTTCCGGTGTTTCTGTTCATTTCGTTTCATTTTGGAGACAAAATTCATTTGTCGTTTCGTTGCGTAACAAAACGAAAAAACAAAAACAGAAACAAAAAATTGTTCGTTTCATGCCCTTCTCTAGTAGTGACATCCTGGCTGGACTACTGTAATGAGCTCTATGTGGGTCTACCAATGAAAAGTCTTAGGAAACTTCAATGGGTCCAAAATGCAGCAACCAGACTGCTGACTGGGGTGGGGTACAAAGATCACATTACACTCTCTTGTCCTTCCAGATACAGGCAAAGACCTTTCTCTTCAGGCAAGCTTTCCCTGAATACTATGTGTATTTTTTATGAATCTACAGGTTCATATAGACTTTGTGTTTATAACTACTTATAACCTTGTAGCTTTAATATAATGTATTGTCTATTAATGCTGTACAATGCCCCTCAATTCCTTGTTCTCAAATACTTGAACATGCCTTAATTGTACTGGACTGTGTATTATCCCTCATTACTGTAAGTCACCTTGGGTCCTTTTCCAAGGAGAAAGGTGGGGTAAAAATATTCTTAAATAAATAAATAAATAAATAAATAAATAAATAAATAAATAAATAAATAAATAAATACCAATACATTTCATGAGCACGTAAAGCACATGCTGGCTCAAAACTGTTGCATACAGTACAACATTTATTTCTTAGCTTAGCGATTGAGCCTGCCACCTGCCAAACTTCATTTCTAACGATAGAAATGTACGGTATATGTCTTAATAATTAATTCATTATTGAAAGTCCATAATCTGCATTTTAGGGCCAGGCTACTGTTAGTCTATTTATTGTAAGCTGCCCAGAGTTCCCATTGGGAAGATGGGTGGGGTATAAGACTAATAAATAAATAAATAAATAAATAAATAAATAAATAAATAAATAAATAAATAAAAAGGTGCCATATAGAAGATCCTAACCATTTATGAGTATATTGTAAATGTATGCAGGTAAAGAGTGCTGCATCAGATAGAGGCATGAGCTTAGAAGCACGTATGCCAGGAAAAAAGCATACTTGTTTAGGCTGTGAGTGCCATAGAATGCCAATTGCTCAGAAATGAAATAAGAGTCTGGAGTGAAAAGAGGGAAAACATAAGCTTGGGTCAGGGAGAAGGCAGTGATTAACTCCATTGTTAGGAGCTCTTTGAGCTTCATTGGATCCAAAGAAAAATTCACTAATGAATCTATTGAGGCTTGCCAGAACTTTGTGTAGTCGAAGACAAGTTAAGTTATGGTGCTCCTCTAAGATATGGTAGTAAAGCATGTTGATACAGAACTCTAAAATGTGTTTTTTTCTGAACATTTGCTCACAGGTCTGAAAGACTACATTTTCTTCTGTCTGCAAGTGTTTTTAAACCACTTTTTTGTAACAGAAAAGTGTATGAGTAAGAACTCAATTAAAGCAATTGTAAGGTAATGTAAAACATTGTCCAAAGCAAAAATATTGGAAAAAATGTTTTATCAACTGTTCTATTGACAAAGAAGACTGCTTTTTTATTTCACTTTAAGCTAGGTTTCTCTGACTTTTGTCATATTTGTTTATTTTCAAAGTCAAGCTGATTATTTACTGGTGCCCCTAGACAAATGTAAAACTCTTTATATTGTTTCTCTTGTGCATCAAAAGGAGCACTAACGTTCCAGTGCTACCTATAATCTCTGAACGGTAAGTCTTCCAACTTTTTTGGGTACTTTGGAATAAATACACTTAGGGATCACACTTTTAATTATTTTAACTGAAAAAATGAAATGTGGGATGTGTCTGATTTTTTTTTTTTTTTACAAACTGCACTTCAAAAATACTAGGACTTTCTCTTGTAATCACGGAAGACATAATAACAGACACAAGGACAGAGAAAACTTCTCATACACTGTTCTGTCAATGTGTCTAAGCTTTGATGGGTAGACCACCTCTCCAAAGGTTATAAGGTTGCTTAGAGAGCCAACAAGGGGGCCAATTAGTGTCAATTATGATTGTGTTTAGGAGTCATTGAATAGCTTCCCTTGCTCCCATTTTGACCACTTGATCCAACATTCAAGCAGTGAATCATATGTGCCACCTACCAGCATTTATTTCAGAGTCTAGAATAGTGTTGTTGGAGTTCCCATAGTGGGCTATAAGAATCTAGTTCGTAGCCCGCAGCCCTAGCATTCCATTATTCTCAGTGTTCCTTATTGCGCACTTACAGACTCCTGTTTGTTTTCTTTTCAAACCCTGTATAAATAGTAGGAAACATAAGAAAGTATTAAAAGCATGCTAAGGTCAAAAGAATACAAGTTTCATTTTGGAAAATGTAAGAATTAAGAAATTGAAATCAACATTGAGACAAACATGTTAATCAAAATATTGTTCTTTAGCGAAACAGAAAAGCTAACCAAATTTATAATCACAGAAATGATAGGAAAAAACAGGGATACTATGTGTGGTGGTACTGTGCGTGATTCCCAGTGTTGTGTAATGGATAGAGTGATGGAGTGGGATTCTGGAGAATAGGGTTTGAATCCCAACTTGGTCCTGGAAACTCAATGGGGAACTGGTAAACCCACAGCTCAATATCTCATGTATATTGAAAGCCCTATTTTTGGTCATGATAAGTAGGTTCTGACTTGATGTCATTGAACATACACACTACACTACCAAAGTTTGCAATGCCAAGATATCACAAGCATTGTATTGATAATGGAACTGGGAGATGTTCAATTTACGATAAACTACTGTGTGCAGTAAGCTCTGTATGAAGAAGACTGGAAATAGTGGTGATAGTAAAGGAGGACTCATTGTCCACTTTACTGCAGAGTTTGGATCACGGGTGAGGAGAAAAGGGAAAGTCCAAAACTCATGCCAACTAGATGTTGAGCCTTGTCTATTTAATCAATAAAGTATTACTCACCTATATTTAGATTTTGCAGAGGAATCAATTAAGAATTATCAGTGTCTCAGTTCATTTTAGTTTTGCTGAAGCAGCTAAACAAAGATGTGTGGTAAAGGTATCTAGATATTCAAGCTACAGGGAAGACTATGTTTGCACATTGGCATTCATCATCTCCTCTTTTACTTGTATCTGGCTTAGGGCAAGTTGTCTGCTTGAAAATTAAATGTGTGAGAACATAAACATGGTAGACTAGGTAAAATGACACACTCCACTGGGAACATTGTATTGATAATGGAATTGGCAGATGTTCAAGTTACTATAAATTACTGTAAGTATATAGTAAGCTCTGTATAAAAACACTGGAAGCAGCAAATGATTAGATCCTAGGGCCAGAAACTTGGAGGGAAATGAAAACAGAGGGGGAAAGGTGATGGGAATAGTAAAAAACAGACTAGCATGGACTCAGGCCCAAGAGGACAATTTCTTTCTTTCTTTCTTTCTTTCTTTCTTTCTTTCTTTCTTTCTTTCTTTCTTTCTTTCTTTCTTTCTTTCTTTCTTTCTTTCTTTCTTTCTTTCTTTCTTTCTTTCTTTCTTTCTTCTAATAATGCATCATCAAGATGTGGCTGCTCAGACATATATATGTGTGTCTATGGACAGTCATATTATTATTTTTACTTTAAAATGTGTGGTCCTTTCCCAGTACACGTTGTGCTTTCCTTTCAGTGAATGTGTTTCGCATCAGGGCATGAGAAGTGGACTCAAATTACCTTTGTCATCTGGTGTTGCTATGAATTTAGTGAGTTTAAAATGTAAAAGGATGAGGGGGAGGGAAAGAGAGCTGTTAGCTGTGTGTTTCACAACTCAGCATCAGAGTCTAAAGCAGTAGGAAGAATAAGACAATTAAGGCCAGCTCTAGAATTACTCAGCTACATCACTGGATGGAAACTCAGCTAATGATGCATGAGTCATTAAGACATTGCTCCTCTCACCTGTGCAGCATATTTAGACATAAATGTTCAGTATTTCTATGTCCAGAATGTTAGAATCTTAAGTGAGCAGCATCTCTATCAAACATGCACTTGTTGCTGGAATGTGGTAGAGCATGGCCTTTATAGACATAATGGTTATTATCATGTTTATGTGAAACAAAAGAGAAAGGAGTCTCTCTGGGATGGGATCCTATCCTATCTATGATGAAGATTAAAAACAGTAAATTTTCTTCCAAATGGAAAAGTTTGTGCTTTGAGCAGATTTCCATTTTCATATTCCAGTTTAGTGTGTGTGTGTGTGATGTGTATATTTGCCAATGATATATATTAAAAAGTATGGGCATTTAATAGGATATTCATCTCCTTAGTACAGCTATAGCTTAAGCACTCTTAAAACATGGAAATCCTCATTGGGTTTTCTTGTATCTCCATGTATAGACTGCTCTGGATTCAGCAAAAGCTGTGGCAAGCACCCTAGTTGCAACCCTTGCTAGCTGGAGTATGGTCAATGTGTGTGAACACAGGATATACAGAGCCAAACACTTCTAGGTGTGTTCTGTAGAGGTGTGGTCTGGACCTGGATGAATTCTGAATGCCTTATCATTTTACAACTTTGGGTCAGAAGGGCACAAAGTGTTTTTTTACCTGAAGCAAGAGGCACATCAGTGAACTGCAAACTGACCTTTTTCTATAAAAGGTGGAGACCCACTGTTACCTCTCTGTGTTAGCATGTATTGGTAGAAATTATTGGGTATCTGCACATCCAATTGTTTATCTAAGCTCATATTAAAAACACAAAAGTTATTCTTTAAGGTGCAACCACATTTGTTCTTTTAAATGTTTTAGGGTTGCTTTTGAAAAAAAAAGTTTATTTTGTTTTATCTGTAATGCACACCTACCAGTGACTCAACAAGTCTACATTCTCAGACTTGGGACTGAATTGAAATGTGGACCTTGTGCCGAAGCCATCTAGCCAAAGTTTTGGACTTCTCTGCTCCTCCTTTCCCACATGATGAAGAATTCTGGAGAAACTGAGAGCATGCACGTGATTGTAGAACTGGAGTTGATCCTGATAAAAGCATTGCCTGCTCATGGATTTTTCAATTCTCCAGAAATTGCCCTCACCAGACTCTCTCTATATATAACAGAATGAGGTCATTGGGAGAGGAAAAGGATAGGGAACGTGTGGCTTGGTGATTGGCAAGGAATGGTTTTACTTGCCCATCCACATGTTATGAGGGGATATGTTGCAGTAATATGTCACATGACATTTGATGATCTTTGTTGATCTTCCTTCCTAAGAGGAGTCTGTGGTATCTGTCAGGGGCTACAATAAGTTTTTTCTCCCCACCCCAGTGCCGATCAGCTGATGCCCAGGGCTTGGGGGAGGGGGAAAAGTTTTAAAAGCCCAGGACTTTTAAAACTTTTTTCCTCCCCCAAACCCCGCATGCCAGCTGATCGGCGATGGGGTGGGGGAAAACCCTTTCCCCCTGCCCCAGATCTGATCAGCTGGTGCGCAGGGCTTGGGAAGGGAAAAAAAGTTGCACAAGCACCCCCCTAGAGAGAGAGAGTACACACACATACACATGTTTTAAAAAATGAAAAACAAAACAAAAAATGAAATGAAATGATTTTTAAAAAAATCATTTAAAATGAAACAAATTAGAAGGAATTGGAACTAAAAAAAAAATGAAATGAAACACTATTTTAGTGTTTCATGCCCATTTCTAACTCAAAGAAAGCAGAAAGTTGAAGAAATCATAATAATTGTTCCTGGCATATTTACCACTGCTGTCCTAGTGATCTGTTACAGATTAATTTGGGCCATACGACTTCTTTTTTGGCATATTTCTATTGGATTATTGAGAGTGATCCTCTCCCTTTGTGTGTAGGAAATGCATCTTTTTCTCCCATGAAAGCTTAAAAAAAAAGTGTATCTTCCCTTTATGAAAAAACAACTGAAGGTAGCTAATACAAACAAGAACATCAGCTACTATCTTCTTTAAAATAACCATACCATAGGTCTGTTAAACTGCAGTCCACAACCTACTTGCTGGAGAATAATCCCATGTCCTTACAGAGGACTCCTCTGGCATGAATGGTTTTTCACAGAACACAGCTTAAAGTTGGCTGAGTTATTGGAAGCATGAAGGGAGGCGACTGCTGTCACATCTAAAACTCCAGCTCACGACAAGTGCTGTTGGAGGCGTCATTTACTTTGATGGAATAAGCTCAGCTAAAGTGTTTGGAGGAATGCCACTGATACTACAGACCATTTTGTTGCTTTGTTGAAATAGGATATGATGTTTTAAACACCATTCAAAACAAGATCAGCTTTAGGTAACATACTACATTTTCAGGATGAATCTTGTGTAACAGATCACTGTCATGACTTATTTCACATTTTCTGGGTTGTTTATTACTTGGCTCGTTGATGATGTTTACCAAAGGAGACACTTCTTCTGAGGTCCAGTTCTTAGAACCGCAGGGCTCTCCTTTTAACCAGCTCAGCCTAATGGAATTAAGGCTGACATGTTTTGAGCCTATTCCTCTACAAGAAGGGAGGAAAACAGCAACAACAATGCCTTGAAATGAATTTCTCATAAAACTCTCTGAGCCATGCAGGAATTTTTTTTTAAAAAAGATATTTCCCGTGTTCCTTTCACACATCAGTATTATAGAGAGCACCTAAGAAGAATACAAGAAGATAAATCAACACAAATCTAAAAATCTACTGCATCATCTTAAATGGTGGAGCCTCACTGAAAGGGAGGGTGACCCTGCGGCTCCCTTGCAGTTTGAAGCTAATTGTTTTGGTCAGGATGGGAACGTCTGAAAGTCCACTGCCGTGTCCCACCAGCAAGGCTTCAGTAACTGAGCTGGCCTGCAGAGAATGAGCCCACTTTGGAGTGACACAGCAGGCTCAGACACCACCTATTCTGCTCTCCAAACTGTCATGCATAACAACTTTATTGTGCTAAATTGAACCTGAAAGCAACCAAAGGCGATGAGAAGGAGAGGCTATGAGAAAAGCAGGCTGTCAGTGCTGGCAAAGGGTGACCTGGAAAGTAGGCTCCGAGACAGGAGAATAAAAGATCAGGGCCCATGAACACAGCATATTGTTTCATTTTAAAGTATGATTCCCATACCAGAGAAAGTAGTAAATGTGATGTAAATTTATTTAAATAGATTCCACGGCTAAAAAGTTTGCCAGCCGCTCTTATCCAACTTTCCCAGCTCCCTGATTCGTTACATACAGTGGGAATATAATGACATATAGCCATCATTGTAACAGCTTCTTTGCTTGGGCACAATGATGATTAATAGCTAGCAGCAAATTTTCACATGGGCTCTAAAGCACTATAGCTCTAAGCAGGCAAACACTCCCAAATCCCCCTTTTCTGTTCCACTGAAAAGTCCTCTCCTTGTACCTTGCAGATATGAACAAAGCCTATCTTAATTCCAATCAGCTTTTCCTCATTCAAAGAAACCTTCTCTTTTTTCATAATTGATTCATGTGCATCTTTTAGTCTTTCACCAAGTCTGAGCTATTTTCCTTCTCCTCTGTATACTTTCCTGGTAAGCAAAATCGT
Source organism: Phrynocephalus forsythii (assembly GCA_029282475.1). Lineage (NCBI taxonomy): Eukaryota > Metazoa > Chordata > Lepidosauria > Squamata > Agamidae > Phrynocephalus > Phrynocephalus forsythii. The sequence continues at coordinate 77,417,633 of JAPFRF010000004.1, forward strand.
TTAAGCAACAGTACAGCTTTTTTTAAAAAAATCAGTTGAATCGTTTTTTTCAATTAGCTCAAGATTATTATTTTTAAAGTAGAGTAATATGAAACTGAAGAAAATAACTCCTCACTGTCTACTTTCTAGGCTTTTTGAAATGGTTTACCTTAGAGCTTGGAGGGAGGAGCTCATAATAAAACTCTGGCAAGGATAAGTCAAAGCCTTGAGTGCAACTACAAAGCATTGCTTCTGTTTATTATACAAGCCCTCATTCCCACGACAGACTTACAGCTGAAGCTGGAAAATAGAGACCTCTTTTGGGGGGGTGGGGGGGATAATTATTGGTAAAAGGCACATTGAAGTTATTTTTAGTGTTTTTTTAGTTTTATTTTTAAGTAGACTGGTATATTTAAGAATCACAGCCATCCAGTTAAAATATGCACAACATTACTGAACACTATATTTATGTGGCTTTTGCTTAATTCTGTATAGCTCTGTTCTGGGGGTTCCTTTATGCACCCATCTGATGGAAACAACATTGCAGCCTGCTTACATTTCAATCTATCCATCCTAGGCTAGACCCATGTAACAAAAGCATTTTGGGCCACGTTTCTTGAGGATTGTGGTGTTTGTTATCATCTCAGTGTACACACGCCTCATTAATGTTAAAGCAGGAAACAGATTGTAGATACTGGTCTAATAATTTCATATAAATTCTTCTTCTTTGTATCTGTGATGCAATATGGTCCATGTACTGATTTCAGTTAAAGCTGCAGTAGGGAGAAAGTGGATTGGTTTTTTTTTTCTTTAAAAAAATATATCACTGGATGATTTGCAGTAGATCAGATACTTAAAACTTGTTCATTCTGTTTGAAGTCTGTAGGACCTAAGCAGGAGGGAGGGGGAATCCTATGTATAATGATTTGAAAGCTTGTTCTGTTCAAATTAATGGGAATTGCTTTTGAGAAATGATGTTAGGTGTAAATTAGCTTAAATCTGGGCCATCTCTAGTTCACATTGCTTGCATATCATTGTCTGGAAAGCTGACCCATCAGGTGGAAAACAAGGCTAGTGTACTTATTAATTTGTCTTTTAAATACATTTGTTAATTGTTTTATCTAGATATGATTATTAGCTACAGTATATGCTAGAAAAACAATCCCGTGCATGGTTTTATAAGCCATTTCTTTCCTACTGGAAAATCTAAACATGAGCTGCTGAGATTCAGATGTTGATAATTTGTCTGGCCATGAATCTCTGTGGGCCATTTAGGGACATCTGGCAAGTCTAGACAAGAATAGTGTCTTGTCTTGTCAGGTTATTAGCATTCAACAAGGAGTCTGTCCACAAAAATACTGTGCTGCAGTTGTATTAACCATGTATTTTGTACAGTGTTAATGACAAGGAACGTACACAGGGCACCATCTAGATTGTGGGGTACAACAAAAATAGTTAGATATACTTGAGTCCAAGTGATAAATGGAGCATCTCTGACTTTTTATTTTTATTTTTTTTAAAAAAAAAAACATTGAATCTGCTCTATCAGTCAATTTCATACATGCCAAATCAGTCCAGTTTAGGGTGCTTCTGGTCTTTCAACCTCTAAAAGACCCTGCAACCCAAATGACGTAGAAGTCACTTTTCCATCTTGGCTGGCATGGGAGAACCATGCTTTAAAAACTTCAGATGTGGCTCTCCTCAATAGATATATATTTGAAATAAGACCCTTTTCTGTAGCAGTGCACAATTTTTTTTGATCACCTTCTTTGCACCACCAAGTTAAATGTTTCCTATTTACTTTGTCTTTTGAAAAGCTTATGCTACTTCTGCCTACTTGTAGATCTTAAAGTTGTTTGATGTTCTTCAGTCTATGGTGGTTGGGAAGGATATGTTTACTCTAACAACTGAATTTAGCCCAGTGTGTTTGCATTTTGTTTAAATTTATATCATGTCTGTTGTATACTGCTTTGGTGACAGGCAGTTTTGAAATATTTAAATAATGGATTATTAAGTAATAGTAAACTCTTCAGGGTACATTTGAAGTGTGTACATTTAGCAACGTGTTCCACCCACGTATCCTGCCTTCCAATTAGATTTGTCTAACTGCTTTGCAAATTGGCATTTTTTCACATAGGTCTCTAACATTATCATTCAACTTGACTTCAGTAGAGTTACTCCTCCTGATTAATCCTGTGTATATGTGAAGGGAATACACCTCTGGGATTTCTCTTGTGATACAAACTTTCTATGAAGTGAAAATAATACAGTGGAACCTTGACTTACGTCATTAATCCGTTCCAGAGGTCTAGACTTAAGTCAAACATGACTTAAGTCAAACAAACTTTTCCCATAGAAAGTAATGGGAAAATGGATTAATCCGTTCCAGATTATGAAAAAGACCCCCGAAAACAGCAATTTAACACAAATTTGACTGGGATAGGAGATTCCTTCCGGGGATGTAAACGAAATGCCTCTTCAAAGAGAGGAGGAAGCAGTGGATTTATAGTCCACAAGTTATACGCCTCCACTTTTTAATGTTCATAGCAACAATGTCTAACATTTAAGTTTTACTTATTTTTAACCTGACGTTCCAAGTTCTGAACAACTCTATGCTTACCATTAGAGTCCCACAACTGTACAGCTCCCCAACTAAAATGCTTCCATTGTGGACCAGAGTTCTGCAGCCAGATTTTTTACAAGACTGAGCCAACTGTTTAACCAGCGAGGCCAGCCCCGAGCTCCCGGCCGTTCTTCTCCTCCGGCAGCAGCGGCAGCTTCGGCAAGGCCGAGGACCAGCTCCAGGTGCTCTGAGCTGGCCTCGCCAAAGCCGCCGCTGCCACTGCCGGAGGAGAGGAAGAAGGCAGGAGCAGTTTGGAGGCGGCAGCCGCGATGCTGGGTCATGGCTGCTGCCCGATTCCAGTGCCTTATGCCGGGGCTCCGAGCTGTAAGTCAAAGCCTGCGACTCAAGTCAAACAGGCCCCTTCTTGCTGCAAGTCAAATATGATGCAAGTCAAGCAGCATGTAAGTCAAGGTTCCACTATACTGCAAAGTTGGCTTTTTAGAGGCAACAAGAGCATGTCAAGACTTTTTACTGAAAAGCAGCTACAGTGTAAACCAGAATATTTTTCAGTGAGCATTCTCATGGCGCATATGAACACGCCTAACCAGTCCATCATCTTCTTTCATTTAAGTTGCTCTGAATTGGTTTAATACATTTCCCCCTAATATGTATTGTATAAAGCCCACTGGTAATACTTACATTAGTCATTAAGCACAAAATATTACCCACTTGATAGAAGCAAAATCCTAAAACTGCATATAGATGAGAATAATCTGTTCATTGGTTTATGGACCCAAAGTTTCTCAGACAGAAGTAACAAATCTAAATGATGTCCCGGGATACCATATTTTACATTCATAACGCTGAGGTAGCTGCAAAGTATGTGAAATCTTACATAGCCAAAAACTCCCTACTGAGCATGGGCTGAGTAGGCCTATGTGGGTTGTTTACTTCAGCAAAGGCACAGCATTATGTGTTCTTGAGGTTTTTCTTATAGTGCATCTGAGTAACTGGCATAGGGGTTTGGAAAGCTCATTCTTACTAGAATGAATCAGCCCACATGTACTCCATTTGTTCTCGGCACCTGATATACCTTCGAAAGCAGCGTTCCCAATCTTGGGTTCTTGGATGTTCTTGGACTATAATTTCCAGAAATCCTGAAAGTGTGTGATGGGAACTACTATTCTAAAGGGTGGGTGGGGGACGTGGGATGGGGGATGGCGGGGGACAGCGACGGGCAAGGGGAGTGGGCAGCGATGGGTGCAGTGGGCGGCGGGCGGACAGCAATGGGCAGTGATGGGCAGACGGCAATGGGCGGCTGGTGGGCAGTGGGCCAGCGGTGGGGGGGCAGCAGGGGGGCAGCAGGCTGGCCAGTGCCCTCTCTCCATTTTGGCGCCCTAGACAACTGCCTAGTTCGCCTTAATGGAAGCGCCGGCCCTGCGTATAACATGTGCAGGTAAGTATGGCATGAGCCTGGTCAAAATGCATCATACCCACGGGTTCACAGGGGATAATATTAGTTTCAGATTCTGTACATTGGCTCATCTGCCCCAATTATTTTGTGAACAATGTGCAGCGCTGCTGAGTGGGTTATGCATTACCAAGGCAAACTATTAAAAAAAATCTGTTCAATTAATATGCTCCATCTGTGTCTGATTATTCAGATTGAGTCCACAATGTGGGAAATGCTTTGTCAATCCTATGCACATCAGTGTTTATGCACATTCAGAGCACATTGACATTAGCTTTCATTATAAATGACATACAGTAAAACCAGAGGGGGGAAAGGCATTTTGTATTCAAATAAATAATAACCATGATGTTGTGCTTTTCTAAAATGTGTTTAACATTGTGTCACCTATAAATACATATTCATTCGTTATCCCTTGATCATGAGCTATCTCATATTTTCAATATTTGTCCTTCAGACCTAAACTGCAGCTTCATGGTTTTTAACAGAAATTGTTCAGATCAAACAACACAGGTCTCAGATGTCACTTTAAATCATACATTTTTGCAAAAAATAATTTCAACTTTCCAATTGTTTTGAATCTTGGGTATCTCCAGATTTCTAATGATTTATCTAATCTTGCTTATGCTGTGTTGTGTGTCTGCAACATAGCATTCTTTCTACATGTCTTAGACTGCTGAGAGCTTGTTCATAGGAGACTGCTTTCTTCCGCTGGACTTGGTTCAGCATGACATTAAAAATGTGAGCAAAGTGAAAGTGGTAAATGATTATATATGCAGTTATTCACCTTTAGCAGGGAGTTCATGGGTTTAATTCTAAACACCTTGTTTGATCAGTATTAGGAACTCTGTGTCACCCACCCACCCAAAAAAGCTACCAAAGTTGTATACAATGAATACCAAGTAAGCAGTAAAACCATAACACACACACACACACACACACCTGAAATGACACAAAAAAGTAATACTGTATAAATGCCTGGGTTAAAGAGATGTGTCTTAACTAGGATGAGCAGTGGTGCCCACCATAACCCATGATCTTTTGAAACATTTGCCTGATCCTTGTGCCGGTCTTTGACAATATTTATACATTTCTGAGTCTTCATGAAAAGCCCCATTGTCCCAAGCATGGAGAAAGGCAGGTATGATCTGGGGCGGGGATCTATACAGCACAATTAGTTTTTTGGGATATAGCAGGCAGGAAGACTTTATGTCCGCCCCAAACTCTTTTAGTAATTGAGAAAAATTCCAGGAGTATTCACCACTAAGAAGAAGAAAAATGAAGGGGTAAGGGATGAAGGCCAACTCTAGCATATCAATGCTGACTTAGCCAATCTGAGACCATAGAGAAAGAATAGAGGTGTTTGTGTCCTCTCTCTGGCCGTTACTTCACGAAGTGCCTCGCTTCGAACCGACCTTGCCTTCGCTGTGAATTCGGAGGTGGTCACGTGGCGGTCACGTGTTCTCGCTTCGCTCCCGCCCCTGTTTCTCAGTACTCACGAGCTGCAGTTTTAGGACCGATTCGAGCACAACCTCACGTGCTCCCTTCCCATTTGCATGCCACTTTTCAACGTTCCTTATTTCCCATCCGTCCTTTAAAAAAATACCTACTGACGGCGTATCGATGCACTGATGCTGGACTGTCAGTTGCAATGGCTCTACTGATTTCAACTGTTTCCTGGCATCATTGGCAGCCCCCCCCGCCACCGCCGCCGCTACTCGGGGGGAGCCCCGCATGACACAGCCGCCCGCCCTCCGCTGCTTGCACGCTGCCTGCCCTGGGTGCCCTGCTCTGGCCGGGTGAGGCGGCAGTGGCTCCTCCTGCTCCCGCCGCCGCCACTACTCGAGCGAGGAAGTAACAGCGCAAAGCGATGAAACGATATAGCGATGCATCGATATCCCTGTTTGAATATTTTTTTAAAAAACTTGAAATAAAAGCCAAAAACCGAGACCACACGTCACGTTGGGAGCGAAGCGAGATGCGAAGCGAAAAGATTCCCGGTGGCTGGCAGGGGAACCACTCACCCCGCTTGGAGCACGGTAAAGGGGGCGTGGTTGGGGTGGCATCGCAGCCAAAAAGGAGGAGCGTGCGGACTGAAACGATCAATTCACACAGAAATGAGGGCTTGCCGCGAAGCGAGCGGTTCGTGAAGTAACTCTCTCTCTCTCTCTCTCTCTCTCTCTCTCTCTCTCACACACACACACACACACACACACACACACACACACACACACACACACACACACACACACACACAATTATAATAGTCAAGTATTTAGTAAACTGAGATGCAAGAAAAAATATAGAAAACAAATCCTGAGAAGCAATGATGAGAAAAAGAAAAGTCTATGATATCTATAAAAGGTAAAGGTAAAGGTTTCCCCACGCACATGCGTACTAGTCGTGTCTGACTCTAGGGGTGGTGCTCATCTCCGTATTCAAGCCAAAGAGCCAGTGTTGTGCAAGTCCATGGCTACGTGGCTGGCGTGGCTGCAAGGAACCACTGTTTTACCTTCCCACTTTTTACGGCAGTACCTGTACTATACTATACTAGCTAGCAATTACTTTTTTCTATTATGACTGCCCTGACTCCATATTTTTAGATAAAGCAGGGATAACAATACAGTATGATGCAATACAGTACACTGAAATACACCACAAGTTTGAACATGTGCACTTAAACAGCCATTCCACAAACAAAATTTACACGTTTTCGACACTGTCTCTTCCCATCTCCAAACACATTTTGTTACCCACATCTTTACTTGGGCGTAAATCTCTCCATTACAGAATAAATATACGAGTCATGCATTAGCATTCTTGTGTCTGAAGAAGAGGATTGTTATCCATGAAAACTCACCCTGAAATAAACTGGTTAGTCTTTAAAATGCATCTGCATTATGCCTTTCCCCCCATTCTCCCCCCCTTCTCTGTAATTTTGCTGTTCATAAAAACATGACATTTCCGCCATTTCTTTGTTTCATAAAATATCTGGGCATAGCGCTTTCCTTTTCACAAAGCTTTGCATCTTAACCACAGGTTACAGCATTCCGCTATGCAAATACCTGAAACAGATACTTTTGTCACACCTTTTCTATTTGCTACTATTTATAATAAGTGGAGGAGGGGAAGTACTACTATAAAGTATATTATATAGTATGGGGTTGTAACAGAATAAATATTTCAGCATCCCTCCACTACTTGTGGTCTACTTGCTCAATGTTTAGGTATTACTTTTGTGAAATTGTAGAGGTATGGTTTCCTTCCCAATGAATCTTTCAATAGTCGTTATTGTGTACGTAACCAGATACTTTGCTAAAATGCTAGGTCCCATTTCTTTCACATTGAAAGCTTTCTCCCCAACTACCCTTGTTTTTGGTTTTTTAAGTAGCTCAAGGCTAAAACATTATTTTTAGTTTGTTAACAGAGGAAGCCATCTGATTATATGTTTTTAGAAAATCTCATTCTGAGCATAGAAATAAATCTACATCTGGGCCTTTTGAGATCCAGTGCAAAGTAAAATTTGCAAGATTATACAGTTATTTATCTGTCAAAGGGATTAATTGCATTCCTTAGTGTAAATCTGGATAAGCTCTTATATATCGTTTTCACTTGACTAATGCTTTTGCACATGATGCAAGCTACTGGTACATATTTAAGAATACCTGATCTAAGTGTAAAAACCTCCTCTGTAACTTTCAGCATGCTAAATGTTACCTTTCCTTTAATGTGATTTATACCAATTAAAGAGATATGTGAGTACCCTTCTACTGTGACATTAATGGGTACAAAAGGAACAGTAACAGTCTAATTCAGGTATTGCTGTGGCATTTAGTGGCAATTTTCCCCCCTTAAGGTGAAAGCTTACTGTTCCTTTGTGCTTATGCTAAACTTTTGGTACAATGTTTAGTAACCCTCACATCAAAGGTTATTGGATGGGGTTACACTTGCCCTAAAAACCCAAATGCACCCCACGTGAGTACTCCTGGATTTGTCTCTGAGTCTGGCTGCTCACATTTTGGCTGTGGCCAGGAGTGCATTTGCACAGTTAAAATTCACACGACAGCTGTGCCTGATCCTTGAGAGGTCTGATTTTGGTCACAGTGACACATGCCTTAGTTACATCCCTGCCAGATTACTATAATACACTCTAGTCTACATGCTACTGCCTATGGAAAGTGCCAGGAAACTTAAGGCGGTCCAAAACACAGCAGCCAAATTGCTAACTGGGCCTGGATGCAGGGATCACGCAACCCCCCCCCCCACGTTATAACAGCTCTACTGGATGCCTATCCATTCCTATGCAGAATTCAAAGTGATGGTTCTCACCTTTAAAACCATAAAGAAATTGCTTCCAAGTAGACATGGGCACAGAGCGGCAAAATTCTCGTTTCCGTTTTCAGTTCTCGTTATCGTTACGTAACGGGTAACGGTAACGAGAATTACTCCACTCCAGCTCGAACCCGAACCGAAAAAGAAAAATTGGGTCTGATTTTTCGTTGTCGCACGATGCCAAGCAGCACAGAAAAAAATTTAAAAAAACCCCGATTCCTGGCCAAAAAAGCAGGCGAAAATATGCCTGCCTCAGTGAGGGCACCTACCAGAGAGGGGTGATTTCTGGTGGGGTCCCTGGCCTTCCCCCCCTCTCCTGTCCTGGGCTGCTGGTACCAGGCTGGGGGGGGCATCCTCGTCATCTCCATTTGCCATGCGGTGGGGGGGATCCAAAATGGCGACTGTAATATTTATTTTTAAATCGTGGTCCAAAAACCCACCAAAGCACCACAGAAACATTTGAAAATTAGGTATTTTAAATGCCTGATTTTTTATAGTAGCAGCAGTGGGTTTTTCTTGCAATAAAACTTCTCCATTGATTTTATTTTATTTTATTTTATTTTTTACACGTGCGCAATGATGGGCTGGCCATGGGATGGGACCATGCAAATTTTTGGACCCATTCCACCAATCGCATGGCCAGATTTTGACCGAGACTTCTGGATGTGCCAGAGGGCATAAAAAGCCCACCAACCCTAACCCTAACCCTAACCCTAACCCTAACCCATACGCCAGTACACTGTCCTTCTTAGTGGGTCAGAGGCACCCAGAGGTGCAGCCCACTAACCCACCCTAACCTTAACCATAACCCTAAGCCTAGCCCTTACCCTAACCCCAACCCTAACCCAGATCCGTACGCAAGTACGCTTCCCTTCTTAGTGGGTCACAGAGGCACCCAGAGAGGTGCCTCCCAGCCAGAGCCCACTACCCCTACCCCTACCCCTAACCTGTATGCCAGTACGCCAGTATGCTTTCCTTCTTAGTGAGTCAGAGGCACACAGAGAGGTGACTCTGCCACTTACCCCCCAACCCTAACATAATGTAAAAACGTATGGTACGCGGCGACAACGCGAAACGCTTCCCTTCCCTTCCCTTCCCTTCCCTTCCCTTCTTAGTGGGTCAGATGTCAGAGGCACCCAGAGAGGTGCCTCCAAGAGCCCACTTACCCCAACCCCAACCCCAAGACAAACAACAAACGACAAACAGAAACGACAAATTTTTGAAAATTTCCTCGACAAACGGAAACGACCCGAAATGGACCCGTCCCGACAAATGACAACTCGAAACGTCATTTTTCCTGGTCGTGCCCATCTCTAATTCCAAGCTATCTCAAGGACCACATCTCCCTTTATGAGCCTGTTTGAGTGTTAAGATCATCAGGAGAGGGCTTCCTCTTGGGCCCACCGACTTCATAACGGACTTTGGCGGGGACATGGGAGAGGGCCTTCTCTGTTGCTGTTCCCAAACTGCGGAACCCCTTCCCACAGGAGGCTCGACTGGCCACATCTTTACTGTGTTTCCAGAAGCAAGCTAAGACCTTTCTCTTCAGAAGGGCTGTCCCTGTGTGAGTGGCAGCTGGGTGAGTTTTTTTAATGGATTGTTGTATCTTACTTTATTGAATGTATTTTAGTATTCAATAAAGTAAGACACAACATGTATTTGCTCATGTTTGTTGGTTTTCTATTTGGTTATCTTTTTAATATTGTATACCCATTATTATTAACATAATTGCCGTATGTTGCCGTATGTTGTAAGCTGCCTTGTTTCCTCTTTCAGGAGAAAGGTAGGTTAAAAATATTTCACATAAATAAATAATAAAATGCTACTTTCTGCTAGGCAAAAGCTAAACTGATTGTCAGTCCCAGCTACAGAATGAGCTTGATGGAATAGGTAAAAGCTTCAAACTCTGATCTCAGAACTATGGAATAGCATGAAAGAAATTTGTGCCAACAAATGGATGATCCCTGGTCTTCTGTGTTTGGCAAATGAGGTGAGCCTATATCTCTATAGCTGCTATCAGATGTAATTCCATCATAGAAGATTACTACAACATACATTTTTAAAAATTTTGTGAATAAGGAGCAGGGGAAAATTGGTGATGGAATGTGAACAGTAAAGAATCAAGGTACTGGACCTTGAAAATAATATTTTAAAAAAAGCTTGAGGGATGAGCCACATATGCATCCATCTCTCCATGAGAGAATGCCGTAGGTTGGACACACATCTAAATATATGCAACATGGCTGAAGGAAATGGACTCCCCTGTATGTGTTGGCCATCCCTAAGCATTATGAGGGCAGGAGGGAAACCTGGCTGGATGTAGTAAGCAGTAGTGCAGTGATTTGAGGTGAAAACAAAATCTTTAAATCACAGGGTTTTGGCATCTTGAAGCATTTCCTAATAGAATTGAAAAGAGTATCTTGAAATCATAGATTCACAGACTTGGATGAGCAACAGGGAAGACAATGTCTCAGAGGAAGAAGAATAGACTATAGCACAGCAGCAGGAATATCAGGAGGTGTGTGTGTAGCCTTGGAGCTGCAGAATGGATAATGTATCCCTCACTATGGACAGTGATTATGAGCTGCTGGAGTAGGAACTGCAGAGAGCGGAGCTAAAGCCATAGAGAATTCTGTAGATAGAAGAATTCCTGTCACTTCCTAGAGTGATGGGTAGTTCTCTAATCCTTATTTTTGGACCTGAAATGATTCCTCAGAAGGAATGGCATCTCTCTGGTAGGAAGAGCCAGGATCTGACAGAGTTTGCTATAATTCATTAAGTGCACTGACCACCATCTCTTCTTCCAGATGCAGACAGGAGCAAATTATGTTACCAAAACAAAGCATTCAACATATTCAGTGCATTGTTATGATGAGTTTCTGAATAAGAAAATCAGTGAGCATGGTGTTCAGACCCTCCCTCCTTTGCTCCTTCTTCCAGAAGTCATGGTCTAGGAAGAAAGTCAAGACTATTGGAAATTCATAATTGGCAACACAGATTGTATCCTTGGGAAGGGTTTCGCTTTTTTGGACCATGGTTTGTATTTTCTTGGAAAAAAGTGTATTGGTGAATGATGGGCTGCATCATTTGAGAAATCATTGAGAAGAAAATGTCTGCTAGGAGTCTTGCCAACTTGGTCAGAAGGGATTTAAAGTGAATCCTGTTGAGGCATTATAATCCTGGGATACATTATTTCAGAAGACTTTAAGTACTGGGAATCAGAGTGTCAGCAATGCACCAGCAGCTGGGGAAAATGGTACAGGAACTCATTGATGGCTAGGGAAACCAAGGAAGCCGTTGGAGGGAATCTGCCATAGTTCAAATGTTTTCAAAGCTATGCAAAGAGCATGGGAAACAAAATGAGCTTGAATTCTTGACACAAGAAGGCAACATTATGTTACAGGCATTATAAAAACCTAGTGGCAATGAGACCCTTGAATGGAATGTATTGAAATAAGAGCATCATTAATATTGGAAAACTCAGAACTGATCCAACTGAACATAGACTAGAGCTAACTGGAAAGCCTGCTCTATGGCAATAGCCAATATTTGTAGATTAGGACTACTAAAGCTCAGAAGTAGAGTTCTTCAAGTTCAGACTTGTGAACGAAAGGACAAGGACAAGCCATGGCTGCTGTGGGAAGATGATGATAGTAGCTAATGGTAGAGATGGAGATGAGCTGAAAAACACATCCCATTTTCTGATGAATATGGCTGATTCATCTAAGTTTGTCAATTCATGTTCATGGTAAACTGAGTCACCTGGCAAATATGAACTGACAATTTTTAACAATTTTTGATTAATCAATTTGTCAGGCTATAAAATGACCCCCAAGAAACCTAGAAACACCCAAATTGGAGGGAAGCATCACCTGACTCTACAATGCACTAAGCAAGTGGTAAATAAATAAATAAATAAATAAATAAATAAAATCCCTCCAAGTTTAGTGGATTTAAAATGTCTCAGTTATGCACCCCCGAAAAGGTCCCCAGGTAAGTTCTCCACTGGCACCTAGAGACTCCAAAATTACTGAGAAGCTTCCTCTGACTGTCCTCTACAAATATGGTGAAAGGGCACTTTCCTAGGGGCCCCATTCTATGGGTGGATAACTCGGATGTCTAAAGCTCCATATTAATCAAACTTGGAAGGATTGCAATGGAGAGTTGGGGAAAGCCTCTTTCTACTTTTGGTGTTTTTAGGGGCGTGAATGGCTCAGATATCCAAACTCCAATCTTCACCAAACTTACAGGGCTTGTAGAGGAGTGTCAGAGGAAGACTCTCTGCAAATCTGGGGCCTCAAGATGTCAGGGGGCTTTTTATAGCATTTTATATGGTAGATGAATATATTCATTCATTGATTGTCAGAAATTCATCAGTTTGTCAATTCATTAGCTCCACAAATCATGACTCACAACAACCCCAATTTGTTTAATTAGTTGCCATCTCTAATTACTGGATAACACACACCAGGAAAAACTAGTGAATGCCTACTTTGCCTTTGCCTGCAGGTAAAATACAGAAGGAAGGGAGGGGATTGCTACCGAAGACAGCATAAAGGTGATATTAGTTTAAATGAACTCTAGTCTCTTGCCTAGATGAAAGCAAAGCAAAGCAAAGTGTTCTGCTTATACACCACTCCATACCACTTCAAGTAGTCTCTGGACAGTTCACAGTTTAATTACAGTATGGAGGCTACACATTGCCCCACCCCCACCCTCAGCAAGCTGGGTACTCATTTTACTGACCTCAGAAGGATGGAAGGCTGAGTCAACCATGAGCCTGCTACCTGGGATTGAAACCCAGGTCGTGAGCACAGCTTTAGCTGCAGTACAGGCATTTAACCACTGTGCCACGAGCCTCCTTGAACTACAGATCATCCACGGGTACCAAACTAATTACATCCAAGGGTACTAAAATGTGATGTAGAGCCTATGAAGCAGGCTTTTCTCCTTCAAAAAGGAGAAAAGAATATTTGGGCAACTATTGACCAGTCAGCTTTGAAATCAAAGCTGGAAAGGGTTCTAGAACAGATCATTAAACAGTTGGTGTGAGAGCATTTAGAAAAGAATGCAAAGATAACACCTAGTATGGGTTTCTTTGAAACAAGTCATGCCAGACTAATCATGTCAATTTTTTGATACAATAGTCATAAAGGGCGTTTATACACGACCCCTAAGCTCCGCTGCAAATGGCTGCAAGCTCCGGAGCTTAAAAATGTTTCCCTACCAGCTCCGGAGTTTGCAGACAATTAAGTGCAACCCCGCCCACTTTAGCGCGACCCAGCGCACTTTTCTTGTACCTTCTCTTTGGAGGTGAAAAATCTTTGATGCAGTGCAAGGATAGTGAGTGCGGGGCTCTCCTCGTTTCTGTTTGCTGCTTTTTGGCTCCCGCCCCTTTAAGAGCTACTTTTACAGAGACGAGGGGTTTGGTCTTGATGGCCTTACAGAGACGAGAGGCAGAACGAGGTGAGCGGCATGCTTTTCTTTCTCTTTTTCTCCCTCCCTCACGCAGCCAGCAACCAGGAAGTGCGGAGGGGGGTGGGGACAGAGGAAGAGCGACGAACCCCTAAGATCTCTGGTCCGAATTTAAGTGGCCAGCGGATCTTAGGGGTCGTGTAAAAAGGCCCAAACTTGGTAGATGAAATGAATGTTGTGTATCTAGTAAAATCTAGTGATTTCTCTCGAGGTATTTTTGAAGCCAGGCTGGTAAAATGCAGACTAGTGGATGCTACATATTAGGTAGATTTGTGACTGGTATGTGGGCATGCAAAGAGTGCTTGTCAGCCTTATCCTGAACAGAAATCATAAGTTAATTACTGCAGAGTTCTGCCTGTTCTAGGCCTGGTGTTGTTCAACTTGTTTAAGATGATGAGGGGTTGCTTATCAAATTTATAGACAACACCAAACTGGGATGCTTCAAAAAACACAATTGGTTTTCAAGATGATTTTAACAGACTGCAGCAATCTGTTGAAGCAATCAAACTGAGTTTCAACCGAGAAAACAGCAACAGTCCACATTTACATGGGAAAAATCTGATGGACAAATAGGATGGGTGACAGCTGGCATGGTGGTAGCAAACAAGAAAAGGGACAAGGGATATTAGTGGACTACAGACTACTTACGAATTAGCAGTTTTCTGCAGCAGTTAAGAAAAAGCCAAATGCCATTTTGGCTGCATTAAAAGAGGAATAGTGTCCAGATCAAGGGAAATTATGGTACCACTGAATTCTGCATTAGTTAGACCATATCTGGAATTCTGTTGTCCAATTCAGAAAACAACAATTTAAGAAGTATATTCACAAGCTGGAACATGCCCAGAGGAGGGTGGCCAAGATGGTAGAAGATCTAGTAGCCAAGCCCTACAAACAACATTTCAGAAAATTGGGTATGTTTAGTCTGAAATAGAGATGGTTGGGAGATGATAAAATCACCATCTTTAAACATTTGAAAGACTGTTACATGGAGGATGAAGAGGCCTTGTTTTCTGCAGTTCCAGAGCAACATATTCAATCTGCAGTAAAGGTGATTTTGAGAAAACATTAGGAACTTCCTAATAATGGCTGTTTGGCAATCGAATTTTCTACTGTAGAAGATGGTGAACTCTCCTTGGAAGTTTTCAAACAAAGTTTGAAGGGCAATTTGGTAGGGATTATTTAGTTGTAGATTTTCTGCTTCATTGGTGGGTTGGACTTGATGACCCTTAGGTTCCCTTCTAGGTTTACAACTTTTATTATGGGACATTCCATTTAAAAATAAAACATTTTTATATTTCTAAATTTAAAGTTTTAGCTAATCGACTCTCTCTCTCTCTCTCTCTCTCTCTCTCTCTCTCTCTCTCTCTCTCTCTCTCTCTCTCTCTCTCTCTCTCTCTCTCTCTCTCTCTCTCTGTGGGTGGGTGGGTGGGTGTGGTGTGGGGGTGGGTGTGTGGGGGTGTGGGGGTGGGTGTTGTAATGATATGAGATCTCATGGCGATCCATCGATATCTGGGTGGGCAACTGTGGCTCTCTAAAGGAGGTTTGTGGGTGTTGTTTTTTTAACATCTTCAGATTCCATCAGTCCTACCCAGCTTAGCTGATGGAGATTTGTGGAAATTGTGATCCTGCAATATATGAAGGATCACACAGTTGCTCACCCAGGCCTTATACTTATACACTGTGGCATTGTGTGTCCTTGTGTTCAATACAACATGTACAAATCCAATCTTAATATATATCTACTTGAATCTGATAAATAAATATGAAGCTTTAGCTAAGGGTCTTTCTTTATTCTCGATCTAAGATTTCATATCGTTCTCAACCCAGTCCTGTGAAAATGGTTATAGATCTGACTATCTCAAATTTAATATAGCATAAATGAATCATTATGGTGAAAAAGAAAATAAAAGGGACTACCTTATTGCTTTCAACCATGTATGTACCACGTTGAAGGATAACAGTATGTATAATACAATAATGACAATCAAGTATTGTTTTACTTCATAAATCACTTGCGTGATTTTTAATTTTATGGCATTTATGTTAGAGGAATAAATGTTGTAACTTCCTTTGAACCAGAAATAGTGCTAGGAATTCCTAAAATATAAACAAAGAGCAATATATTTGTAAAAGAGGAAGGGATGCAATAGTCAAGTTTATTTATTGCTATGTATGGCTCCTTGCCTCTGTCTTTATAGCTTAGGGATGTTTATGTGAATGATTGAACATACAAAAAAAAAAAAAAAATAAAAATATGGGTCATTTTCCAATAGAAGATGGCCTTAAGCAGACTGGTGACTGCTGACAGAGAGCCTTCCCTTTTACTGCTTCTAACGTACTGGATCTGATCTCGTTCAGAGCAGAGATGATCATAACATGCTGGGGTGGTGGCTGAGTTAGCATATGATGTTTATTTTAACAATATCCACATCAGTTACATAGACACGTATATATGTTTAGACTCTGACCATTAGAGGGTCAGAGAATGAAAGCCAGGGAAACCTGGGTTCAAATCCCCACTTGCACAGCCACTCTCTCATCATAATCTGCTTCACATGATTTCAGTGAGGATGAAAAGAAAGATGGGGGATTTTACTACAAACTTTCTGTTTGTTACAACATAAAATGACGGTGTCATCGATGCAACCAATATGGATTTGACCAAACTCTGGGAGGCAGTAGAAGATAGGAAGGCCTGGCGAGCTCTGGTCCATGGGGTCACAAAGAGTCAGACACGACTGAACTACTGAACTACTGAACAGCAGCAGCAGCAGCAGCAGCAGCAGCAGCAGCAACAACAACAACAACAACAACAAAGGTGATATAAATGTGAGAAATATAAAAAAAAGAATAAATCATTGCATGTAGGCAAATGTCCATCCATTTATATATCTGCATGTGTATTCTGCTTCCCTTCCTGATAAAAAGGGGCAGCCCAACTCTTCCATGATCTGAGGTGGGAAGTGGTACCTCCTCAGAGCTATGCTGCTACCACGCCATCATTCTGCAGCCATGGATGTTGAGATGAAGATGGTCAGGAGAGTTGTCTAGCATAGTTATTAAAGTTATGTTAGAAATCTGAGGGAATTTTTTAAAAAACACATTATACATCCTCTGCTGGCCCTCCCTGTGTACCTCCAGGCCATCCTTTTTAGTCCATTCCACCTCCAGCTTTCAGTGTCAGAAGTTGCTGATGGAATGTCGAAATGTCCAGTTGCAAACCTGTTTGTGCAACCAATCATGCAACTGGGCACCTCTAGGTCACAGCAATTGTCTTTTTGTGACTTGATGTGCACTGATAGGTGTTGAGGTTACATCATGCTGAAGGCAGCCTAGAATTTGACACAACTCAAATAAACCTGGTTGTACATAGATGCTTTTTGTAAGGCATGACAACCCTACCTTCTTTCTAAATATAGATCAGGTATGGTGTGTTAAAAGCTGTGCATGGTCAGCTCACCAGTCACTAGCCAGTGCCATACTAAAACTTTAGGATATCACAGTACACTCAAATGGGGTATCAATCAGACATAGTTCTTAGATCCTTGAAATAGTCTAGCTTGCAAGCAAAAACAAAGCAAAGCCTGGGAAATATAGACATCGACCTCATTTTTAATTAGCATAGCAAGTATTATTTCAAACTACTGCTGTCATCATAAATAGACATGACAAAGACGAGCATTCTTCTGTTAAGAATCACCAACCTACATCTGCTGTTAGGTGTATATATAGCCTACTTTAACTGCTATGTTGCTTAGATCAGAGGTGTCTATATTCTTCAGGATCTCTCTCTCTATATATATAGACTGCATAAAGCACACGTGTGCCAAAGACTGAAAAGCTGCTCCTTGTTGAGACGGCAAAGTGCTCAATATCTCCAGATAATTCCACCTGTCAGTTAAAACATGAACATAGGATATTCAGCAGCCAATCTGAATTTTTTATTGGAAATATAATAATAAGGATGCTAGATTTTTAATGTTAAAAACACTTCATGCTCTAAAAGCATGAATAAATAAAATAGGAGTTTCAGACAATGCTTTTTCAAATATTAGTATTATTGGGGGAGAATCCAGGTGCTGCATTTGAAATCTCTCTTTTGCTTTCTTCTTTCATAGTAAAAAAAAAAAAAGACAGCCAGAAAAAGCAGAAAGACAGAAGCCTGGTTCTGATCTCATAGTGCCACATTCTCATACTTCATTAATCAAACACATTATGCCAAAGACTTTGTGGAAAAGATACATTTTCAGAATGGATATGAAGGAAGAGAGAGACAACACCATCATTGTGAAGGTGCCCTGGGAGGTAGTTCCAGGCTTAAGAAGAAAAGAAATTGGGGGTGGGTGGGTGGATGGCTAAATCTTTTTAGAACAGACAGCTGAGGGTGATGCAGATTCTTTCGCTACAAGTGATCTAGGTCAGATTGGACAGGGAAGCTCTCTAAAATTGCTACTAACACACAATATACAACAGGTAGAGAGGTCTTGACCATGTTTGGTTTATGCAATAGCAAAGAGCATGGATGAAAGAATGATAGAATTCTTATAAACCCTTCTCTTTCAGGCATTCTCATGTGCTAAAATGTTTTTAATTATCATTCACACTTGTTGAAAAACAGCCCTGACAACTGCTTTTTGTTTGGGAGAGAATGGATACCTGATGAAAAACGGAATCAGCTTCTGGGCTTTTCTCTCACTCGGTGTGTCTTTGTGAATGGTCGTGAGCACAAGAGGGCATTCTGAAACTTTTTGTGTTGACTTTTGCCATGGCCGTAAAAACAACAGGAAAGAAATATAGGCCAAATCAGGATTGTACAAGTTACATAACGGACCTTGTAAAGTGTCATGTGAAGAACTGCTTCCAGTCTGTGTTGTGTGTTGTGTCGTTACAGTCGTGACCGACTCTTCATGACTCCATGTCCATGGAGTTTTCTTGGCAGGGATACTGGAGTGGTTTGCCAGTTCCTACTCCAGGCACCTACCCCACTTCAAAGATGGCAGAGCCCTCCTCAGGGGTGTGTGGGTAGGGAAGCATATGATGGCCCTGTTGCGAATGGCTGCTGTAGATCATCTTGACTGCTGCTATTAATTGCAACATTCAGGCTGCCCCTTCCCATGGAAAAACTGGCATCCTTTTTTCTTGCTAGCAACATCAGGCCATTCGCTGGCATTCTGATCCATGCATGCAGAAGTACAATATCTCAGATTCATAAACCAGAGAAGTTTTTTTTTAATGAACTGATTTAAATTATTGGCTTGCATACTACAGTGTGTACCTGTTAATTAGCAGAGAGCAAGGAGGGAAACAAGCAGTTTTAATTAATCTTTTGAACCTGTGCAATAAATGAAGGGAGGGGGATGCTACCACTGCTACCACCGGTTTACTGAATGTTCCACTGTGTTCTTAATAATGTTTCTGTCTTAGAAATATAACTGCCAAGCATATACAAAGTGGCCTTTTATGAATTATATAACCTTGCTTCAGGCTGGGCAAAGTGCAGAACCTTCATATGTTTTTGGTCTACAGGCTCCATCAATTGTAGTATGCATAATGAATAATAAAGAATGCAGGAAGTTGTTGTTTAACAATATTCAAAGGGACACATTTGGCTTTCCAGCTTCTAGCCTACCGAATTTAAATCTGAGGTTATTCTGTCTTTATAATTTCAGGAATTCAGATCCCCCCAAAGTAGGAAAGAAACAACCAGAGTGGCATAGTGGCTAACTAAGAGCTTAGTCAGATGAGCATTTGTCCCACTGTATGGTGTGCTGGGGCGGGGGGATTGGTTGGCTCTTTTTTTTTCTGTTGGACACATGACTTAATCATACAACAGACTGCTTTGCTCCCAGAGCACCTCAGTGTGCACCTTTCTGAGCCCTGTTAGAGGGCTCAACTTTTTTTGGTGTGATTTCTCAGAATGAACGAAAATCGAGTCTTGCAGTTCTCAGAGCTGCCAAGGCTCCTTCAGGTGTCAATTCTTCAGTATTGTGAAATGGTTTAATAAATGAGCCACTTTGGGACATCAGCAAATTGAACACTTCCCCTTCCCTTTTGGAGAAGAGCAGGGAAAGTAAAAATTTATCATTATTTTGCCTGTGCTACATCATTGCTGATGTGCTGAATTTCTTATGATTTTTTTTTTAAATAAAACCTTTGCATTATGTGAAATACTGATCAAAACAAGAACATTGGGCAGTTTATTTATTAAAAACATATTTTTAAAATTAATGTCAGTAATTCAGGACATCAGTGATAGTCTAGCAGGGACAAAAAAATAGTTTCCCTTCCCTTGCTCCTCACCAAGGAGCAGGGGAAGTGTTCAATTTGCTGATATTCTGAAGTGACTTGTTTGGGGTTGTGTGAGATCAGCACACCATTTGAATATGAGGGTCAGGATGCTGGCTGAATGTGAAGGTCACACCAAAAGGCACATCACTCCTCCTCCTGACTTCAAACAACCCTATTTAGACCATGCCAGCTCACACCAAAAAAGCCATTGTGATCTCACCCTAAAGTATTAACTCAGAGATTTTTGCTGAAATCTGTTTCTAATGTGAATTACGTAACTAGCAAACCAATATTTGTCAACAGCTTTGCTGCTTAATACTGAATTACCCTGCAAATCTGTTCTCTGGAATGTCTGAAGTATTGCATATGCAGCAACTGAACACTAAAATTATCATTCTTTCCAAAAGAGATAAACATGAAAGTAAACTAACATTGTACCTGAGAAGAATAATAGCTAAGATAATAAGCTAGCTGATAAAGGTAAACACACATAATAGTTGACTCATGCTTTCTTGAATGCTGAACTATTTGTGCTAAGTAATAGGAATTAGACAAAAACAACAAATAGAATGTTGGAATTGTAGGATCCTGAATAACATGTGATTGTATATAGATAGGTAATACAAAAGAGGTCTTCATTACACCTTTCATAATTACCTGGGAAATATTTCAATTTAGAGATGGACACGAAATGAAAAACGAAATGCTGTTTTGTCATTTTGTTAGGTAACAAAATGAAATGAGGAAGTAGCATTTTGTTACAGATGAAATTAAACTGTGTTTTGTTGTTGTTAAACCAACAATTTTGTTTCACTGTAAAAAGGCTGCCTTACATGCTGGGCTCACAATGAGCTGCCACCACCACTGCTGCCAGAGCCCAGGAGATGGAAGAGGAAGAGATGGGTCCCTGCAGCTGCTCTGGCACTCCCCTCCTCCTCCTCTCAGCCCTGGGTTCTAGTCTCCTCTCATCTGGGAGGCAGGTGTGGGGGATGACTCCCTTGGGTCCTAGAGGCACCAGATTTGGTGCTGGGGAGCCATTTTCAGAGGGTGCGGCAGAGCTGCCATTGGCTGTACCCCTTTAAAAATGGCCCAGTCGCGACCATGGAATCCCCGTGGTGTCAACTGGGCCAAGTCCAGCCAAGCTGTCAGCTGATCTTTTAAAATGGCCCAGTCTGGACCATTTTAAAGGGATCCAGCTGATGACAGCTCAGCTGGACCCCTCTGAACATGGCTGAGTCACCACCACAGGATCCCTGTGCTGCCGACCCAGCCATTTTTAAAGGGGTCCAGCCAATCTGACATCGGCTGTACCACTTTAAAACTGGCCTAGTTGCTACTTGGTGGCAACTAGATGACTTTTAAAGGGGCCCAGCTGATGACAGTTCAGCTGGAACCTTTTAAAAATGGCTCCCCAGCACCAAATCTGGTGCCTCTAGGACCCAAGGGAGCCATTTTGTTTTGTACGATTTTTTTAAAAGTCCATAAGAAACTAAACAAAAAGAAACAGAGTTGGGCACAATTTTTTCCCATTTCGTGCCCATCTCTAATTTCAATTAATTACATACATTTGAGCAGCAGAAAAACTGTGATAGATGTTTTATTTTGAATTAAAAATGAAGCATTATTATAGCAGTCCTTTGTGTGTTTTCTTTGTTTCAGATTTACCAGACAATATAAGTTCATTTCTTATGTGTTTTGGAAAATATAAAACAAATATTTTCCTTCTAATCTGATTAGTTATTTGTTTAATATAAATCTTAGTATTAAAAACAAACAAACAAAAAGAATGGACAACCATCACAGTGCTCTACTAGAATATAAAGTAGATACTCTTTAAATGACATCATTTAAGCAGCAGAGCAGATTGTGGAGTTTTGTTGCTGTTCTACTGACAACGTTTTCGAGATCTCAGATTTTTCTGAAACTTAATATACCAGTTCTAGGCATGGTTCACATGCAAGTAAATAAGGACTGTTCTACTGGGATATTTGCCCCCAAAATTGAGGTAAACAGGATGTTTGATAAGGATTCCATTTATTGCACTGGCTTATGGAGACCCCTGTGAAATGGTCGTTCAACCCCCCCTCAAGGGGTCCTGACCCCCAGGTTGGGAACCACTGATTTAAGTCCTTCACTCAGGCCATGGATGAAGGCACCACCTTTCTGCATTCTGTAATGTTTGCTTTGAGCAAAGGCTTGATAAGAGTGCAGTTGCTTAGAAGTGCAAATCAGTGCAGGTTTACTCAGACAAAATTTGCTGTGCTCTTACTCTGATGTGTATAGGTCTATTTATTTCCTTATATATTTGTTTTTAGGTCACATTTTATTTATATCACTAGCCATTTTTAAAAGAAACAAAACATGCTTTTGGAGATATTTTGGGATGAGGAAGGAAGGCAACAGAAGACACTGAAACTGCATGTATCCATATATCAGACTGTGAGTCGTCATGATACCCCATGAGTAGTTAGCATACAGAAGGACATCTAAGAAGCTGACCTGGTTTATGTGGTTGCAAAGCTGATCAACACCGTGTTACTTGATCTTGAACAAGAGACAGCTGGTGACAGTGTGTTTGGGTTTTACATGATTCAAGGACACTTAAATCTCAGTTTTGGCTTTCCATATTTCTGAACTGGAGCTATGTGGCAAATAATTTTATTGCAATTGTCTTTTCCTTGCCTGGTAAGCAGTGGATAAGTGATTCGTTAAAATGGTGAGAAACGTAAATGATGCTGGCAATTTGGGTTGCAACTGATCAGTGGTTATATGAGACTTTCAAACGAGAGGAGAATGATTTAACATTGAATAACACTGTCTTCTTGATGTTACCTTCTTTAAGTCATTAACAGTGATTATCTCCAAATTTAAAAATCTCAAAGTAAGCTCCATAGACCTTAAAGCTTTAAAAGAAATTAAAAAATTTAAATTGCCATAATTACGGGGCCAATCACCCCTCCTGACAGAAACCCCAAAGGAAGGAAGGAACAGGAATGATATCTCTCTAATTGTTCAGTAAGAAGGATATATTTGGATGGGGCCCCTCCTTTGCTCTGAAGTAGGCCACAGATTTTATGCCTTCACTTGGAAGAGGGTGTTTTTATCTTTTAACTTAAAGCTTTCATTCCTCAAAACCACAGAAAGAGCACATAGAATAGTAATGATACAGGGCCGGAAGGGGACTTGAAAACAGCTTTCTGACATGAGATCCTTGCTAGAATACCCAACAAGGTCCAGTCCTTTATCCAACAACAAGTGGTACAATTAAGCTTCTGTGCCTGCAGTGATACCTGGACAGCAAAGAAAGGCATTTTTCAACTGGAAACACAGAGAAAGATATAGTTGTTTCATGTATATGCCACTTTTATCTCAATTATAGGATCCATGATGGCTCACCAGTTATTAAAAATAAACTGACTAAAGGTTCCCCCCCGCACATGCGTGCTAGTCGTGTCTGACTCTAGGGACAGTGCTCATCTCTGTATTCAAGGCGAAGAGCCAGTGTTTTGCAAGTCTGTGGCATGTAGCTGGCATGGCTGCAAGGAAACATTGTTTTACCTTCCCGATTTTATGGTGGTACCTATTTATCTACTTGCATTTACAATGCTTTCAAACTGCTAGGTTGACAGGAGTTGGGGTTAACAGCGGGAGCTCACTCCGCTGCGTAGTACCTGGGATTCAAAATGCTGAGCTGCTGTCTTTGCAGCTGACAGTTTTCAGTATTCTAGCCTGCTGAACCAGCATGCCCCCTACTAACTGACTAACACCACAATAAATCGTGACTCTACAAATAGTCACATAGCAAGGTTAAAACAATTCATTTTTTAAAAGTGTGTTTGATATTGTAGCTAAAGTACTGTACAATGAAGTGGTTTTCAACTGTGGTTTTCATATCACCAGTTGCACCCAGGAGTGATTTAGACAGAACACAAAGGTTTTGTAACAGTTACTAAAACTGACTTGTGCTCAATCCCATGTCCACCTGCAATTGTGACTTGCCAATGCTTATTAACCATCTGCTGCAGGTTGTCTGCAAGATACTCATACCCATGTATACTTGGGGCATGAACGTGTTTTCACCAGAATAAAAGAATAAAAAGTAGGGGTTTTATATGTCAATGTGACATTCTGTTTTTATCTGGGCCAAGATTTTAACATATATTTTGGTACATAAGATATGAGAATTCTTCATGCTTTTCAGCTTGACATCCTTTCAGTTATTTTTGTTAGCATATTCGGAGAGAAATCTAGATTTCTAACTAAATTGTGTGAGTCCAAATCTTATCTCAAATAGGTGTGTTATTTCTTCCTCTCTTTCTTTCCCTCCTCACAACATATATAAACACAAACACACTAGCAATATAATATTGATTTTTAGGAAACTGTCCTAATCGGCTATAGATCAGGCTTTTGTATTTTTAAAGCTTTATTTTCTCTAATGTTTTATGGGAGCTTTGCAAGTACTAATTTAAGGGTAAAATGAATTATGTAATTTTTACTCTTACATTTTTACCCTAACGTTTATAGTACTCCTTTTAAACCATTGTAATTTAAAACATACGTTAGTTGAGTGTATTTTTCTCCATTTATGTTGGCTTTTAAATAGAAATGTCTGGGTAACATGAATTTAAACACCTCCTCTTTGGTTAATTTAGAAAGACAAAATGAAAATATTTTGTATAGGAGAAAAGTACCAGTCCTATTACGAACTTTATTTGTTTTTAGGCATGCTAGGATAATATCATTTCTACTTCCTGAAACCAAACAACAACACATTAATTCATTGAAGTAATTTGTATAAACTCTCACTGTATCTGCTAAATATTTTCTAACTGCTCTAAGACAGATTGAGGGTGGGGAATCCAGCAGGCAAACTAACGATGAATAGAAACAATACTGATCAGCTGCGTGTGTTGCGTGCTGTTTGAATGAGAAGTAATTTATCACTTCTGAAGTAAAAAGCTGTTTATTCCTGTGTCTCACTGTCTTTAAGAATCTTTACAATTTATCTGTTGGGGGGAAAGTGAGAAACTGTACAGTTATTAGCATATGAATAGTTGACACATGAAATTGGCTGTACAATAACAGAAGGACATTTGCTGTTGGTGTATGCACACAGACAAAGCAGCCATTTTT
This sequence comes from Phrynocephalus forsythii, assembly GCA_029282475.1. Taxonomy (NCBI): domain Eukaryota; kingdom Metazoa; phylum Chordata; class Lepidosauria; order Squamata; family Agamidae; genus Phrynocephalus; species Phrynocephalus forsythii. The sequence goes on from JAPFRF010000004.1 coordinate 77,442,877, forward strand.
TGGGGGGGAATGAAATGGTGTTGGGGTTAACCCTTTGCCTGTCTATCTGGTTTCACACTATTGCGTTGATAAGGAGAGTCTGCGAGTAGGCACTGAAATGCTGGGACACACAGCCACAGAAACAGCTTAGGTTTTTGTTTTTGGTTTTTAAAAAAGACAAAACAACTCTAACTTAGAAGCTGCATCCAGTATATTTCTTTACACAATGGAAGAAGAAAGAGACTAAAAGTAAAAAGAAACAAGCAATTAAGAGCCAGAGCCAATGTTCATTTGTGTCAATGTGCTTGCATTTTTCTATGTCCTAATGGGGGCATGGGGGAGGCAATGCCAACCCATGTGGAGTGTCCAGAAATGAAACATTGGGCCCCCTGCATACACTTTTAAAAAATCATGGCAACAACATTGTGGTCTTTGGGTCAGATGTGTGAAACTATTTCTCAGCGACGCTGCATACATCATTGAGGCCCAATGACGGGTTCTCAGTGGAAGTTGCCAGGCTACATTCATTTCAAAAGCGGAGCCATTTGTTATCAAATTTAAATTAACTCTCTCCTCACTGAAGCCATAGATTTTCAAAGCAGTAGTTTGAAAAGCCAGAGAAAAAGAAAATGAACAGTAAATAACCCTCCTTCCCCGCCACGTGTAACAGCTTCATTGGAGATTTAAAGTAGTAATCTAAAATCTAGCTATTGATATCTGGTAGTATGACTCTGATGTCACTTTGAAGGCCAGTGACCACCTTTAAATAAGTATAACATGATTACCAATTTAACAGAAATTAGTATCTTAAGATATTGCAATTTCCCTCTACATTAAAACTCTTAAATACTGTAGTATGTACTATGGCAGATATGCAAGTATAGAGTAAAGAAAACTTCTTCTTCTTCTTCTTCTTCTTCTTCTTCTTCTTCTTCTTCTTCTTCTTCTTCTTCTTCTTCTTCTTCTTCTTCTTCTTCTTCTTCTTCTTCTTCTTCATGTGACTGCACCATTGTTTGTAAAAAGGAAAAGATTTTGGCTAATTGTTTGGGAAGATAGCCATTTAAAGGGATGCCAGAAAATAATCCTCTTTGTGAAGATATTCTCCTTTTAAAGAGATGCCCATTCAAAGTCTGATTTAACAGTAAAGAACCAAAGGGTCGTCAAGGACCTTGATGTTGCCTGCTCATGGTGAACACATGGACATGAGGCTCAGCATGCACAAAGGTCATGAGGACACAGTCTTTCACACACACGTGAGATCATGTAATTCTGTTAAATTATAAAAATCATTTCTAACATGGCAACTGCATTTATAAATTAGTTTCTGCAGTTTAATCCAAAGAAGTGGCTGAAATCCTGTTGCAGTGTTCAATATGTGCAATAGGGATGAGCTCTGTGACAAATCAGTGCTATTTAAAAGTTTCCTTTGGCCATTTCTGGGTGTAACAACTTCATTTCAATGCAGAAGGGTTGTGTACATGGCCAAGTCTGTTTTAATCAGCAGTGAATGCTAAAATCATCCTCCTGGTGTGCATGAAGCTGTGCAACAGGGTTTTAGTCAGTGTCCTCTCCTGTCCTCTTTTCCAATGATGAGCAATGGCTAGGGATAGTTCTTTTATGTTTCAAACAAAGGCAGAAACATGAAAGAGGCTCTTTTTTGTTTTTTGTTTTTTTCTGCATTCTTTTGGTGATTCCCAAAAAGAGAGCCTTAAACCACTGATGAGGTGTGTTAATGAAAGAGGGAGGCATGAACGTTGCATGTTCTTTCATTTTTGTTTTGGTTTTCTCTTAACCTTTATTTCACCCCTTTGTATGTCAAATCACTAGGATTTTTTTAATCCAATGAGGAAGGTACTTTCCACAGCCAACAGAACATCAAGGAGCAGGGCAAAAAAAATTGGTAAAGGACTTGAATTGGTTGGAACCTAGTGAGGAGTGCTCTTCATAGTCCTCCTTTGTGGATGGGATCTCCTGGTGCCCTCCATCTTGGATTGTGCTGCTTGCCCAATGTTGCCTGAAGGGCTCAAAGAACAAAATAAGCCAACCAAACTGTTTGGTTGATTTTTAACTACTGTTATTAATTTATTATGCATTTATGCCAAAGGTTTATATTTTTGTAGGGTTGGGGGATGAATGTTTTATTTTATTTTATGGTGTGTGTTTTGGTTGCTTCTTAGCATGTGTATTGCTTTTTGAATTGATTGATAGATAAGTCAGGTATTTTCTCACCCAACCCTGCCAAAATATCAGTTTTTATCATTTTTTTCTCATGCACTTTTGACTGTGTTTGAAGTAGATTGATTTTCTGTTGCTTAACCTTTTTGCATTTTGGAAAAGTTTTAAAGGGTTCTGTAGGGCTTTTGGCGTGCCAGAACTTTGGTTGAGAAACCTAAAATAAAAGAACCTGAAAGAGTCTGTCCTCTGCATGTCAAACAAAGGGACTGCTCTAGAGAAACACAAACACGAAATAAAAACTAAATAAGCACTCACAAAAGAATCTGAAACAAAAGGCTTTGCTATGCACCTCTGTATGAATGACCACCCTACACGCCAACACCATCTGCAACATCCCATAACACAGATCATGCAATGGTCCTGAATGCTAAAGTATCCCACAACCCCATGAACATATTTTCCAAAGCAGGGCAGCTACACTGAGGAAGGGAAGAGGAAAGGCCTGTTCCAGGAATGCGAATACTGCTGCATTCCCAGAAGGAAACTTAGGATCTAAATTTGTTTTTCAATTGCTTATATGTTGGAAGCAAAATTAAGCTAATCTTCTTTGTAATGAGCTGTAAATGCATTACATATACAGAATAGACATGGGCACGACTTGGCGAAATTCTCGTTTCCGTTTTCGTTCCTCGTTTCCGTTATGCAACGGAAACGGAAACAATAATTAAGCCATCAGAACTCGAACTCAAACTGATAAATGATAAATTGGGTCTGATTTGTCGTTGTCATTCATGGCATCGCGCGGCACAGAAAAAAGTTTTAAAAATAAAAAAAATCCCGATTTCCGGCCAAAAAAGCAGGCGAAAACATGCCTGTCTGAGGGCACCTACCAGAGGGGTGGTTTCTGGGGGGTCCCCGGCCTCCCCCCCTCTCCTGTCCTGGGCTGCTGGACCTGGTACCAGGCTGGGGGGCATCAGTCTCGTCGTCTCCATTTGCCATGCGGTGCGGGGTGATCGAAAATGGCGACTGCAATATTTTTTTTTAAAATCGTGGTCCAAAAACACACCAAAGCACCACAGGAACATGCGAAAATTAGCTATTTTAAATGCTTGAATTTTTACAGTAGCAGCAGTGGGTTTTTCTAGCAATAAAACGTCTCCATTGATTATATTTTATTTTTATTTTTATTTTTTTACTCCTGCACAATGATGGGCTGGCCATGGGATGGGACCATGCAAATTTTTGGAGCCATTCCACCAATCGCATGGCCACTTGGCCAGGTTTTGACTGAGACTTCTGGGATGTGCCACTCGGGCATAAAAAGCCCACTATAACCCTAGCCCTAGCCCTAACCCTAACCCTAACCCATATGCCAGTACACTGTCCTTCTTAGTGGGTCAGAGGCACCCAGAGGTGCAGCCCACTAACTCACCCTAACCTTACCCGTAATAATCCTAAGCCTAGGCCCTTGCCCTAACCCCAACCCTAAGCCAGATCTGTACTCGCATTGCACTACACGCAAGTACACTGTCCTTCTTAGTGAGTCAGAGGGCGCCCAGCAGAGGCATTCTTCTCTCACCTCGCTCACAGTCCAAAGTTCCAAAAAACTCCAAACCTGTACGCCAGTATGCTGTCCTTCTTGGTGAGCTAGAGGCACCCAAAAGAGAGGTGCCTCTGCCAGTGCCACTTGGTACGCAATGGCTACACGGTCATGTACCCTTCCTTTTCCCTTTGTAGGGGGCCAGAGGAGGCATCCACCCCAGAGAGGTGCCTCCAGGAGCCTGCTACCCTACCCCCTAAACCCTAACGACAAATGACAAACGAAACGACAAATTTTTAGAAAAATTTAGTAGGACACACACGACAACTCAAAACGTCATTTTTCCTGGTCGTGCCCATCTCTAATACAGAATGTGGATGTAGCAGTGGTTAGTTGTAATGATAAAGAATCAAATTTTCATATCAATATTTATTGACATGCATTGAAATGCTATTACACTCTGAACTCTGAACTGGAGGAAAGGGGGTGTGGTGGCTCAGTGGGCTAGAGCATTGAAACAAAGTTGGCAGCTCAGTTTTGAATCCCAGGTACCACGCAGCGGAGTGAGCTCCTGCTGTTAACTCCAGCTCCTGCCAACCTAGCACTTTGAAAACATGTAAATACAAGTAGATAAATAGGTACTGCCATAAAAAGCGGGAAGGTAAACAGTGCCCTTTTTTTTGCAAGGCATTATGGAAAATTTGTTATTCGAGGCAACCCTTAGGGAAAATTTGTTATCTGAGACAACCGGTATTATTATCTGGAAATGTTTAGATGATTGACATCTATCTGAACATCTCTCTGCTGTTTATATATATAAAATCTCCTCTTCTTTTCATCTGTTTCACGTTTGTCAATAATTGTGTAAAAGGTGGTGATACAAAATTTATCTCTGACTTTCTGGTGCATCTCTGTCATTAGGTACCTTTTTGATATGTTTGTGAGTTGTAGCTGCCTTGTAATCAACATCTGGCAGCATTTCCTTTGCAGCTGCTTCATATCTTTCAAAATTCATCTTGTGAAGTACACAGTTAGTCAGCTACTGATACATACAGTTCTGCACATGTTTGCAAGTTCGCATCCTCATTTTGTAGAACTTGGCTTACTCTGTGAAAATTCTGCAAAATCCCATTCTAAAAATTCAACATAAAAACAAATTCTAGCTCTTGCATCTTATCTGCAATATTATTTGCTTCTCTTCTAGCATCTCCCTTTTTTGACTGGTCTTTGGATATACCTGCATATTCAAATGCTTCTAAAAAGGTAAGAAAAGATTTCAAAATTGCTGCTGTTGCCATAGCATGTGCCTCCCCTCTGGTATCAGAGAGGAGTTTTAAGACATTTTCATTTCCAATACAACCTTTAAGCATTTTCCACCAGTTGCTTGACGCTGAAAAAAAGGTATAGAGTAACTGCACTGTAGAGAAGAAATTAGCTGCCTCTCGACAGCAGTCAATAACACTTTGGCCTACCAGATATAGTGAATGAACTGCACACTGCACACATATAGCAAACCTATTTGTTTCTTTAAAAAGAACATTGCTGCATCTCTTTACAATGCCCAGATATGTTAGCAACATTTTCATTAATACTGACTCCTACATTTTGAAAAGTTTAGCCTACAAACTTCACGTAAGTACTGCAACACCTGATTTGCCATTACCTCACCAGCATGGCCTTTCATTTCTAGAAAAGTTAAAAACCATTCAATAGGCTTTCCATCTTTTAAGTACCTAAGTACAACACTTAACTGATTGATAAATATGTGATAGATCTGGTGTGGAATCAGCTGACAAACTAAAATAACAAGAGGAGTTTACTTTGTCAACAATGAGCGCATGGACCTTTTGTGCCCTTGGTTGAATGAGTTCCTCATAGGTGGTTTTTGACAGGTAAGAAGGATTTCTTTTGCCAGAATTTCCATATTTCAAAATGGGGCCTGCTAAAAAGGGATCAAACTGGCTTATGAGTTCAAGCAGCCTTTAAAAATTCCCATTTTGCAATCATCCAAACCTTTATTCTGTTCCTCAAAAAGCCAAGCCACATTCAGCTAATGTATGAATAACAGCTGTGACATGCCTGAAGACATGTTCCCAGTAGAGGTGGGCATGAAATGAACTTTTGGTTCATTTTGGTATTCATCATTCATTTTGTTATGTAACAAAACGAATAACAAACTGCCCCCTCTAAGAGAAATGAAACAAAAAGAAATGGAAATTTCCAATGGGTTTTCTGTTTTGTGCCCACCTCTAGTTCCCAGTAATCACACTCTGCCTGAATTTGTTTCTCCAACTGTTGCCCCAACCCCACAACTTGTCTGCAGATTTTGTATGTTAGTATAGAGTCTCAGTGAGTAGTGCTTTTTAGACTACAAATATAAGATTCCTGTCTGCTACCTGGAGTTCCAAAAAGTGATGCTTCTAGTGCAGGCATGTCAAAACTTCAGCCCTCCAGATGTTTTGGACCACAACTCCCACAGTTCTTTGCCATTGGAAATGCAGGCTTGGAATTCTGGGAGTTGTAGTCCAAAACATCAGGAGGGCCGAAGTTTGGACATGCCTGTTCTAGTGTGTCTCAAATGCCATACTTTTGCTCAAGCTCTAAACATTCCAATGTGTTCCAACCTGTTAGCCATAGATAGACAAGCTGCATGGTTTCATTTTGTATGTATCACAGTCGAGTATCATGCATTTTAAGTGTCACAGTGAAGCTAGGAAGGGCAAGGAGTGTGGCTACTAGGACTCATGGGAGGCCTCAATCGTCCGACGGAGCCAGCAGGATGGCTGAAATCCTGTAGATAGGGATAAAGGATTAGCATCAGGAGTAAGGACACATGCATGTGTGAAGGGGCTTAGGGTAGCAGCCTCTTTTCCCAAAAGAGCTCATATGCTTGGCTTTGAAGAATCAACATCAGGCCTGGAAGCTGTCACCTATGCAGAAAGAGAGAAAAAGAAAGAGATTCTGATTTTAAAAGGCATTCCTTGTAAGTGTTCATGCTGCTCAGTTTAGCTTCTAAGTTAAGTTTAATTTTTTTAAAAAAGAGTAACTGACAACTCAGTATGAAATATTTTAATCTGTAGGTCCCACTGAGTTCAACCGTGCTTTACATCTTGGAATAGGCTATTTAAAAAAAATATTATTTCAGAACAGTAGATTATTTGTGCAGCAGGTAAGTGTTAGATGAGCTAAAAGCTGTCCTATAGACTAAAGTAGTAAAATTCCTAGTATTTTTTTGTTTAATGTTCTGAAATGTACATTATTTATTTCTTACATATTTATAAATATGTACAAACTGCTTAGATCTGTAGATGTGCATACAATAAAATAAAAACATACAATATAAACAACACATAAAATCAAAATATAGGTCTGAATCAAATTGCTGCTAGCACCTAGAATAAACCTGTGGAATCTACGGCTGAATGCTAAGTTAGCGCTTGTGCAAGTTGCGTGGAATCAGTGAGTTTTTTTCTGGTTGAAAATGGCACTTGATGAGCTAGAAAATTTCAACTGTGTAGACTGCAAAAACAAACCCTCTATATTTGTATGTTTTAAAATAAGAATTGCTGCTCTTGCTTGGTGCCAAGGTGAAAACTATTTTGCAGGTAGGTGGCACCAAGCCCCCCCTCCTCCTCCTCCTCCTCCTCCTCCTCCTCCTCCTCCTCCTCATCATCATCATCATCATCATCATCATCATCATCAAACTCAAAGCCTCTGTCTTCACAGCCAAATTCTGTGCTCCATAATGCAGCACGTACTCAGAAATGTGTGGCACCATCAAGAGAGCCTCCACAATTTATACATTTAGATTGATTTATTTATATTAACATTTAAAAGGACCCTATGCAGCTAACAACAATCAAAAGACAACTTTTAGGTCAGGAACAACGAGAATACAATGCTAAAAGGATCAATGAATACAGTGCCAAAAAATATAAACAGCACCAAAACATAATTCAATGCAGTAAGGTTCAACAAGCCATTTTTGAAAACCCCACTTGGCAGCCATTTTCAAGGTATGTTTGCCTGAAGAGAAAGGTCTTGAGGACTGAAGGGGTTGATAAGGGAGAAGGCAGTTTTCTCAGTCACCAGTTCTCAAGTTGTCTGTTCTTATATATTCTATGAACAAAATTATAAATTGCGGCTAGTAGCAAATGACATCACCAGAAAATGCTGGATGCCTCCCATAAATTGCCACATTCAGAAACCCAGCCAAACCATTTTGCATCATCTGCAACTGCCAGGACAGCCTTTGGGGCAATCCCACTGCAAAATCTTAAGGTTTCAGAGTGCCTGGTCCACTGCTGCCAAACAATCCCAGACTAAGTTTCATAGGGTGTCCAATAAAAAATACAGTATGCCTTCAAAATATAAAACAACACACACAAACCCAGAAAAAAAACCACTATTTGCTATTATGCCCCATTGGAAGCATGATTTTATGAATTGCATACATATGTATCTCTATGCTCCATTTTGTTCAAGGGGTGGGCAACTGTTGGACTACAACCCCCACAGTCCTTTATCACTGGCAATCTAGGCACAGAATTCTGGAAGTTGTGGTCTAAGACATCTGGAGGGCCGACAGTTGCCCACCCCTGGGATTGCATTTTGCATGCATATAGTGTGAGCCAGACCCAGTTAAAGGTGAACCAGGTAATGACACTTGAGATGATGGTAGTATAATTGGGTTTGTTCACTAAATTGCTACTGATGGTGCCAGAGTAGAGGTGCCTATATTGTACACTATGGCTCCATGGGGTGCCATGAAACCCAGACAGGGGGGCAGTGTCAGAAAAGGAGTGGAGCCTAGAGCTATGAAGGATTAGAGAAGCTGTTCATAGCTCTATATCTTACAGGAATTGGAAGTGGAGCCATGTGTCTAACTCTCCTTTCTCCTGCTCTCTGGTCTCCAATAGAAGTACAATACTTGCTTGGAGACCTTATGAGTTTCCTCCATCAGGACCTGGAAGGAGGTGGACCCTTAGGGATATTTGGGGTAGGGGAGAGATTGGGTGGCTAGATATGTGCATCAAGATCCTGCTTCTGGTGGGAGAGAGACCCTGATGCCCCCTCTGAGCCACTGGATCCACAGCCAGGGGTCAAAAAATGAGAGCTGAGAGGCCAAAATGGTTGGAAACCAGTGGGCTTGGGTTTAAGAAGAGACTGGAAGTGTGACATGTGGAGATGGGTAGGACTATGATTTACCATCTTCTACCCTCCCCAGCCTAATTCTAATGCTCATCTTGTGATTAGCCACCCAGATTGGCTAGAGGGCCAGATGGGTGGGGAATAGAGATGGGCACAAACCGAAAAAAATGACCATTCATTTTGGTTGGGTCGTTTTAAGGTTCAGTTCATTTTGTTTCATTTTGAACGATTTTAAAAAATATATTCATTTTGTTGGTTCATTTTGATTTGTTATTCAATACACTTACAAAGTATAATACTGGCATGAACATTTTATAGAATATAAACATACACAGAGAGACACTTTGTCTCACCCTTGCATATTAGTTTAAAACCACAGCCATTTGCTTATTTAAAGCTCTCAGCAGCTAACAATGCTACAAGGCTAGTAAATCCTACCAGGCACTCTTTCAGAATCTTTATTTACTAGAGGAAGTAATGTACCTTACTTGTGTATCCATGACAACAGTGTAACATGCCAGGGCAATAGTAGAGTTTCCCTTGCAACTGCAATATGAGATTAAAAGTAAGAGGCTAAATCTTATTAAATAGCAGAAGCTTTTCAGAAGATAAAACATAAAGTTTATGGGAGCATATGATAGTTGTTCATCGTAATATATTTGTGCCATTTCCTTTCTTCGGTTAGGTCTGTCCATTGATCGTAAACAGCCCCGAGTGGGATGGGGAGGGGGTGTCTACCCCTGCAACAATGCACTTTAGCAATTCGTGGCTTAGATTTTTGCAATAGGGAAAGGTGGTTTCCCAATGGTTAAGGTGAATTGTTAACAATACAATACCTGTTTGAGCAAGTATTAACTGGGACCGCTCTGCAGTTGTCATCATTGCCATCACTGCCGTTAGGCTTTCCAGAGGCCAAAGTTTATTTCATTCTATTTCTTATACCAAACTCTTTGACTTAAAATGTTGTTTGATCCAGTGGATTAGCTGACGTTTTTGCCATTGTGAGTTTATAAATCCTCGTGCTTTCTACAAATTTATCTCTTCTATGCTATTGGTATTAAATGAAATAAATAAAACTTGAGTTCACTTATGTGAAGGTATAGGTTTCTACACTATATGTGTATAAAGGCATATGAAGCTGGTGTGTAAAAACTGGCTTGACAGAATCATTAATTCAGGTTCAGCTGGGTGCAGGATTTGATCCTAAACATTCTTAGGGCCAGTTAGGGAATAATAAGAGAACTTCATATTGAAAAGAAGAATGAATTAATTTCAACATAATCCTGCACCTACTCAGAGGTAGTGGTGAAGGAATGTGTAATTCTGTGTCTTGCTCCTGATCTCATAACCATTATTAAGGAACAGTAGTAGTATAATATCAGTACAGAATCCATGAAGTACAGGATCCATATATTACATAAAATAAATTAGAGGTAAATTATATTAATTGTGCATCAAGATTCCTTTATCATCAGTGGCAGAATTCCCATGATTTGCTTTTCCAGCCACCAGTAATATGACCTTCCTTTTAACCATTCAATAGCAATTGCTCCATTTCCTGATTTGTGACCTTTAAAAAACAAACTTATTTATTCTTCATAGTAAGTCAATTGCAAAATTGTTAATGAATGCCACATCTAAACAGCACATGGAACTTGGAATGAAAAAAAAAAGTAGAGCATCAGGAGAGTGAGGAAAGCACTTGTAAACATGTGAACACATGTGCTACTATTGTCACTGTTGTGCAGAGGCTCTCCCCTTCCATCTGCTCTGTGTCTTCATGAATCACTTGAGGTAAATTAGAGTCTTATGCCACCAGTAAGTATTAGATCTACTTTTTATATGGAGACTGAGGAACATGACTCAAGGATCAGACGGTAATGGATGGGTACTGAGTAGAGATGGGCACGAATAAAAAAAAATGACATTTCAGTATTTAGTTTTTCGTTGCGAGTCCGTTTTGGTTCATTTTCGTTTTTAGTGAATTTGTTGAAAAAATCTCGTTTCTTTTTTTGTTTTTCATTTTTCGTTTTTAATCACTTTTTGCATGACTTAAAGCATTTCCGTGCGCGGACGTCCCCCAATGCCCCAGACCAGAGGGAAAACACTAAAAAAATGATGCTGGCAGAGACACAGTATAGACTAGGTACGCGGGGAAGATGCAAAGGCAGTGGCAGGCATTGCCCAGGGCGTAAGGCAACTACAGAGTGACTGCATTGCGGGGCAGGGGAATGTACTCACTGAGAGGTACGCACACACACAGGGAGGCTGCAAGAGAAATCTCTTCTTTCTCTCCCCTAAGAGCCAGGCGGCAGCCAGCAGGAACACAGAGACACACACCTGCCTGGCTGACCTAAAGTAACGAGTCGCAGAGACAGCAATCCCACCCTAACTCCCACCGCAGACTGCAAGGAGGATGGGGGCTGCCAAAGCTTTTTATGCCCTCTGTGGCTGCCACACCTACCCAGTCTGCAACCTGGGCATGCTATTGGTTGAAATTGTCCAAGAATTTACACGATCCCATCACATGGCTTGCATCCATCTTGTGGCTGGCATCCATTATATGTCATCCTTAAAGGGAAAAGAAAAAAATACATCGCGATGGGAGAAAGACAAAAACAAACGTTTTAAGGACCGCAACCCCCTGGTAGGTAATAATTTCAAATAATTATCTCTGTGTTTTTTTGGATGTCCAGGGCGTTTTAATACCCAAGAAATCAATATTAGGCATCTGGGAGCCATTTTGGGTCAATGTCCCCTAACTCCCCTTAAAGGAAAAAAATACAGTGATCTGAGAAAAGACATAAATGCACGTTTTAAGGACCCCAACCCCCGGTAGGTATTATCAGGCAGAATAAATAATTATTGCTGGTTTTTTACGGATATTCAGGATGTTTTTTAACATTTAAAAACAGCTCATTTCATTGTGTGTTGCCATTAATGAAAATGAAATGTAACGAACCTCATTTTCATGTTTCTGTTCGGTTCGTTCCAATTTCCTCATAATTTTCGTTATTCGTTTCATTACATAACAAAATGAATAACAAATAATGGAATGAATTTTTTTTCATTTCATGCCCATCTCCAGTACTGAGGAAGGAAGAGCTGTATGTCCTGTAGTGTCCCTCATGTTTCTCTAAGGCCAGCTTACTGCATTGAGATAAGGTGGAGAACTATGTCCTGTCACCAGTGTTGAAATAAGATTCAATTGTTCATTTAAAAAATCTTCTACAAGAAAATGGTGAGCAGAGAGTGCTGGGGCTGTTTGCTTGTTTGTTTGTTTGGCTGAGTTTGAGAAATGGCCTTTTTTGTTCTATAACCCTAGAACCGCCCAGTCTGGCTGTACCATCTGAAGAATCCTGAGAGTTGTAGTTCAAAATTACATTTTCCAAGCATTTTCCAAGCCCAGTGGCTTCTTCAGTGGTTGGAATACTGCCTCCACAATTAAAAAAAAGAAGAAGCCCTGAGTGCATTGTAACTGAGGAGGGGTCTTAATGGAAGTCATTTTGCCATTTTGCCTGCTCTGTGCCAGGGGGAATGACAACAGTGAGAAACTAGAAATAACCAACAGGATATTATGGAACAGTACAGAAACGTCCTATTAAATCTCTTGGGGAAGATTTATTTACTGATCTTGCCAAACCTTTGCTGCTTTTCAAATTTTCAATCAGAACTAGTAGATGGGAAAAAGCTCCACACTATACTTTATGAAACACATGGTTTATCTTAATTGTAATGATTATCAAACCATGAGCCATTTGTCTTGTCCTTCGTAGCATACTTTGCTGTCTATTCCTTTTGTTTTCCACTTATATGGAATGGTTAAATTGCAGTAACTGATTTGCATGTCACATTGGTTCAAATTGGTTTTTGTTTATGTTAGCACAAATGGGAAAGATGTGAAATAGATGATTCATCTAGAAATAAACAAGCTTATATTAAATGTGTTGTTTCCCACATATTAGATTTGTTTCCATACAATCTATGGTCTATCTCATAACTTTTCATGGAGACTGACCAGAGTGCCCTTGATGAAGCTATGATGTGACTTTTAGAGACAGATGTACCAGCATGTATATCATCCATATTTCACTTGCATTTTTTGAGAAACACTAGTGTAACACTGATGCAAGCAGTGGAACCATATCAGATTACGTGTGACATGAGCATCTGGTAGACCATCATATAAACTTAGTTGCAAGAATATTTGTATCCCTTGCTCATGAAAACCGAACATAGATAATGAGAGGCAGAGGGGCATAACTGAATCCCACCATCACCACCCAATACTCTGTTATCGTTAATTGGAACCTTGGGGGACCTAAATATTCCACCTTGAGAACTGCTGGTGTACAGTGATTCTTTGAACGACTCTGTTCTGAAACAAGTAGCCATCTTACTCTGTTATAAAATAAAGAACAAGGCTTGGGAAACTTATTGTTTTAAAGATTAAAGATCTTAGAATCCCCCAGTCAGCAAAGCCAATCACATGATGGCTGTGGAATTCTGAAAGTTATAGGCCAAAAAGTAACTTTTAAAAGTTCTAACAAAGATTATTGTGATACCTTAAAGTCTATGGGTCAAATCCAACTGGACCATTACATCAAGCCTAGAAAATACCATTCATTCAATGTGTCTGGTTTAATCAGGTTTAACATTTGGGCATATATTGAGGTGTAGGCTTTCATGGAATATAGACCACTTCATTGGATGTATGGGATAAGGCTGTCTGTTGTTCCCAACATGAAAATATATTTATTAATTTCTAATGTGCTACAAGATTCTTCATTGTGTTTTAGGAAGACTGAAATATGAATGAAGATTCATTCTTAAATAGTATTACCACAGACATTTTACTAGTATAAGGTGCTAAATCTAGTTTCTGTAAATCGGAACAACCTGATCCATAGCAGGTTGATCAGACATACACCTTACATATCTCTTTAAAAATATTACTCCACTAAGAGTAATCCATGCAGTTCCCATCTCATCACTTAGGAGTAGCTTTTTTGCTGCTGCTCTCGGAAATTTTTCCCCTCGGATGATTTTAGTACCCTGTTCTTGATAAAGAAGTAAAATAAGTTAATAAAACCTGATTAACTTTGGCTGCGTGATTGAGAAATATTTTTGACTATTATATGAGTGAGAAGTATTACTAAATCACAAGGATATGAGGTTCAGATGCAAACGGTGGTTCATATCTATCTAGGATATAGTGCTAATTACTAGACTGTTGAGTAATGTAAGCAGTTTCTAGCCTGTAGGGAAGCAGCAACTGCTTGCAAATATAAACAAAACCTTTTGCACAGACTATTGTCTATAATATGAAATGAAGGTCAGTCGAAGCAAACAATAATGATCTGATGGCACTATCTGTACAGAGAGTGGGCTGCAATAATCAACAACTGAAAAGTGAACATGAATGGAAATAGATACAGTTTCAGATGGTTCAATGAGACTCAAACCCAGGGGGAGACAAGAAATTATACTTAGGGTAATGAAAGAAAGGACATGGACGGCTTTTTTCATGAGTTCTGGCATATTCAAAGCACTTTGTTAGATGTGTGCAAGTCTTAAACAGTACATAAGAACATAAGAACATAAGAACATAAGAAGAGCCATGCTGGATCAGGCCAAAGGCCCATCTAGTCCAGCTTCCTGTATCTCACAGTGGCCCCACCAGATGCTTTTGGAAGCGCATGAGACTAGATAGCTGTCTCCTGATACCACTCCCCTTGAAGTACCCTGGTTTTAAGCCTGGAGATTACACATCTCCATCATGGTTTGTAACCTGTGATGGACTTTTCCTCCAGGAATCTGTCCAATCCCCTTTTGAAGGCATCCAAGCCAGATGCCATCACCACATCCTGTGGCAGGGAGTTTCATAGACTAACAACGCGCTGGGTGAAAAAATATTTTCTTTTGTCTGTTCTTACTCTCCCAGCCCTCAATTTGAGTGCATGTCCCCTAGTCCTGGTATTTTGTGAGAGGGAAAAGAGCTCCCCTCTATCCACTTTACTCATGCCCTGCATTATTTTGTACATCTCCACAAAATCTAGTAGCTTCCACAAAATCTGGTTTGTGTGGTTGGGATAGACTTTGTACTCCTGATGGTTGATGCTGAATTTAATTCTATTTCACCTTTGCTGAATGTTTTAGATATAGTATATTTTTGGATTCCTATGCTTCTAAAAACCAATGCATCCCCTCAAGGTATAGAGACAGAGTGGGAAAGAAATCCAAATAAATTTGTTGCTGAGACTGAACATGAAAGTTATAATAAAATGAACATATTGAGATTTAGGACTCCCCCCCCCCAATCCTTCCTTAAAGAAAAAATGCAATTGGCTATGCATAAAAGTATAACTGGTATAGAATGATGTCTTGGAATTCATTATGGATGGTTGGTCTCTGAATCACACTATTTCCCCCCTGGTCAATCTTGTTTTGCTTCAACAATATGCGTACTATCGTGATTATGATGAGAAGCCAAGTGAAGATTTGGACTTTTATATTGTTTTTAATCTAGGTTTAGATAGTTTTGATTTTTCATGTTATTTGCTGGATTTGTACCCGCCATAACACAGATATTTTCCAAGGGCAAAGAAATGACATGCAGCAAAGCCACACACTGAAAATGAAATACAAAACAATGGCAAGTTATTAAGAGCTAACAACATAATTAGTATGATGTGGCTAGAGTGTCAAAATGGGACTTTGTGGATCCAGAGTACCCACACAGTTATGAGGTTTACAATGTGACTTTAGACCAGTCAGCACCCAGACTAAGAATATTAAATGGAGAGATGGAGAGCCATTTCTGCTTCTTCAACATAATTGGTGGACATTTGAGAAAGACATGTAACTTACTACAGTACATTAAAACAAGAGGTTCAGACCACAAATAAATATTATTTTAAAGGCTCATCTCTACACCAGTCCACCCAAGCCAAACTAAACCAAACCAAACCAATACATTTCTAAAGCCAGCCCAAATTCATTCTTTAGTGAGAATTGTGAATGGATTATGTTGCATGAACAAGTATGCTAGAATTTGTTTAATATAGTCTGTTTTGGCAAGTTTGTACTTGTACTTCCTGTACAAATCTTTCCCATAACCAAGTCCTCCCTTCTTTACCAAAGCAGAGAAAAGACAATTCCATGCTCTCCCTAGAACATAATCCATTCACATTTACAAGAAGTAAAAAAGAATTGTACAATGTGTTTGTGTTTGTGATGGGCTGTTTGTGTATTACTGTTCTTTTCTATTTGGTCCTTGACCATAAATAAATTTACTTTCTTACTCCATTCACATTTATCAATAAATAATGAATTTGGACAGGCTTTAAAATGTATTGGTTTGGTTTGGTTTGGTTTGGCTTGGGTGGGTTGGTGCCCAACTCTAGTTTAGCGTTCTGCCTGATAAAAAACCCAGGAGTCTGTCATCTTTCGTCATGACAGGTAAAACAAGAAAGGATAGCAAATTTGGTATTCAGTGGACTGCTCTGCTCAAAGAGTTATCTGAAGAATCCATAGTGTTTTTCACATCTACCTAAGAAAATAAATAAAACAGATACAGGGTTTCTATTTCCTTAAATATATGAAGTAGCTAAGCACAACCAGAGATAACAACTTGCCTATGGATCATATCTCCACAGCCTACGTGGGAAAGAACTGTTTGCTTCAGGCATATACTATAGTAAAATTCTAACTCTTGTTTTTTGCAGATTGTGTTTCATCTTCAGGAATTTGATGTAAATTGTTGAAAAACCACCACCCATTAACTGTGGCTAGATGTTGAAGCAAATGCCAGGATGTATGTACATTTTCATATTACTGGAAAGAGAAACAAATAAGTTATACAAAAATTAAACAATACACATGCGCTAACCAAGAAGGCTGATAAGAAGAGCACTAGTTTCACGGTTGTGTGCAAGTATATTTCTTAACTTATTTATTTACAAAAAATTTAGCCCCCCCACTACCAAGTTATATCAATGTTATCTGACAAACATTGTCAGCCTACTGCTAAGCTGACTAGTCTTGCCCCCCAAAACAACAACAGCAACAACAACAACAACAAACTTAATTGTAAAGGGCCACAACTTACAGCAACAGTTTTTTCTGGTCTAACATTTGGGTTGGATCCAGTTCTATTGCGAACCCTAGATGTCATCCAATGTAATCCATTGTCTTCCCAGATCCCTCTGGGAGACAAATCTGTAATGACCCTTGAATTTTATATTGGTGTATGCCACGCCATGTCTCCCTGCCAACCATCGGCAAGGCCAGATGCTTGACTCTCTGAGCTAAGGTACTTCCTAACCCTGTTACCTGAGGTCCCTCAAGAGGCCCCACGCAGACTGAGATAAGCAGATACCAGCCTGCTGCTTAACATCTCCTGGATCCACCCCAGTGCTTCAGAAAATCTATATTATAACTATGTGGCCCTGGCTTAAACAGACTATTTATGTACCTCTAGTCAGATCAACAAAAGCCAAGTCTAATAGCAATAGGGTGGCTGTGGAAGGGAACATGCTGTCCACCCCCATGCTCATGCCTTCATCAACTTTCTTCTTCTTTTTACATTGCACCAAAGGACCAGACAGAGATCTCCACCGTTCACATCCAGTCTTCCCCGCTGCCAGTCATGCTGGCCAGTCACAGCCTGCAAGTGTGATCCTAGTTGGGTGCCTTACTTTCAGGCCCCCATGTGGGGCTGCCACGTGGACACCTCCATGTTAGGAATGCCAGAGCCAGGACAGGCCATGCCACTGCCTCAGCCACAATGTACACCCAAGTAAATCTGGGTCCCATCTCTGTTATTTTTGGCAACACCAAGTACCATTTTAGGGAGGTCTGGATACACTGTGTGCTTTATTACCAGCGCTTTCAAAACTCAGTGGTCCAGCCATCTCACTAGGCTATTGCATCTGGCAATAAAAACAATACGGGGACATGGAAAGATGTTGTACACAATGTCACAGTATTGTCAAGTGTGACTGATAGTAGATCCACAGGGATTCAGACAACCTATACAGCTTCTATTGATAGATACAATGCTGCCTCCAAACCAGGAGCAAGCATTCCCAGGCCCAAGGCAGAGCTCCAAGTCAGCCATGCAGCAAAGGCTTCTCCTTCACTGTGGCCAAAATTAGTCATCCTAAAGTCCTGAAAAGAATATGATTATATCCCAGAGTCCAAAACTTATTCTCTTCAACAGTTTGAGCTAGGCATACTGCTGGTCCTGACACTCTGGCATTAAGGATGATGGGGATGTCCAAGACGTTCTCCTACTGATAGAGCTAGATTCAAGGGCTGCCAGATTTGGATCTGTACTCATGGGTCTGAGGCTTGGGAGGCTCCGCTTGGCTTCTGTGATGTCCAAGAGTTTCAATATTTCAGGCTTAGAGGTCTCTGCCTCCACATGCAGCCCTGGTCACTCCTTTGCTGGTGCCACTGGTTCCTCAGCTTCGGAGTTTGTGCCAGGGTCAGAGGTTAGAAAATACATGTTTTGAATTACAGGTCTTAGAATCCTTTAGCCAACATGACCAAGCTGTGCTCATGACATATAATCATAGAGTATGTTATTTTGCTTCTATGTTGCATGAGGGGAAAGCACTGATTTAGTGGCAGATCACATGCATTGTGTTCAAGAAGTCTTTGGTTCAGTACCTGGCATCTTCAAGTGGGACTGTGGAAGACCATGACTTGACAGCCTGAAGGGACCCTACCAGTCAAGGAAGACAGCATTGAGTCAGCTGTACCAAAGAATACCTGATTCAGTTTCAGGCAGCTTCTTATTGTTCCGTATGTCATAAAACATTCTGCCCTCCACTGGGGTCTTCAGTCCAACTCAACCAAATGTTCACTGCTAAGAAAGGACATTGAAATATGATGCCATCAGTATTTTGGCAAATATATGTGCAAGTTTCCCCTAGAAATCCTCTTTTCCGTTAGCACTGCTCTTGTGTGTGTGTGTGATAGCAGAGCTAGCCCATCAGTTTTTCCACCAAGTGAAATTTTATAATTGTTGACAAGTTAATGGCAACTAATGTACTAAACAATTAAGTAGCCATCTAAATTATTTATTTAGAGTTCAAGAGACCTAATGAAATCTCCCTCAGATGTGAATGGTGGCATTTTTTGAGCAGTTCTTGTTCTCCTTTTCCTGGTAAATACCAGCTATAGTCACATTCAAAGAAAGCAGCCACCACTCAGGATCGATGAGGTGAAACCATCTTATTTTTCTAGGATAAAAACAACAGCACATGAGAATTGAGCCTGAATCCCATATAAATGCTCTGAGGATCAAAATACAAAACTGCATTTGTGTTAGCAAATGAGATAAACATTTAAAGGCAAGTGCAGTTGTCCTCATTATTCAGGCTTTCTACCCTTTCCCTATGCTGATATTCTGGTTGATGTCTGATATCTCACATATTTTCATATCCAAACAAAATACATGAGTTGGGTGGAGAGAGTGTTTGCCCATTGCACATGCATACACAGATGGAAACAGTGCACATTTTCTGCCTTAGACTGTGATTCAGAAATGTGTCCATCATAGCCAATCTGTGTGCTCAAAGCAATGACTTGGACGGAATGAACAAATATGTCTCAAGAAGATGGAATTTATTTCATTAGCAATGTTTGCATTAAATTAAAATTTACCAGGGCATCATTTGCAGTACCAGCATTCATATTTTTAAATAGGAAACTGTGTAGAACATGTGTAACATATCAGCTGACAAAAGAAACATTGCTCATATTCTGTTTTATGTTTTCTTAATTTTTAAGAACATGCTTATAGACAGTGTTGTTGCCACGTGCTTCATCTCCAACACAGTTTTTACTTTTGTTTTCAACAAATCCTCATGGCTTGATGGTGGTGGTGGTAGTGGGGGTGGGGGTGGGGGTGATGATGGTGATGATGATTGCTCAGATGTTGTACTGTAATCTCTAGATTATTTTTGTATAACATTTTCAAATTAAAATATTATGATATATTTGAAAATGTAATGAATTTGGTTTTTAAAAACCCATTTCTACCTTCCCCTATTATGTGACCTTTTGTCAGTTCCACATAAATAGTCATTGTTGTTGCTGCTGCTGCTGCTGCTGCTGTGCCTTGTAGTGGTAATTATGATTATTCCAAATTGCATGTGTAGTGCTTTATTAAAGACCTCTTATTGATAATATATGTAAATTTTTTGAGTGTTAAATAATTAAAAAGGACCTGGATCTATAGAAATTATGGTTGCACAGGCAGGTATATGGTACAGCAAATTGTCTATAGCTAAGCGGCTCCAAACCTGATCTATACTAAGAAGATGGAAGAGTACCTGGAAACCAGAGTCAGGTCTAGATTTGAGGGAGCTTCTCAACAGCATATCCTTTTGTAAGCCCCTTCTTAGGCTGATGGCAGATCCTGGTTGATTTACTTGGTAGCAAGGAGAGGGACACCATTCCAGTATCACTTTGGAGCTGATGTTTTCATTCCTAGCAATATCCTGGATACTGAAGCAGTGTGGGGAATAAAAATGACACCTATCTATCTCTGCTAAGTCACTGGAAATTTCTAATGTCTGAGGTAGTAACATGTTGAGAGCACGAATGCTAGGAATTATTTGAATACTGCTTTGAGTTCCATGATGAGGGGTAAGTGGAAAATGGTATTCGATACATGATCAAGACATTGTCATCATTTGCAGTACTGTTTATTTATTCATTTATTTCAAATATTTTACCCTCCCTTTCTCCTTTGAAAAGACCCAGCTTACAACACTGAAAAAGGACAAAGTTGGAGACAATGAGCATGCAACAGTTACCAAGAAACATTAAGGACAATATGCAAAGCTAGGAACAATGATTGTGAAGAGGCATCTCCAGAGTAGGCAAGGTGAAAAGCACAAGGGCACCACCAAAAATATTCTAATGCTTTTGCTTAAAGTGCTCGTTGCCAGTAACAAAGCCTTGAGGGAGGCATTTCAGCATTTTGGAATGGGGAAATATTACACAAAATCCTGATGTTAACAAGCAGTTTCATGGGAACATGGCCCTCTGGGAACCCCAAATGTCGCAGAAGTCATCAGTCTTGATGGGGAAAATGAGACAGTCTCACTGGAAGGAACATAAATGTAGTCAGGCATTCCTTGTAACCATAGTGGATGTGAACTACTTTACAACACTGTATATCCCACACTGAGTCCCATCACCATCAAAGGGAGCAATTTCTGACAACAAGTACATGTTTATGGGTTGTGCATACAGCTCTCTAGCTTACCATACATGCCAATCTTACTGGGTTCAATATACTGTACAAGACAAACACATAATGAATATATGGACAAAAATGCACATGAGTAACTTCTGGTTCAGATTCACCTCCTGGCACATTTGAGACATCCCACAATTTGGACTGAATGTTTACATGGAAGAGGCAAAACTCTCTTTGTGTGGGCTCATGTGACTGGTATGCCAATGGAAAATGGAAAGTTGTTCTCTGTTTCCATTACAGGCTGAAAGGTAGAGCTTGGACAAGTGACTTTTTTGGAACAGCTAGCATGCTATTCACAGGAACAGGCCCTTCTTTTAGTTTTATGTATAAAACCATTTTGGATCAGAACTTGGAAAAGTTACTTTTTCAGATTACCGTACCCGGAACACCCCAATCGACATGGAGAATGGATATACTTGTACATGGTTGAAAGACTGATTGTTGCAACACAATCTTTTATATCTCCCATAGTTTATAGTTGATACTTTATATCTCCCATGTAAACATGGACTTAATTTGCAAGCTTGCTAGAATTACTCATAGAGACCACTAAAATGATTTCATCTTCTAACTACATTTTATCTGTAGCATACAGTTTGATCCACACATTTGATACCAGGTGCTGTAAGTGCCTGAAGTAGGAACTGGCAAGCCACTCCAGTATTCCTGCCAAGAAAACTCTGCGGACATGGGATCATGAAGAGTCAGTCACAGTTGTATGACACAACAACAACAACAACAACAACAACAACAACAATTGGTGGCCAGTGGATATGGACATGAGTAGTAGTGTAGCTTGAGTTTGGAGCACCCGGGGACAAAGTCAGTTTTTGAGTCCTCTCCTCCCCGGTGTCTCACCCACACAGGAAGGGGGGAAGATCCTGGGGGAACAGTGGGAGAGGGGAAGAGGGATTTCTCCTTCCCATGCCCTCTTTGTGGATCTCCTTTCCAATTAAGTCTCTCCTGTGCAAACTGCACAGCATGCAGATTGCGCTAAGCAGGCCATTTTTAAAGCATTACCTCAGTAGCACACATCCCCCTCCTCCTTTCCCCTGGCTAAGACTTGGCGATTGTTAGCCCAGGGAAAGGAGGAGAGGGAAGCAGGCAATGGGATTGTTTTTCCAAGCAGCACCTCACTCTCATGCTTCCCTCTCCTCCTTTCCCTGGGCTAATGATTGCCAAGTCTTAGTGGGCGGATGGGGGAAAGGAGGAGAGGGAGCAGTCGACGGAGGTGTTGCTTGTAAAAATACATTGCCTGCTTCCCTCTCCTAGTAAGGATCGCCAAGCCTTAGTGGGGCAAAAGGAGAACTGCTGGCAGGGTGGCACGTGGCTTCCTCCTCCTGCTCCCCCTCTGGGGGGGGGGCAGATTGCTGTGCACCCCAGGGCTAATGCACTCTTCCACCCCCTCCCTAGTAACGCCAGTGTCAGTTCATTGAGTGGCTGAACAGGTGTTCAACACTTCAAAGCCCCACCTCCTATAGTGGGTGCCCATTTGGAGGCAGTGCTCCAGCTTCTCTGCCATTCCTCCAGTCACTGTCTTTGAGTGGCCACCTGCTGGAGTAGGTGGAGTTTTGAAGAGCCAAACACCTGTTTGGCTGCTAAACCAACAAACTGGTGATTTGTGGCCATCTTATAGTGGCCAGACTAGAACTTGGTCTGATCATAACTTCAATGCCGAAGTTACCACTCTTCTAGAATATTAAGATTTCTCAGACCAGCTGTGGCTGCCATGCTGCAGTATATCTTTTTTATACCATAAGATGCTTTGTGGGAGCATAGGAAAACTGTTCCGTAAACCATGGGCTACCTAAACCCAAGGTTTTGCTGCTGAAGCAAAGCTGAAGTTTTTCATTACCCATGCATGCACACACACACACACACACACACACACACACACACACACACACACACACACACACACACACACACACACACACACACACACACACACACACACCACAGAACAAAACAAACATCTCCTGGATGGTATATAATATTGATCTTCAATTCAGTAAGAGGGTGAAGGGAATTTCAGAAGCTTCAAACAATATCTAATCTGTTTAATGACTGCACTCATTTCCTTTTTGTGCCATTCTTGGGAAGGAGCCAGTCTACAAAGCATTTGCTGTGGGTGCTTTCTGTTATTTTTGACACACTGCAAGCAGATCAAAGAATTAATAAAACCTCCCTGCTCTAAAAGGTCATTTCCAAACTAAATGCAGCAATTCAAAGTGGGAAATGGAACGAGTGCCAAGGTGATGTTTAATGAAGTAACATTTGAGCAGTATCCTTTCAAGAACATTTGCAGAATTGTTTGATTGCCTTAGAGTACACAGGAAACAATAAACCTACACAGCACTAACAGGGTCTCTGATGGCTACATTTTGCTGAAAGGCTGCCAAACAACTTGGAATTATAAGTACAGTATAGCCAAGGCTGAATTATCTCATGCGGTAGAAATTTTGCCATGTATTTGGCATAGTAGAATTGTTGGGGAAAGAATCCATTTTGGGGCTTAAAAAAAGCTGAAATACAATTAACATGTGCATTCAGCTTGAACATTATACGTCAATTCAAAGAGCATTGTGAAAATTCTTAGGGCACATTTTCATGATACCATTATCTCACAATACATTGTTGTCATAAAAGTTGGACAAAAATAAACTCATGCTGTCATTTATGGAGCTTGCTTCAATTATCCAAAGCATACCTTTTGGTCACTTATCTTATTTGAATGAAGAGTTAAGTATATCAAATGATACCTTTCACTTGTTGCCCACTGAACATTGGTTGATTACATTTGCTGGAGTGTGTAGATGAGCACAACCGCATTCCATTTATCAATACAATCTCTTTCCCATATAAAATCTTGCTTCGCTCGCTCGCCCAACTCATCTAGTTCAAGCTGCACTGCAGTTGGGACATGTTTGCCCTGTTTAACAGAAGGGAGAACGTGAAATGCCCACTGATTGTTAAGAATATGATCAGATCTTAATCAAGTTCCTCTTTTTAAAAAAAAGAATGAATCAAGATACATTTTTGGCAGTCAATCCTAAAGGTCTACACTTACTTACAACATTGGTGTTCTCATTTTAGTTTTTCTGTTATAATACCATTGTATTAATAAAATGTTCTGCTTATATACTGCCCCATACCACTTCAAGTAGTCTCTGGGCAGTTTACAGTTTTTTTAATGGCAGTATGCAGGCTACACATTGCCCCCTCCAGCAAAATAGGTATTCATTTTAGCAACCTTGGAAGGATGGAAGGCTGAGTCAACCATGAGCCTGCTACCTGGAATTGAACCCCAGGTTGTGAGCACAGTTTTACCTGCAGTACAGGCATTTAAACACTGCGCCACAAGGCTCATATAATAGCTCATATAACAAGAATGCCATGAGTCTCAAAAGTATTTGAGTTACTGCAAACATAGACATGAACAAGCAAAGGCCAAGAATTTCTACCTATTCAGCCATGAAACATTCAGGAACAGCCAGTGGTGGCTTTGAGAAGAAGAAAAAAGGCTACCGAGTAAAGCAACCTAGATGATACAGCCAAGCAGACTTCTCCAAAACAGTATGTGATGACTTAGGCCCTTTGTACACGACCCCTAAACTCCGCTGCAAATGGCTCCCAGCTCCGGAGCTTAAAATTGTTTCCCCACCAGCTCCGGAGTTTACAGATAATTAAGTGCGACCACGCCCACCTAAGCGTGTCCCAGCGCACTTTTCAGGTACCTGCTCTCTGGAGGTGAAAATTCCTGATGCGGATATAACATAATTACTTCCCGGCTCTCCTTGCTTCTGTTTGTTCTTTTTTTGCCCCCCGCCCCTTTAAGAGATCTGAATGCAGTGCCGGGATGGCAGAACGGAGGTGAGCGGCATTCTTTTCTTCCTTTTTTTCTCCCTCCCCTCATGCAGCCAGCAGCCAGGAGTACAGAGTGGGTGGGAACGCAGGAACAGCGACAAACCCCTAAGATCTCTGGTCTGAATTTAAGAGGCCAGCGGATCTTTGGGGTCGTGTGAAAAGGCCCTTATTGTCCTAGCATGAGATCACGACAGGTCATAGTTTGCTAATTAACTTCCCTTTGTTTTGGGATGGGTCATTGGGAGGCAAACATAGGCTCCATTTGCAAGCTTAATTGTGCTTTGAAGAAACTGCATGCATTTGGGTGGGGGTGAAATACTGGAATAGGAGGAAATACACATTTCTCCTAACTCACAGATGATACAGAGCTGATGGAGTCTAGACCATGGAACCTGAAGGCAAACTACATCCTGCTTTTCAATACAACGTGGAATGCTTGGGGGAAGAAAATGAAATCACTAAAATTATGGCCACTGAGCATTCATGTGTATTGGCAACAGCAGTTTACAACACAAACGAACAGAGAAGGTTTGTCCTAGTTTAAAGCCAGTCTGCATACAAAAAAAAGTCTGCAAGTGAGTTACTGCCTTTTACCTACTGCTGATTTGAATGAGCTTCTTCTTGTATGACGCATGCCTGCAGATGAATGGCTGTGGGCTCTGTAAACTCACCTATGCACTGGTCCCATCTAACTAATTCTGGCTGGTGGGAGTGAGTTAAGGAAAAGGTTGCTCCTTTGGTATTCTTTGGAACATCAAGGCCTCCTTCAAGAATCTGGAGGAGGGCTTAAAAGAGAAAGCCTTCAAAGACTATTGAATCCATAGAAAATGCTTTCATCTGAGCACAGGACATAAATGCAGCTAAAATTTGCATTTAACAGAGGAATAGGGAGATCATGCTCACTCCTACTTGATTTGCTGATGCAATTAAATACAGCGCAATTATTTCAGTTAAGTTTTGTAAGGTTAATGCTCAGTGTTTGATTGGGATTGTGGAGTACAAAGAACTATTCAATATCTTTACATTCCCAAATAAGACAGGAATCCTGCTGCCAAGGCTGAGTTCAGATGACATATCCACCATGTAGAACAGAGATAGACACAAGTCTGCCACAAGTGGATAATTAACCTAAGCAATTTGTTCCGAAACTGGAGATGTGCATAAATGCCACGAAGGTCCAAGACGTTGAGATCTAGTAGCATTTTTCCCATTAAATGTGTCTTGGTTTAGCCATTTCCTAAAGGATGTGGCATTTAAAAATAAGGGGAAAACTGCTTCTGATAAGAAAAAACTGCTTTTTTGTTTTCAAATAGATTTCTTTTTGTTAACTAGAGATTCAATGATAGCAAAGCAAAAGTGAGGAGTCTCAAAACTCAAAAAGTGGATGTGCTGCTGAAAGCTTTGTGGACCACTTAGTTAGGCAAATCAAAGTTTACTACAGAATATGCTCTCAGCAGGAAGCTACAGCTGACCCTAGCTTCCTAAGAGGTGTGTTTCTCAAATTTTGGAACAACTTTGGAACTATTTGAGCATGCAGCTATATCATTAAAAGCAGGTGCTGAAGGCCTCTCTCGGGAATGACTTTGAACTTTCTCATTGAATATAGGAGGCCTGTAAGGCAATTGAGACCAAGAGTGACCAAAAGTTTGCATAACTCTTTTCGTTTTCTGTGGTAAACAGTAATATTTCGTTCATTGCAATTTTGCTGATCCAGTGAGATCACCATGAACCGCACAAAGGAGCTCAACCATGGAACTGTTCACTAAAATTGACTGGATGGCTGAGTGGGACTTTTAAAATAGATTGCTATGCCTTACAACTTTGAATGCGTTTTTAGTATTGCTTTGGTTTTATCTTAGAATAATATTTGTCTGATATTTTTTTAGTATTTGTGTGCAGTAGTGCCCCTGTATCTAGAGAAGACTGGTTCCAAGCTCCTCTCTGGATGCTAAATAAAGTGTGGATATAGTACTGGACATACAGCAAACACATAGCAAACATGCCTTTAAAGTTTAATTTATAAATCCCTTCCTTGTGTGGCAAGGTCAACATTTTTCCTAACAGAACCCCATCCCCTTCTACCAAGCTAGTATGGGAACTCTGTGCTCCTTTGCTCCAGGCATTCGGGTAAATCTTAAATATTTAGGATTTAAATATTGTCTTTTAATGATGTGAGCTGCTTTGGGTAATTTTTAAGGAGAATGGTGGGGAAAATGGAAATAATAAATAAATAAATAAATAAATAAATAAATAAATAAATAAATAAATAAATAAATAAATAAATAAACAATGCCAATCCCTTCTAGAAAGGCTAGTTGCTTTTATTAACACTTTCAAAAATACCCTTGTTCCTTTTTAGGATGCTTACTCAGGAACATTCAGAGATCAGCCTAACTGGGCGAAAATTCCTTAAACTGAAAGCTGCCTGTTTCCTGTATCTGGCCCCACACATATATGAGCTCAGGCTAGCTTCTTCTTCTTCTTCTTCTTCTTCTTTTTTTTAAGCATCCAGGCACTCACTGGCTCCTGAATTAACAAACATTCCAGGTGGCTATTTCCAGGTTTTGGAATGTGCTGCCCCAAGAAGCAAGGTTGGCCCTTACCCTCCTCTCCTTCTGTGGTCAGGCCAAGACCATCCTCTTTGGGCAGGTTTTTAAGCAGTAAATGCATCAGGAATGATTTATTTATTTATTTATTTATTTAAACACTAAATAATGTTGTTTTTAGTAAAGTGATTTTAACCAGTATAATAAAAATTTATTTATTTATTTATTTATTTATTTATTTATTTATTTATTTATTTATTTATTTATTGGATTTTTATACCACCCATCTGGCAGTGAGACCACTCTGGTCGGTTAAAGACAATTAATCAATTAATCATCAACAAATACTTCTACATTTTTCCAGGCAGCAAAGAACCTCTGGTGGATCCTAAAATTCTATAAAGTCTGGGCACCGATTTACCAATTTCTAGTTTATTGAACTTAGATATCTTTTAATATTTTTGAAATGTTTTCAAATTGTTTTTCATCTTATTTCAATCTTGGTATATGTTTTTAAAAAAAAATGGCATTTTTAGGGCAAGCTGTCTTAATAGCTTAGTGCTTTAGGTATCTAGCTGTGTAGCAGAGATAGTCCTGGGCAAGCTACACTGTCCCTGGGTGCCCCAGAAAACAAAGGGGGGAATGGTAAACCACTTCACTCTCTGGAAAACCTTACAAAAGGGTTTCCCTAAGTCAGAAATTGACCTCGCTGCACACAAAGATAATGATTATATTTGAGAACTGTTTATTGATGTGCAGTTATGGACTAACACTGAGCTTAGGGGTCTGCTGAACCATAAACCACTCTAACTCATTAGCTCTTGGGGAGAGATGTGGTGGCCACAGCTTTATTGACATTGGTGACAAGAAAGAAACTGCAGTGCTCTGGACAGGCATTGGGTCGGATCCATTCCATCGGGGGACCCGCCTGCCCCCTGATGCGCAAGATAGCACCACCAGGTGGCAGCACCCTTGATCTCGGCTTCCGAAAAACCCCGTGGGCGCAGACTCCTTCGGGATTTCCTCCACTAAGCCACACAGAGAAGCTGTCACCACCTGTTGCTTCCGAGCTGTGCAGGCTCCGTTCTGCTGCCACATCAGCCTGGATCCAGCCCCAATGCCTCCAAACCGCCAAACGCCCAAGCTGTGACAAGGAACACAAAAATAAACGTTACAACATTAAAACAATAATCAAATGCCCCGTGGTGTGGGTGGGTGGGGAACGCTTCCACCGCCGGGCAAAGAATGGCGCTTCCTGGCGGGCACGCCCCCTTTTAAATGTTGTGCCCAGGTGTAATTGGGTGCATGTGCAGGCGGGTGAGACCCGGATGCCAGCCCATGCCACGGGCAGGGGTGGGGTGCTAGGATTGGCCAGGATGCCCCACGTGACCCAGGTGCTAGACTCCCTGTGATCCACATGGCCGGTGCCATCTTCATCCGGCCATGCCAGCAGACCGCCGCCGCTGCTGCCCACAACTCTGGACCTGGTGAGTCAGGTCCGTTTTATTAATTGTTAATTGTTATACAGGTGCTGGAAGGAATATGATAGAATGGTTGGGATTCTGTTGCTTAGCAAAGTAAATTCCAGTAGGCCCATTAAATCAGTTTTTGACATATGCATCAGGACTTGCAGACCTGCCCAATCCTCCTTTAAAGCCACCCCAATCTGCAGCTGTTGCTGCTTCCTGATGCCTAGACTCCTGGCAGGGTCAGAATTACTGAAGTACCAGACTAAAAGCCCAGTTACACAAGCGATTCACCACCCAAGGTGTGTCAGTGCTATTTAATTCAATTTATAATCATGTGACAGTCACAAATGAATCAACCATTTCCTAAAACATGCAGCACCTTTTTAGAGGCTGCAACTCGGTTTCCCTTACACTGAGGTGCCAGCTAAGCGGAGCCGTGGCAGCAAACCCATATTGGTGCATATTTCAGTAGAAACAGTTCATTTGACTGCCACATGATTATAAATCAAATTAAATAGCACCAACACATATTACACTGTAAATTACTCATGTAACCAAGATCTTTCATGCATCCATCCTCTCCAGGAATCAACAGCCCCAACACTAGAAGAGACTTGAGCCATATGGACATGTATGT
The DNA here is from genome assembly GCA_029282475.1 of Phrynocephalus forsythii. Lineage (NCBI taxonomy): Eukaryota > Metazoa > Chordata > Lepidosauria > Squamata > Agamidae > Phrynocephalus > Phrynocephalus forsythii. Next base: position 77,472,521 of record JAPFRF010000004.1, read on the forward strand.
GTGATTCTATTCCTGATTAAGCCAAGCTAATGCTTTAACTTTAAATTTTTAACTTTAAAAATCTCTTTGATTTCCTTAGGTCTGTTAATAGTTTTTAGAGACGGGCACAAAACGAAAAATGAAATGCTATTTTGTCATTTCATTAGGTAATGAAATGAAATGAGGAAGCAGCATTTTGTTACAAATGAAATGAAACAATCATTATTTCATTGAAACAAATGGTTTTGTTCCATCTGTCAAAGGGATCCCTTGTCTGCTGGGCTCACAATCAGCCGCTGCCGACACTGGAGCCCAGGAGAGGGAAGAGGAGGAGGTAGATCCCCAATGCTGCTCCGGCGCTCCCTGCCTCCTCCTCTCAGCCCTGGCTTCCGGCCTCTTCTCAGCTGGGAGGCAGGTGGGGGTGACTCCCCTGGGTCCTAGAGGCACCGTTTCCAGAGGTGTGCACCTTTTAAAAATGGCTCAGCTGGACCCCTTTAAAAATGGCTCCTGCACATCAAATCTGGTGCCTCTAGGACCCAAGGGAGTCACCCCCATGCACCTCCCAGCTGAGAGGAGGTCAGAAGCCAGGGCTGAGAGGAGGAGGAGGGGAGTACCGGAGCAGCTGTGGTGACCCACTTCTTCCTCTTCCCTCTCCTGGGTTCCGGCAGCGGTGGTGGTGGCAGCTCATTGCAAGCCCAGCATGTAATGCAGCCTTTTTACAGCAAAACAAAATGGTTCATTAATTTATTCATTTGCTTGCCTCTTGTGTGAATTTCATTGAAATAAATGAAGGTCTACTCCCAGGAAAATGTGGACAAGATTGCATGCTTATGTAAACCAAGACTCTCACTCACTGTTCACATATATCGGACAATGAAACCAACATAAGATTAAAGCAGTGAAAGAAATGGTTACCTTGGGGGTATTCCCAAGCACAATAGCTATGCCAGTGTTTTTCTGGGATTTGTACTCTCAAGAAGGCAACTTTTCCTGTACTTGGTAGGATTATTGAAATGATAGATAAAAGTGTGTTCTAAATTCTGGTTATTGCAGTGTGGTGTATTGGACAAAGTGATGGACTAGGACTAAGGAGACTGGGATTCAGAGCTCTACCCATCCACGGAAACTCACTGGAAGGTTGGCATTGGTAAAAGTGGTCCTTAAGAACCTCACTTACTTTGAAAGCTCAGCTCTAACTTCATGACAGAGCTGTTCAGCAGTAGAATATGTTGCCACAAAGGGTGGTGGAGTCTCCTTCTTCGGAGGTTTTAAAGCAGAGGCTGGATGGCCATTTGTCAGAAATACTGTGATGGGGGTTCCTGCATGGCAGGAGGTTGGACTGAATGACCCTTGAGGTCTCTTCCAACTCTATGATTCTATGATTCTATGATTCTATGATTCTATGACTCAGCCGTTTAACCCACAGCACTACCCACAATCCTCCAGCCTATCGTTACCACCAAAATCACAAGAAGGTCAAAGATCAGGGTTTTCATATAATACTAAAATGCACCTTCATAAGGCTCATCTCAAACTAAAGGTCCTTTTCCTCTTCCAACATATGTATCACAAGAACTGTTTTCTTCCTTATTTCATTTGCTTCAGAAAGGAACAGAAACAAGTGTTCGTTTAGATTTTAAATGATGTGCTAGTTCAGTCAGTGGTCTTTTGAGGAAGACAACTGTTCAAGCGGTCCACATAAGGGTAATTTGAAGAAGTGATGATGGACTGAATCATATTTACACAAGCCTTTGAAATGATGTCTCTCTTGTCTTGCAGAACCCCCCTCACTATTTCTTCAGTGGCACACTAGGTTCTATTTGCCCCTCAGCCAGCATGATACATCTTCCAACTAGGTATCAAACATACTCCATTTTGCTCCCATTTTTCACAGTAAGCATTAGAGATGGGCACGGAATGAACATTTTTTAGTTTCCGTTACTGTTTGTCGTTTCCATTACGTAACGAAACGACAAACAAAAATTGTGATGAAAATGAAACGAAACGAACAGAACCATGAAAATTGTGGTCGTTATGTTTTGTTTCCGTTAATGGCGAAGTGCAATGAAATGAGCTGTTTTAAATGTTAAAAAACGCCCTGGACATCCGTAAAAACACAGCGATAATTATTTATATTGTCTGATAATACCTACCAGGGGGGTTGGGGTCCTTAAAACGTTTGTTTTTGTCTTCTCCCATTGCGATGTATTTTTCCTTTCTCTTTAAAATGGATGTCGCCACCAGCCACAAAATGGAGGCAAGCCATGTGATGGGTTCATGTTCAACTAATAGCATGCCCAGGTTGCAGACTGGGTGGGCAGGTCTGGCAGCCACAGAGGGCATAAAAAGCTCTGGCAGCCCCCGTCCTCCTTGCACTCTCTGGTGGGAGTTAGGGTGGGATTGCTGTCTCTGTGACTCTAGCTTCAGTCCTGCAGTCTCCCTGTGTGTGTGCGTGCTGCGTACCTCTCAGTGAGTACCCTCCCCTGCCCTGCAGTGCAGTCACTCTGCAGCTGCCTTGCACCCTGGGCAACACCTGCCGCTGCCTTTGCAGCCTCCCTGCATACCTAGTCTATACTGTGTCTCTGCCAGCATCCATTTTTTTTAGTGTTTTCCCTCTGGTCTGGGGTGTTGGGGGATGCCTGTGCACAGAAATGCTTTAAAAATCGCGCAAAAAGCGGGTAGAAATGACAAACAAAAAAAATGAAAAACGGTAACGAAATTTTCCAAAAACTTCCTGACAAACGGAAACTAACCGAAACAGACCTCTCAACGACAAACGAAAAACTGAAATGCCATTTTTCTGTTTCGTGCCCATCTCTAGTAAGCATACTTCTGCTGTGAATGTACAACAAATAGAGGAAGGAACCATACCTCCTACCAGCCCCTTAAATATTTTTAAAGGGGGAAAAAAACAAAACAGCACCAAATAATGTTGCATTGTATTTTAGTTCCACACTGCAGCATGTGAAGATGAAAAATAGTGGCATCTTGTATTAACTGATGAGCTTTCCAGAAATTGTCATAATTGTGTATGTGGCGCTTTAATGACTTTTGCATAAAATACCTTTGGTGGCACAAGATCAAAGCAAAGCAGAGTTGCCTGCTATAAGATGATAATTCAGGTAAACACATTCACGAGTACAAATCCAAATGTTCAAATGAGATTGATTTTTTTCCTTCCATTTACAGTTTATTTTTGCCTGCCAAAGCAACAAGAAGTTCAAACTAATTCCATATTTCTGTTAACATAAAAAACGAAAAGGAAGGGGGGGAACCCTACCTATTTCTTTTCCTTTAAAGAAAGGGCAAGAGTGGAGATTGCTAAGATTTTACATATTTTAGTTCATTCTTCTAACACTTTCACTGACCAGAAAAAGAAAACTCAAGCAAATAAGCGTCCCAGAACCATCCAGAAAAAATAATTCAATAGTTAATTAAAACAATGGCAGAATGCAATGTTCCCGCTGCCAGCCAGGTCTGACAGTCATGGTTCCTTCTGTGTGCAATTTATAAACACAGACCATTAATCACCTCTCATAGGCTTACCCGGTCATTGATTACTGGGTCAAAGCAGTGGTTCTCAACCTGTGGGTCCCCAGATGTTCCTGGACTGCAACTCCCAGAAAACCTGGCCAGCTCAGCTAGTGATGAAGACTTCTGGGAGTTGCAGTCCAGGAACATCTGGGGATGCACAAGTTGAGAACTACTCTTTTAAAGCATGGCCAGGAAGACTTCAGCCATGAGTGATCTACTCTGTTTTTGTCTTTTAACTAGAACCTTAAGGTTCACCCAGTGTTTCCATTGTGGCTCAGTGGAGCAGATGCATACTCAGAATGAGGAGGATAAAGGGAACCTATGAGTATGATCTTGGGCAAGGTTTTTTTTTTCCCTGGGACAAGAAATGAATTTTCAGTCTAAGATATGTTGTACAAAAATACTCTCCCACTTCAACCACTTCTCCCCAGTTTTCTCAGTTTAGGCTGCTTAAGGCTTTTATTTTAGTGCTGCTATTGTTAAACTAGACTTGGAAATCAGAAACCCTTGTCAAGTGACTGTAAGAGACTCTGAGTTAGATCAAAAGACCCCAATTTTGTCCATACCTGATCCAGTCCAGGGCATGTTTGTTTCTTTCTCGAATGATCTGGATTATTTATGGCTCAGTCACAGAGGACAGTTCTTCTAGGTCCAAGCGTCACCTTCTGGCATCCTCCACTATATAGAATTTTTCCTGTTTCTTAGCTTCTTGAGAACAGAAGTAGAAATGTTGGACAATTGCTACCAGTCACTGAGAAGGAAAAAACAGCATTCTGTAAAGTTTCATACGAGGAAGACAATTTCTTAACAGCATACTGTACATTTCATTCATTGAAAAAGCTAACATGTACTGTTCTTGAAATTAGATCTGTGGGGTAGCTGTAAACAACATGGGGTGGAGTGAACCAAAGGATGGCTTTTAGTAATAGCAGAACTGAGAGAAATGCTTGGTGAAGTCAATTGACATTGGTCTAGTTAGTTTAACAACATTCATCTACTTGACTTTGGTGTTGGAGTCCTTCCAATCCTACATTTATCAGTTTGGGCCTTGACAGGACATCCAGTCCTATAAGACTACTAGCAGTCTGAACACAGGTGGACTTCTTTTCATTTGCAGCCCTATGACCTTGGAATATAGCTTGGAGAAGTTGCTTTTTTGAACAGTATAACCAGAGATTGCACTAGTCTTTCAAATGTGACTACATTGTGGGCAGTGAGCAGAGACCTTTCTGAACACAGAAATGTTGAGAGAGAACACTAGTGTCCTGGTAAGTCTGAAAGTGCAGGCACTTATCAAGATACCGGCTATTGTCAAAGGCTATAATGAGGAGAGTTCAAACAAACAGGCAGGTGAGTCAATGCACATGAAAAAAAAATGAAGAGCAGACCTTCTCTAAAGCAAATGACTCTTGACTGTCATTGCTCATTCAAGAATGAACTGCTTTCAAACACTTTCCATTACAATAGGGAGAGCTTGAAACAGCTTGTTTGTGAGATATCCATTTTCTTCCTCAACAACTATGAGGATTGCTGCTAAGCCCCAAAGAAGCATAAACTCCAGAGGTGGATGTCTGAGTCCTTGCCCCAGTCCTTCAAGCCCTTGCTTGCTTATGCCATTGGGAGTGAGCTTGGAAATGTTTCTTTTTTAATGTGCAGCTGCCGGAATGGCTCACTGCCACTACCACACAAATGGCCATTGGCTATGCTGGCTGAAGGATTATCATAGCTGTAGTCCAGTGGTGTCCGAACTTCGGCCCTCCATATGTTTTGGGCCACAATTCCCATAGTCCTTTGTCATAGGCAATACAGGCTTGGAATTCTGGGAGTTGTGGTCCAAAACATATGGAGGGCCAAAGTTGGGACACCCCTGCTGTAGTCTGTAAACAGTATAGAGGTTTTTTTTTTTCATGCTGTGCCTTGGAGCATGATGGAAAATATTCAGTTATGAACATTTCCAAGATTTTGTTAAACCAGCCAATTACTCAAATGAGAATCATTTTATCTGCTGCTTGGGCCCATCCTGATGCCAAACCCTCTATCTTTCCATCGAGGACATGCTGTATCTATCTGTGGAATTTCTCTGCTTTCAAAACAACGTCCAGATTCAGCTTGAACAACACAAACTGATAAACTACATTATTCTCTTGGAAATGTAGCCTCAAAGTGCCTATTTTATCTCAAAGAGAGAGCAAGAGATAAAAAGGAAAATTGGTCATTTCCTTTAGGAAATCACAACATTAAAGTGGGGGAATAAGCCAACAACGGCAAAATAAACTTAAACGGTTAGGTAGTGTAGTCCCCAAAGGAAACAGTTCAGTAATGCTTCACTCACAGCAGATAGCTCACAAACATGCAAATTGTTCTATGTAGAAATAAGAGTCCAAGAATTCAGGTAAAGCAAAGCTTTGGTTAGGATAAAACTAACTTAAATAAACAGGAATGTTAACAACAGAATGAGACAGAACCTTTAGGCATCTCACAAGTGAAGGTGTGGCTCTCCCCCAGAGGTGAACATGTGTTGGCCATGGTTGATGAACTGATAGATAATTGCAGTTCTCATTCCTGTGACTTGCAACTGTTTCAGACTGATGTCAATCACACGTCACCTGGGATGTTTGTCTGGCATGTTCATTGGCTAATCACACTACCAGCAAGAAGAACAATGATGTGCTGTCATGTTATTTCTAACTTGGTCTTCACAGGGTTTTCCCAGCCGCCACCATACCAGGCCCTCCCTCCCTGTGGCACTCTGTTGACTGTCCAGGTTGTCACAGGTGCCTGGACACATTAAGATTTTCAGCCATATGTTCCCTCAATGATCTCATATGGACCCTCTCTTGGGAGGCACCACGGGGATTCAGACTTGTGGTTCCACACCCAAGTGCTCCAGCCCAATGAGTATACTAACTTTTAGCATCAGTTTATAGGGACTGCAAATAATATTTATTTATTTATTCATTTTTGTACTTATTAACCACCCAATTTTCCCATAAGTAACTCTGGGCGGTGTACAGCACGTCACCAAGCAACTACCCAACTCCAAACCCAACATACCATAATCAAACAAACATCATAAAATACAAGGCATGATAAAATACTAGCCAAACGGCCAGGGAAATAAGCCAAACACCACCCACCAAAAATAATAAAAAATAGTAAGCTCCGGCAAGAGGGAGAGGGGGAAAAAACCCACACTATAACAGGATACCCAGAGGTCCCCAAAGCATTGCCTGAAGAGCCAAGTCTTTAAGGACCTTCTGAACGCCGCCAACGACTCGGCCTGCCTAATCTCCAGAAGCAGTTTATTCCACTTCAAATCCAAACTTCAAATTCTAAATCTCCCAGTTATACATTTCATACCTCAGGGTAACAAACTCCTGAATGGGGTTTGGAAGCCTTAGGGCCTTTTTACACGACCCCTAAAATCCGCTGGTCCCTTAAATTTGGACCAGAGATCTTGAGGGTTCGTTGCTGTTCCTCCCTCCCCACCTGCTGGGCACTTCTTTGTTCTGTCTGCGTGAGGGGGGGAGGGGAAAAAAGCCTTAGACAGAGACAAAAGAATAAAAGGCTCACCTCCGGTTGCTCTGACCTCCGTTTACTTCCTGGTTCCTCTTTAAGGGGCGGAGGCAAAAGAAAAACAACAGAAAGAAGCGAGGAGAGCTCAGGCAATCTCCGCATCAAATATTTTCACTATAAAAAAGCAGGTACAAGAAAACTGCTGTTTGGTCGCGCTAAGTGGGCGGGGTTGCACTTAATTGTCTGCAAACTCCGGAGCTGGTGGGTAAACATTTTTATCGTCCGGAGCTTGCAGCCATTTGCGGCGGAGCTTAGGGGTCGTGTATAAACGCCCTTAGAGAAAGTGTTTTTACTTTTAATCCTCCATTAGAAAGTCCAGTGTAGAATTTAACATACAAGCGAATGGTCAAACAAGATGATACAGTATGTTTATTCCCTTTTCTTTGTAGTCATTTTCTCCAAATGGTGAAAATTGTCTGCTCCTAGTAGCATTGTGATTCTTCTACTCCCATCCATGTTTTTTTTTTACATTTGGTGTACTTTATATGGGAATTGATAATCAAAAGAAAAAGTAGATTTAATTGCTTAAGCACATCTCAGAGGAAATGAGAATAAAAACAGGTTAATCTGGTTAATTGTGGGGAATACACATTGTCCTTACCAACTAGTTTCACCCTAATAAGTGACAGTATAGCACATCTGATTATTGCAAAGAGAGAGAGAGAGAGAGAGAGACAGAGACAGAAGCATTTTGATTTGTGCATAATTGTTAGAATAATACTGTATATGTGTTAAGTTAGGCTACGGTGTCTCTTAAACTTGAAGTAATCTTAATATGGCCTTGTCAGTATCACTGCACTGCTGGAGGACTGTTTTCTTTTTTGGTAAGCATCCCTGACATCTTAACCAGGCATGGTTCATTTGAAGCATTAATGGTCAGAATGATCTCTGCTAGGCCTCCTTCTATTGGTAGGCTCATCTCACCCTGTGTGTGTGTTGTATCATTATAGTCGTGACCGACTCTTCGTGACTCCATGTCCATGGAGTTTTCTTGGCAGGAATACTGGAGTGGCTTGCCAGTTCCTTCTCCAGGCGCCTACAGCATCTGGCATTTCCTGATGGTCTCCCATCCAAGTACTAACCAGGGCCGACCCTGCTTAGCTGCCGAAATCAAGCGAAATCGGATGTGCTTAGGGCATCTAAGCAGCTCATCTCACCCTAGCAAACAGCTATAGTGTTTCTATTGGCTAGCAACACCTTTTCAGTTTCTCACAGAATCCCTAATGCAGCTTTGCTCCAGGGATATTTTGAGACATTTAAACTGAAGCTATAATGTTAGCACAAGGGGCCACAACTGAAAGCTCAGCTGCCATGTTGAGTAGGAGATGTCAATGCAACATGGCTGAAGTCCAGTAAAGTTATGTTGCATAAATCTGATAACATCATCAGCTGTGACTGCACTCTGGTAATAAACAATTTCCTATCTAAGCACACATCTCAAGAGCTAAGGTGAATATTCTTTCTCGTTGTTGTTGTTGTTGTTGTTGTTGTTGTTTTTGTTGTTGTTGTGCCTTTTAATAAAATCTCTAAAGTACAATGTCATAAGAGGAGATAAAAATGTTATTTCCCTTTAGCCACAAGAGGAAATAAAAATGCTTCCATATGTTCTTCAGGGTATAACAATGCTACGTGTGCCTGAAACTAACTAGTAGCTCAACATTTTTATTTAAAATATCACATTGCAAGCTCTGCCTCAACCCCGCTGCTAGTCTCAACTAGAACAGACCCATAAAATCAGTGGGAACAGTACAGACTTATTTATTTACCATATATTCTTGAGTATAAGCTGAGGGCCTAATTTTAACCCCCCCCCCCAAAAAACTGGAAACACTTATTGACTCGAGTATAAGTTGATGGGTGTGTTTTTTGTTATACTTGAGTATATACAGTATACTAGCAGAGCTCTAAAGGGGCTGGGGCTAGTAACTGGCAATGTGTGCTGGGAATGTGGTGGCAATTAGGCAATTAATACCATAGAGCAGTGCTCCCCAACCTTTTTGTCCCCACGGACCGGTAAATGTTTGATGATTTTTCCGTGGCCCGGGGCTGGGGGTGGGGAGGGGGAGATGGGAGGTGCGGGGGGTCGGGCGGGGGGCAGGGGAGGGGTGGGGGGGGGGGAGGGGGGGTGGGGGAGGGGGGTTGGCGTGTGTACCTTTGGGGGGCATGGGAGCGGCGGCTGCGGCAGCGGCGGCGGTGCTCGCCGGCTGGGGGTCGGGCGTGCCACTCCCCCCACACATGGGGGGGGAGGGGGAGCCCGGGGCTCCTGGGTGGGCGGGCCCCTGCCTCCTCCTCCTGTCGGCGGCGGCGGCGGCCGTGGCGCCCGCCCCTGGCGGCCGCCGGCGCCCGCCTCGGTGGGGCGCCTCTGCGCCACTGCCGCCACCGGCGCCATCACCGGCTCGGCGGTCCCGGTGCCGCCCCTCGGGCCGGACCGCCGCTGCATCGCCTTGCCTCCGGCTGTGGCCTTCGGGCGGGCGAGAGGGAGGGGGAGGGGAGGGAGGCCGGTGGGGGGGTGGCGTCTCTGCGCTGGCAGCGACGTCTGGAGGCGGCAGCGGCATCCGGGGCTGGTCAGGCGGAGGAGGAGGAGGAGGAGGAGGAGGATCCGAGTCTCCGGCGGCGGCGGAGAAGAAGCGGCTGCATCACCGGCGTCGGAAGCGCTACGCCTCCTCAGCCCCGCCGCTACCGCGGCCGGCCCCCGTCGGGTTGCCCCTTTCTCCGGCTAGGTGGGGTGGGCCTCGCGGGGGCCTCGGAGCAGCACGGGAGTGGGAGCGGGGTGGGCCTGGGCCCACTTGGGGGAGAGGCGGCGGCGGGGGGCGAGGAGGAGGAGGACTACGGAGGCGCCGTGACCTTCCCGTCGGAGGGGCCCCTGGGGGGACGGGGCGGGGAGCGGTGGGGGTAGCTCCTCCAGCCTTCCTCCTCCACCGGCGCTCCTCCAGCCTTCCTCCTCCACCGGCCGCCCGCGGGAGAGAAGAGGAGGAGGAGGAGGGCGGTGGAGGAAAAGGGGAGGAGCGTCCCCGGCCTCCCCAGGCGGCCCGGTGCCGACCGGTCCACGGACCGGCACCGGTCCGCGTCCCGGGGGTTGGGGACCACCGCCATAGAGTATATACAGTATACTAGCAGAGCTCTAAAGGGGCTGGGGCTAGTAACTGGCAATGTGTGCTGGGAATGTGGTGGCAATTAGGCAGTTAATACCATAGAGTAAACTCCCTGATTGCCTCCACAGTCCCTGCAAGTTGCCAATACTACCCTCAGCCCTTTTAGAGCTTCATAACTAAGTCCCCTTGCCCCTAAATCTTTCCAGATTTTGGGGGGTTCCCTAAAATTGCTTCGGGAAGGTACACCTGCTACTTTGGAGTCCCAAGGTAAGTAAATTTCAATTGCATATTTTTGAAATAATTTTTGAGTGCATACTTTTTAAAAACATGTACTCAAAAATGTCTTGCTTTGAGGGTACCAAAGTAGCAGGGGTACCTTAAGAAAGCAATTTTAGGGAAACCCCTGAAATTTGGAGACTTGGGGGTAAGGGGGCTGAGTTATGAAGCTCCAAAGGGGGTACCCCTAAACCTTCTCATTGGAATCATATGGGAAACAGAGGCACCACTATCACTCGCCCAATCAAGACTTGCCCTCCGCTGCCCTCTGCAAGCCATCCAGGCACCTAATTTTACCAAAACAAAAAAACAAAAAAACACTGGGAAACTTATTGACTCGAGTATATGACGAGGGCGATTTTTTCAGCCAAAAATGAGGGCTGAAAAGCTTGGCTTATACTCAAGTATATACGTTATTTATTTATTTTTATATTTATATACTGCCCAGTTTTCCCAGAGGAACTCAGGATGGTGAAGAATGTTAAATATTCAATAAGAAGAAAGAAAAAAAGAAACAGCACCAGAATAAAGAGTGTATCAAAACATCAGAAGTGAATCATATAAAAATGCAAATACAAAATACAAAAATGCAAAATGCAAAAATACAAGTTGGTGGCAAATAAACAGATGGGAAAACAAACAGTATCAAAACAAATCAACCTTGTTGACCGCCGAAAGCAGCCTTAAAAATCCAAATTCTTAAAAACCACAAGGGGCTCAGCAGTCCTAATTTCACTAGGAAGTTGGTTCCAAAATATTGGACCTACCACAGGGAAAGCACGGTTCTGGTTCTTACAAGCCTCCAGGGGGGAGCTGGAGCGAAAGGGACTGCTATGTTCTGGTGGGCTGGGCTGACGTTGACTTTAGAATGACAATCTCTGTCAGATATTCTGGTCCCAAGTCATGGAGGGTTTTGTAAATCAAAACCAGTACCTTGAACTGAATTCAGGAGGCAACGGGTAGCCAGTGCAAGTGAGCCAGATTAGGGTGATGCGGTTATATCTTCCCACATCAACCACCAATCTGGCCACCACATTCTGCACCCACAGCAAGTGCCAAATAAGGGTCGAGGGAAGCCCCATGTAGAGAGCATTACAATAGTCTATGCTCAAGATGACCAGCACTTGCACAACCATCCTTAGAGAGTCACTGTCAAGATAATGGTGAATCTGGGTGATTAGCCTAAGTTGGTAAAAAGCTGCCCTGGAGACGACTGCCACCTGATACTCAAGGGACAAAGCCTGATCCAGGATAACACACAGACTCCAAACTCTATCAACCAGCTGGAGGGAAGTCCCATCCAAGCTGGGAAGAGGGCCACAATACCCGTTCCCCCCCGAGGAATAGTACCTCAGTCTTCTCTGGGTTGATTTTAAGCCTGTTAGTCCTGTTCCACTCCAGAACTGCATCCAGACAATGATCAAGGATCTGCCCAGCCTCCGCTGCAGAGGTGGAAAAGGAGAGACAGAGCTGTGTAGCATCAGCGTACTGATGAAAGCAGTCCCCAAATCTCTGAATGACCTCAGCCAACAGCCTCGTGTAGATGTTAAACAGCATGGGGGAGATCACCGACCCCTGGCGCACCCCACAAGAGAGGGACCAAGGAGCTGACAAGACTCCACCCAGCCTGACTCGCTGGGCACAGCTCCAGAGGAAAGAGAAGAGCCAGCACAAAGCTAGGCCTGCAATCCCAACCTCTGTTTGCCTGCCCAGGTGGATACTGTGGTTCACAGTCTCAAAGGCCGCTGACACATTGAGGAGGACCAGCAGGATAGAGCAACTCCTGTCAGCCACCCTCAAGAGATCATCTTGCAGCTTGACCAGGGCTGTTTCAGTCCCATGACGCAGCCTGAACCCGGACTGAAATGGATCCAGGACATGATCATCCTCCAGGAATGACTGAAGCCACTCGGCAGTGACCCGCCCCACCTCCTTGCCCAAGAAGGGAGCATTGGCTATCGGATGGTAGTTGTTCATATCATCCACCAGCAAGCCAGGTTTTTTTAAGAACAGGCTTTACAACCGTCTCTTTCAGGAGATTGGGAAAAACCCCATCCCTGAAGGAGGCAGAGGCAATAAGTGATGCCCATTCTGGCATGCTCCCCCTGCAATATTAAACAACCAGGAAGGACAGGAATTGAGCAGAGAAGCTGCAGGTCAACAATGTGCCAGTGCCCTGGAGGCCTTAGCAGATGTTACAGGCCCAAACTCAATGAAACGAGGAGGCTGAGGAGGTGTAGCCCCGGGGATACACAGGGGTAGACCAGTGAAACCGGAGTCCAGGCCAGACCAGATGGCCTCTCTTTTAGATTGAAAATGGGCTGCAAACAACTAGTGAAATCACTAGGAAGAGGCCCCAGCTGACTAGGATTGGTGAGGTCACAAACCACCCAGAACAATTCTCTCTGGAGGTTTGTGACCTCACCAATACGCAGGGACACGTAAGATCTTTTTGCATCCTCAATCTCTCGAACATCGCACCTGGTCAGCAAACAAACTGCCTTAGATGCCATCTGGTCGTTTCTCCATCTTCTCTCAAGTCTCCTCCGATGTTGAGCTCCCCTTCATCAGTTCATTTCACGAGGCTATCGTAGTTGAGACTAGTGGTTGGATTTGGGATCCCAGCTCTCAGAATCCCTCAGCAAACCTGGCGATTGAATTAAATAAGAGAGATCAGGCCTCTGATTTAGCAGGAAACCAAATGCTGATGAAAATCTTTCAACCATATGCTGGTCCAAAAGTTGGGCAAAGGTATACCTAACTGTATATTTTGGAATGAGGAGACCCCAGTGTTCAGACTACAGGAGTGCTCCAGCCAGGTCCTGTCCTTTCATTTCTCATGTGAATGGCCCTGTGTGTAGAAGAAAGTGTGGAGCTGCAACTATCGGCAAAGCATTCTTTCCAACTCACCTGCTTTCTAAGGGTAAGATGTTTGTTTAATGTGTGTTTTATGAAACACGAAGAAACATTTACAAACCATTATTTTCCATTCCAAATAAATGCAGTGAAAGAAAGGCTGTCCCACATACAATTTTTACCCAATCAAATCCGCATTGAGCCCTTCTGGATTCTTTGAAAGAGGGTGATAATCCTAGAAATGTTTACTCTAAAAATAAATTCCATTAATTTATACATGATTTTCTTTCAAATAATAATTTTGGGGGGGGACTTGGCAGATCTGGCCAATTAATCAGGCAGTTATATCCTTTTCCAAAAGGAACAACAATTCATTTTGTTAAGGCTTGTCAGTCAACATGTTTGCAGCAATACTAGGCTGAAGTACAGGTTCTAATGGAGCTCAGAGTTTTCTATGGAAAGGAATTACTGGCTACAGTATCCAGTTTCTACCAATATAACCACATCTAAGTCAAGGAAAGATATTTTCTATATATCCTATAAATCTCCTTTCTCCTCCACCCTAGCAAGTGATATGGTTGTTCGTGTCATTCACATCTCATCTAATCACCACTGGACCATCCTGTATTCACTCTGCTGTCAGCATGGCGTGGTTCTCCCAGTAGAAGCCTGTCTTACACATAAGTTATGAAGTGGAAAGATACTGCTGTGCCCAGGCGCCCACAGCATATTACTCACAGGAATGGTATGTCATTGATACCACAGCAAACAGCTTGGTTTCTAGTGCTGACATCCATGCCAATATATATATATTGATTGTGTATATGCAAACATATGTATTACTGCAGCACTAATAAAGAGATACATTGTGTTTACAGATATTAAAACTCAAAAGTGCACTGATTGTTTAAAATATATTATATTGCAATTAGAATTGCTTCCCCAAAAACATTCCTAAAAGAGTTTGGACTAAATTGGACTAAATAAAGAGGAAAGCCTTTGAAAATGTCAGATACAATCTTGGGAATAAGTGAGAATTTGGTATCTAGTACTTTCAACTGGATGGGCATCTGCATTTTGGTGCAATTATTTGAGAAGTGCATTTCACTTCTTCATTGCAACTATGTGATGAAAAGTGGATTTAACTTTAGCAGAGGTTTTTAAGCAAAGATTTAACAAAACCACCACCACCACTACCACCTTATAGAGTCCTGTTGTGCAGTGGTTAAATTGTTGTACTGCAGCCATAACTGTGCTCACCACCTGGGGTTCAATTCAAGGCTCAAGGCTCACTCAGCCTTTCATCTTTCTGAGGTAAGTAAGCAATTGAACTATCCAGCATTTCTTTGATGGTCATCTGTCAGTGATGGATTCAGGGGTTGGATAAGATTTTAAATTTGTGCCTTCCAACTTTACTTTCTACACCTTGACAGTTTTGTGACTGATTCTATATAGTTAAGTACTCAGCAGCATATTAAGACCTGCTACTCTTGAATACAGATGTCCTAGTAATTTTCCCTTGTTTTGTTCAGACTCTGACAAACCAAACACCTCTCAATATGTGAAATGAGTGAACAGTGTAAATTATTAAAGCAAATTTTAAAATACAAAAACTAGGTTGCATTAACAGAAACGTATATCCAGATTTAAAAAGTAATAGTTCCATCCTATTCTGCTTTGGTTTGTTCTCACCTGGAATGTGGTGTCAGTACTAGACATCAGTATTTAAGAAGGATTTCAACAAGCTAGAACAAGTCCAGAAGAGGACAATCAGTACAGCAATGTTCTGGAAGCTATGCCCTGGGAGGAATGGCTGAGGAAACTAGGTATGTTTAGATTGGAGTAGAGAAGACAGAGGTGATATGATGTTGTTGTTGTTGTTCAGTCATGTCCGACTCTTCATGACCCCATGGACTAGAGCTCACCAGGCCTTCCTATCTTCCACTGCCTCCCGAAGTTTTGTCAAATCCATATTGGTTGCATCGATGACACCGTCCAACCATCTGATTCTCTTCCATCCTCTTTTCCTTTTGCCTTCAATCTTTCCCAACATCAGGGACTTTTCCAAGGAGTCCTCTCTCCTCATGAGGTGGCCAAAGTACTGGAGCCTCAGCTTCAAAATCTGTCCTTCCAGTGAACATTCGGGGTTGATTTCTTTCAGGATGGATAGGTTAGAGACTAGTTACTACAGAGGGTAAAGGACTCTCCTTTATTGGAGGATTTTAAATAGAGTTTAGATGTCAACCTCTTGGGGATGATTTAGCAGATGTTTTTGCCTGTTTCAGAAGTGGGTTGGACTTCACTAGACTTGGTGTCCCCTCTTGATCTACAGACCTGCGATTCCATGATCTCCAATAGTAATTAAAAATTAGCAGAAGGAACATCTTGGGGGCAGAACCCCCTGTGGGCTGCAATAAAGAAAATGAAATGAAATGAAAAAAGAAAAGAAAAATAAAAAAAGCTCGCTCCTGAAGAAGGCCCCACTGAAATGCGTTGAGACAGAGATTTTTTTATAATGATTTGACAGGGAATAGAAATTGTTTTCTATTTTTATGCACCCTGAGACGCTGTCTCCCAATTGTATTTTGGTTGCAATAAGCTCAAAGGCCAAAGGTTCCTCATTCCTGTATTAGGAAAAGAACTTACAATTATAATATACTGAACAGATTAAAAACTGAACATGGAAATACAAACATAGAAATAATTGCAGCTAATGTCTCATAATAGATATGTGTGGAGGCATTGTGGAATAACAGTTAAGAGTTCTGGGCTTGGATTTGAGAGACCCAAATTTACTGTATTTTTCCATGTATAAGACTATATTTTGGTCTATAATTGTTAGACTAAAATTGAGGGTAAAATATTTGGGGCTCTTTAGTCTGGAAAAAGGTGCCTGAGGGGGATATGATTGAGACATACAAAATAATGCAGGGCATGAGTAAAGTGGATAGGACACTCTTCTCCCTCTCACAAAATACCAGAACTAGGGGACATACACTCAAATTGAGGGCTGGGAGAGTAAGAACAGACAAAAGAAAATAGTTTTTCTCCCAGCACATTGTTAGTCTCAGGAACTCCCTGACACAGGATGTGGCAATGGCATCTGGCTTGGATGCCTTCAAAAGGGGGTTGGACAGATTCCCGGAGGAAATGTCCATCACAGGTTACAAACCATGATGGAGATGTGTAATTTCCAGGCTTAAAACCAGGGTACTTCAAGGGCCAGATGCAGGGGAGTGGTATGAAGAGACAGATATCTTGTTTTGTGTGCCCCCAGACGCATTTGGTGGGGCCACTGTGAGATACAGGAAGCTGGACTAGATGGGCCTTTGGCCTGATCCAGCAGGGATCTTCTTATGTTCTTATGTAAAATAACACAACACACAGCCATTAATGTCAAATCCACTGGCAACAAAAGTGAGTACTGTATACAGGAAGCTGGACTAGATGGGCCATTGGCCTGATCCAGCATGGCTCTTCTTACGTTCTTATGTTCTAATATACAGAGGTAAGATAAGGAGAGAACTGTGTGGTTGCTGAACTGCCCATACCTTGTCTCTGCAAACAGTCGTCTTATACATGGGGGTGTCTTATAGAGGGGAAAATATAGTAAGTCCTTGGAAAGCCATTAAATTAGATGAACATAAATGAGTCACTCTCCCAGGCTGACCTACCACATATCGCTCTTGTGAGCTAAAGTGAGGAAGAGTTCAGCCATGGATGTGTCCTTGAGCTCATTGGGGGAAAAGATGAGATATAAAGGTAACAAACAGTTATGCCATGTTCACTTTCTCTTGTGGAAAAAATAGATCAACAATCTGCAGTTTGGGAGACTTTGAGGTCAGGGATTCTTCTCCTCTACTAACAAAAATGTCAGTTTTCTATAACTGCTTTCCTCAGGATTCTCCTTGTTACCTCTTAATGATCCAAGCCACTCCTGTACTTCAGCTATTATTTTCAGTCACTAAATTACAGCCATAAGTCTCCTCCCAGTTCAGTTCCCCGATTGGCCAGAATATACTGTAAATCATTCTTGCAGCTCATGTATCTTTCTTTTCCATCTCAATGCAAGAAGATGGATAAACTGGGTTTTCTTTCCCACTCCACAAAAATGTCTAAGATCCTAATTGTCCACAGCAGGGAGAGGGGGCTTATACTAACCCCTGAGGGAGAGGGCGGGATGAAGAATTGTTACTTTGAAACACAGACTCTTGTATTTACCCACAGGTCAAATATAATATAGCAAGCCCCAAATGGAAGTTGTTTTATACTGCAGAATTTCCTTCCCTACTGGTAACCTCAGCTGTGACCTGCAACAGGCAAATCTCTTTTGACTGGAAAAGTAGAGTTCATATTCCCACTTCTTGGAAGGCAGGAACTAAAGTCACTCTCAAAGATAAAATAAGGAGGGCAAACATACACATGGAGAGTTGCTCCCCATGATATGAGCAGCAGTTCACTAGGCACTAATCTGTATTGTGTTCATTCATAGTATACTGTATATAGTATACTATAATTTCATTTCCTCTGACATATATGGGGCTGGTTTCATTAGGACTAGTTCATGGCAGAAGACATGAAACTATCGTCTCGATATTAAATACCTTTGGGGGCATTCCTACAGTAACACGTATCATTAGCACATTGGAAGTTCCTTTCCCTACCTTTACACAGAGATATATGCAACACCCATTGTCCCAGGCATAGCAACTTAATTCCCTGTAAAATTCAACTGGGACACAGCACTGTGAGTTCAACATGGACTGATTTGTCCTCTATACTGCCTTGCTGTCCTCAAGGCAAGTGTCCTGTTGCCAAACTTGGATCTAAAAATCAATGGCAGTCCTTGGTGTGATGAATTATTATTTTTGGGGTGGGGTGGAGAGTAACTACTTGGTTGCCTCAGGCAATAAAATCCCTGCTGCCTTCCCATGCCAAGAAGATCAGAAACTTATATGTGAGCTAGTCACATAGTTACTTCCAGTAGCAGGACTCTGAAGGCATTGGAATAATAATAATAATAATAATAATAATAATAATAATAATAATAATAATAATAATAATAATAATAATAATAATAATAATAATAATAATAATAATAATAATAATAATAATAATAATACTTTTTTAAAAACTGAGGCGAGGAGAAGGTAGTATCTTGGCCAAAGTCAGACCAACTACCATCGTGTCTTGGCAATGCTATAGCACCAGTGTGGACTACGCTGCCTTAGCCATTGGTGCTGATGACCACCCACATGGTGCAGCATGTGGAGCAGGGGATGGACCAAGGAAATCTGGATTCAAGGCTTCACTCATCCATAAAGCACACTGGAGGAATCTCTTTCCCACCGTTAATCTCTCTCACACAGGGTTATTGAGCAGATGTAGTGTAGTGACTGGGTGGAGATATGGAAAATCCGATTTCCAGCACAGAGCCATGAAAGTGATAGGATGACCTTGAACCAGTACCTTTCTTTTAGTGCAGTGTTTCTCGCAGGGCTGTTGAGAACACAAAGCAGAAAAGAGAAGAGGCATGCCCCCCCTCCGTTTGCAGGTCACTGGAGGAAAAATGTGATATAACTGTAACTAATTTTTTAAAAAGATGCTATAGGTCTATGTCAAAAAGATTAATAGAATATTTAGGGCCTTGCACATCTTGCTACTGTTATCCATTAAGCCTATGTCTCAAGGCACCCTCGGGGGTGGAGGGAAGTTTTCTCTTGAGCCAAGAATTGATTGAAGAGAGGAGGGGACAAGGCTGGACTGATCCTGCAGGGGACATAGAACTGCCTCTGCTGGACCACTCCCTGAAATCCATCTGTTCTGCTTATACATTTGCTAAGTGAGAAGATTACTGCAGACTTTATTAGTCTTCCATGTGTTCTCTTCTTCAGATTTTTCAAAAAAGAAAAGTGACCCTGTCCTGAAGAAGGGCACTGAATGTAGAACATCAACAGACTTAGGAAAGGGAAATCTAAAATATATTGTTTAATTTCTTTCTTTCTTTCTTTCTTTCTTTCTTTCTTTCTTTCTTTCTTTCTTTCTTTCTTTCTTTCTTTCTTTCTTTCTTTCTTTCTTTCTTTCTTTCTTTCACTGTACCTACAAACTACAAGAGACAGTTTAATGTTTCACTTCCTAGGTACAGATCTATCTGCTACATTTTATAAGGGCTTGGAAGAAACTGTTACTGTTGCATCTGTTTGTATTTTGCTATTGTTGCCTATTTTATTGCATTTTATGCAAGGAAGTCTCTCCCTTTACTAATTTGATAGATTTCATCTTAATTTAGGTAATGGAAGGAGAACCTGTTTAACCATAATACATTTTTGCGGCTATAATAAATTGTCAAACACCCAAGCAAATTTAATGGTCAGCCAGTAGTCCTCCTCATTTATCACAAGTGAACATACTTTCTAATTTTTGCAAATCACATTTTAATTGGGGGGGGGACATAGATTTTTTTAAAAAATCTCACAGATATTCTGTATATTCTGTACAAACAATATGTGAACATCCCAGGCTGTAAAAATTGGATTGGCTTTATACATCTAGTGCCAATGAAGATTCATAAAAGCAGAGCAAGCTTGCTAGGATGGGGACTGTTCAGAATCCATATGCAAGGTTTTATGTCTGTACATTGAGGCATTACAATAAAGCAGGGAGGGGGAGAGAACAGCTGATACACAAAAGGGTCCGTCTAGACAGTACCCCATCAGTCTGGCTAAATTTGGTGTTGGCATTCCCAAAGGGATTGTAATATAATTGTTCTGGTGTCTGCATCCATTTCCCTTGTCAAACACCATCACAAACAATAAATATACATTCTCTTTCATACACAATAGACGCAATGTACAGGTGATAGGGAATTTAGACAACATGCTAATATAGCAGCAGCATTTCATACTAGAAAAATAAAATAAAATGTGCATCTAAAAAATTATCTGGGAGAAATACCACAGTATTTATTAATGTAATGTAATAACATTTGGCTAAATTGCCTAACTGACCTACTGGAAATGTAAACTGTTAAAACTGAACCTTCTAGAATACATAACTTTTGAAAGAGCTTTCCCCTGCCCTCCACATTATGTTTATTAACCTTCCAAAGAAAATTTAACACAAACTCAGAGATGTGAAAGTGTAATGATGGACATGGATCATAAATTCTAATGAAGGGGAAAAACCTAATGAAAAGGGGGAGTGATAATAAGCAAAAGCATGGAAAAATGTAAATGTCATTTCATAGTTAAAATTAGGCTTTCCACTCTTCTAATTTTTTTCAAAAATACACAGCCTTATATAAATGTTAAAGATAGAAACTTTGAAGAAAAAAAGATTAGGATCATTGAACACTGTTTCTGATACTTGAAAACAATAAAACACAGATTAATTAGATTGTTTTGCGTTATTCAGTAATACCTGCCTCGCCCACAATATTTTAGTCTTTTCTCTCCCTTTCATTAGACAGTGTCGCTTGCACATGGCAGTTGTTGCTTTTCTAAAAAGTGAACTGCTGAAATGATATATAGATATGAAATGTGTCACAGTCCTAAGCTTTAAACTACATTCTGTGGATTTAAGAAAATGTATATTTAAGTATGTGCTTGGAACTGGGGATCTTATGTTTCATTTTATGGGGCCCAAAGAATCATGAAATAAATAAATAAAAACCCACTAATATTCACACTGAGACAACTGAATAAAAGACAAACACTTTTCACACTGTTTGCAAAATTGCTACTGACAATTTCCATGGGCACAGAATCTAATCAGTGTGTTTCATTCAAAATTTTAAAATCTAAAAAGCAAAAGGGTTTTGAAAAGTTCTGTTTACCATTTTTTTACCATGGAAAATTTACTGCATCCATCGATTATTCAGATTAGAATGATAAATCCTGTGATTTGAAATTCAGATAAGTCAAAAATTAAGGACATGGCTAGTTTTCCTGGTTGGCTTTTGAAGCATATTTGAGTCTCTTTCCAAAAGGAGTGAAACCAAAATAAGACTGAGAAACATTTATCTGAAATAGTTACACAGACAGCAGAATTCAAGTCGAAATAACTGTTGTAGTTCCAGCAATATACTGAATATTTTAGTGCCAATCCATCTCTGTCTCTCCTGTTTTCATATAATTCAAGAGTCTCTACTCAGATCATGAAAAGATAAGCAGACATAAGTAGGACTAATGATTTTGTGTTTATTTATGTTTTTAAAAATAATTGCATTGCTTCTGTTGAAAAAAAAGCTACTAATAAACAAAAACAGCCAATGGAAACATCACCCTTCATGACAGAACTGGCATCAAAATAGGGCAGAACATAAAACACACTGCAACACATAAAAAGTCAGGTCCACAACCATAGAATTAAAGAGGCCCAAGAGCCAGGACACATTCACATAGCATTCCCAATGCCTTGATTGTTTGAGGAAAGGGGTGCTTATAAAAACCACAGCCCACCACCTTGTGACTACTTATATTCTTTAGCCAACCCATAAACCCCATGTATCCTTCAAAAACAGTAGCTAAAAACAGTCAGGAAAAAGATGGGGTACCGTTTCCCCTTCTTCTTTTCGACTGTTGTGTTTAGCAACAAAGCCAGTGCATGTGCCTCCTTGGTGAGGCTGTTTTATGCAGTGAGCCCAGTTCTGAACTACGTCTCACCCTTCAGAAGAAACCTAGGCAAGCCTCTTTAATGTGAATCTTAAGAAACAGGGAGGTTCCCAAGGATGCTGTAGGCCACAGTTTAATCTGCCATGGAGAATGTGACTCCAGTCTTAAATGCAAGCTGGCAGCATTGAAAGCAGTGGATTTACTCCTGTGTAGACATGTATACAACGGTACTGTAAAGCTTGGTAAGATTACAGCCATAATGGAACCCATGAGTCTCCTCTTGTAAAAATCCTAAATACTAATGTTTAATCTAAAAACAGAGCATTAAATAAGTAAAGTAGGTTAATTATTGGAAAAGAGAAACATGGGTTCATTTTCTTACTTAGTTGCAAAACTTACTGGGTAGATTTTTGTTTTCTCTCAAGGTAACCCACCTCATTGATTTTCCACAACAATAAAACAGCCCAAGCTTCTTGGATGGAAGCAAAAATAAACATATGAATAGTAATATTTGTGCTGCGAGATGAATGAATCTTTTGTTTGGAACATATACTTTTATAAAAAGTATTGAAATTTTATTGAAAATCTAGTCAGTTATACCTCTCTCCTGCCAGTCATCCAGTCTATATTCAAGACAGGTGTTATAGAATCTGCATAATAGTAAACTGACTAAACCATCCCAACTTAGAAACACTGTATATACACATATATTTGCATACAAGCCCATATATACACACTTGCTCAAGGATATTTCTACTAAGAAGCATCTGAAAAGAAAGAAAAATAAAATGAAAGGCAGGATATGTTGACCATGGCTAGCAATCCTGAAAACAGAATTTAAAATGTCCTTACTGAAGCTGCAATCATTAAATAGCAACAGTAACCAGAACGCCAACTTCTGAGGGCCAACACAATTGTCCCATCACAGATTCTGCCCTTTTCCTCAGAGCTCTGGCTATTGGTCTGGTGGTCGAGTTAAAAAACCAATACCTTCTGGGCATCTCACTCCCAGAAGCTATTCGCAATTAGCTTGATGAAAATGAGATGCTGGAATTGCAATTAAAAGAGCTGCCTGCTGTTGACTTCCTCACCCCCCCCTCTTGATTTTTGCAATAGGGAGGGTGGAGGGGGGGTGAGAGAGAGCAAAAGAGAGAACACCTTGATGTCCGTGGCTTATTGAAATCAATTATTACTGAGAAATCAAAAGGGGGTTCCCTTTTTCCTGAGGGGAGACTTGGGGGGGGGGAGTGGAATTTTAAAGACAGCGACGACTTGGAGAAAACCCAGCGTTTTCGACAGTCTCTCTTTCCCTCCTTGCCCCCCTCCCCACTCGCCAGCGAACAAATGCCCCTCTCGGTTCACCGACAGCGTGGGGTGCCACGGGGGGGGAGGGAGGCGGGTTGTGCGTATGTGTGTGAGTGTGAGTGCGCGCGCGCGCACCACAACGGTGACGACGAGGGAGGCGTCCATAGGCCTTCCTTCCGTGCGGAGGGAGGGAGGAGTGGCATCTGATGCCGTTGCCTCCGTTATGGCTGGACTCCTTTTTGTTGGGTGGGTGGTGTCGTGTTTTGTCTGCTCGGGCGGCAAGGACGGGCGGCGGGGCTGGGGCTTGGGAGTGGGGGGGAGAGAGAGAGAGAGAGAGAGAGAGAGAAGGAAGGAGGGAGAGAGGGAGAAGGAGGGGGTGGTAAACAGTCTGGAATTTCAGGTTCAGGTTGGAGGGCAAGGAAAAGGATTGTCGCTCTGTGTGAATGCCTTTCGCGGCTCCCCGCTCTGGGTGCTGCTCTTGGACGCCGCGCAGTTCAAGGGGGATTGGAGAGGGGAGGGGTCGTCCTGCCTGCAGCTGCCCCGATCTCATACTTGATTTTTTTTTAAAAAAGAACTTTTTAAAAAAAAGTCGAGAAGGGAGAGGAGAAAATCCGTGAATACCTTTCTCCAAGAAGAGATGAGGCATACTGAAAACTATATTAAATTACCCTGATTAACAATTTAACCACGAACAGTGGCGCTTGGGGAGATCTCTATAGGCAGGGCTGAGGGCTATTCATCCCAGCAGCTAAGAGGTCGAAAGGGTTCTGAAGTTCACAGGCTCGGAGCTTTTGTTATGCTAACAGACAATCTCAAATCAGCTGCCTAGTGGAGTGTGAAATATAAATGATTCCTTGAGAACTTCCAATAAGTTGTCACTCGGGCTCTCGCCAAATACCAGGACAGGCAGTAAATTTTCAAGCCGGCCCCCTTTGACAATGTCCCGGAGACGACAGGCCGGCGAACGAGGGAGGGAAGGAAGGAAGGGGGGGAGCAAAAGGCCCCCGCCAGCAGCTCCGTGTTTGATAGCTGTTGTGAGTTTTTTGGGCTGTTTGGCCGCGTTCTGGAAGTTTTTCTTCCTGACGTTTTGCCAGACCCTGTGACTGGCATCTTCAGAGGGCAAGTTGCTCAGGGATGCCGGCCACAGAGTCTGGCGAAACCTCAGGAAGAAAAACTTCCAGAACACGGCCAAACAGCCCGAAAAAACTCACAACCACTCTCAGATCCCGGCCGTGAAAGCCTTGGTGTTTGTCACCTCCCGTCCCCAAAGAGAAGTTCGCTTCGCCTGGAGTGCCAAAAGCAGCTGGGTTTGGACCAGTACCGGGAAGGAGGCAGGATTTTCCCTCGCTTGCTCCCAGACATACCCACCGACATCCCTCTAGCCTCAAACGGAATGCACAGGATGATGGGGCGGAGGTGACAGGTAGCCATATCAGCCATACCAGCTAGGGAGATGATCCACACCTATCATCTTATGTTTGGTACTTGGGCTCTTGAGGGTTTTAAGTTCTAACCTGCAAAAGGGTAGAGCTCGTATTAATGGGACAGTATATAAACCAAATAATAAATAAATGAACCCTGGATTTACTGAGATCCAGCCCTTCGACCTCCTCACCCCCAGCCCCAAACAAAGCCCAGACTGCCGAGATTTATGGGGAGTCTGAAAACGACGTCAACCCGGGCTCTTCCCCTGTGCGAACTTGAGAATCCCCTGCGTTCTGATTTAGGGTCTTTGTGTACACCAAAGGGCACTGCTATAGCTCACTAGGCTTAATGATCTCCCCGTTCAGCCACCCAGCTCCACGTCTGAGTGCTTTCGTTACACTTTCCCCGCTGCAAAATCTGGCCTGAAATGGGAAGGGGCGGTTACAGAGGTGAAGCTGGACCAAGGCCCTTGGAGCAATTCCATTTCTCCGTGACTTGGGGAGGGGGGAGAGAAAGCGGGAGGACAGCCGTGCATGTGGGAGAGGAGTGGGGTGGGCACGTTGGTGGGAAAATGTGGAATAAAGAGACCGAGAACGAGTTAATTATCTTTATAAGGAAGGAAATTAATCCGTGCTTGGGTGTGATCTCATCTCACAGGAGGGATGGGAGACAGGGGAAAGCTTTGACACGGGAATTACCAGCCTTGTGTGGGATGAATGACAGACCGTGGCCCTGGCACACACGGTGTGTAGGAGACCTGTAAAGTCTCTCTCTCTCTCTCTCTCTCTCTCTCTCTCTCTCTCTCTCTCTCTCTCTCTCTCTGTGTGTGTGTGTGTGTGTGTGTGTGTGTGTGTGTGTGTGTGTGTGTGTGTGTGTGTGTGTGTGTGTGTAGGACATTTAAAGCCTCAGACTCCCATTTACAGCAGATGAGAGACAAAACAGGTTGTGTGTCTGTCTAGAACTGTGGGGTGGAAATGCTGCCCTCCTTCATATCTGGAAACTTAACATAGGCACCTAACGAGGGAAAGGACTGGGATGTTTCCTCCCGCCTCAAGTCTCTTTGATTGTTAAACTCCAAGGAACCCCCATCTGATCTATTAACTCCAATATACTAAATGGATTTGAAATGTAAAAGAAGAAAAATACAGTTCCGTGGATAAATCTCTCCGGATTAAGTCTGATCAGAGTAAATAAATTGCCACCATACCTGCGTCACATGTTAAACATTTATATGCATATCTTTAGAAGTAAGCTTCTGCTGCTACTTCAGCATTTCATTCCTTCCAGGTTGCTTTCTGGTCTTTTACTAATAGTTAAATTCTAGAAACAGTCCCTTTTGACTGCACTTAGGAAAAAAGGTAAAATATTAGTAATATTTTTTCACTTCCTCTGTATACACACAGACGATATTCAATGATATATCAGTGTACACACAAGCACACACGTGTTCACTTCAACATAGATATTTCAAGCTACACATATATCTGTTTTTATATAACAGACTATTCCTTTACTCATATTGTACTTAATAATACATAATACAGCCCTTGATAGCTGGAAAGATTTTGAAGCAGTAAGCAGTTATTCGGGTTTTGTAAAAATGCAGTCTCTTGATATTTAATTGTAAAAAGAAAAAGAAATTCGGGTTTTGTTTACAACTTGACAGAGTTCTTTGATAAGCTTTCACTTTCATATAAAAGTAGCTGCTAAAGATGTCCTTA
Source organism: Phrynocephalus forsythii (assembly GCA_029282475.1). NCBI lineage: Eukaryota > Metazoa > Chordata > Lepidosauria > Squamata > Agamidae > Phrynocephalus > Phrynocephalus forsythii. The sequence goes on from JAPFRF010000004.1 coordinate 77,498,897, forward strand.
TCAATAACTGAAAGTAAATAGCAATTGAAAATAGTGTCTGTCTATTTCATTGATAAATACTTCTACATAATTATGATTTCAATATTTTCAAGTATAAATTTTCAGACTGCATTTTAAGCCAATCCAAAATTTCTGGAGTGCAAGTTCTGTTGTATGTGTAGAAGCAACAACACGTACTTGATAGCATGATGGCACATTAACAATTAGTAATCAATAATGTTTTTAGGACAGATGTCCTCATTTTGTCATTTCCAGCACCAAGTCACTGACAATCTGAAGAGGGAGGTGTTGGTCTCTCCATGTATGGGGCTGATGGTGACAAACGATAAAATAAAATATAGGAGAAGTGTGTGTATGCACATGTGTAAGAAGAGGGGATCCCCCTTTACTTGCACTTAGTAAAAGCTACAAAAATTGTATGTGTGAAAACAGTTAAAGCCTTGCTGGGAACGAAGCAGAAGGATGTCCTATAACCATTTACCTATATAAAAAGGAGAAGGACAAGTTTGCTGTGGAGTAGGAAAGGCCAGGAAGGCATCACCCCATAGTAGACAGTATGTTTGGAGCCAGAGAAGTTGAGGAAAAATAATAAGAAGAAAGCATTTGTGTGTGGGGGGGGGTGAGTGGAAACATGCAGGAAATAAAATGACATTAACAAGATGGCTGCCTTTTCAGCGTCTTCCTCTGGCTGTAGCCTAATTTCTATACTCCCATTAATTTGAATACAATGTTTTGTAATGCCACAAGAAATAAAAAGGAGTAGGGCAGACTGACCTAAAAGTCTGCAGGCATGTGTGTGTGTGTGTGTGTGTGTGTGTGTGTGTGTGTGTGTGTGTGTCCATGCATGCATGTACACACATGTGTGAGCGCATGCACGCACACAATCTATTGACATTTACTATCACAAGGGTATATTAATATGTGTAATACTGTACACATCACTCATTATGTTAGGTCTCTCTCCACGCCTCTATATGAGACTGATAGTGACAAACAATCAAATCAAATGTAGATGTGTGTGTGTGTGTGTGTGTGTGTGTGTGTGTGTGTGTGTGTGTGTGTGTGTGTGTGTGTGTGTGTGTGTGTGTGTGTGTGTGTGTGTGTGTGTGTGTGTGTGTGTGTAAAACAGAGGAGGGCTTTGGATAAGAACCTTGAATAAAGCAATATAGCTGCCACCAGATTACATCACCCCTCCTTTTTAAAGGGGGAAGAAAAAAAGAGAGTCAATAGTATTTGTTGGATTCGTTCCTTAGATACATATTTGCATATCTGATCTCTCCCAACAATTATGAAAAATGTCTCCCCCTCTCCTTGAAAAACCATTCTGATCTACGCATATTTACAAGCACTTTTTCTCCAATTCCCGTTTTAGCTGGGTGCAAATATTCAACCCGTTAGGATGCATCCCAGCCAGTTGCATGTTTCAACAAAATGCAAGATGGGCAACAACTGTAAACAGGGTGTGCGCCTTTTCTTTTTAAAAGAACCCATTGAATAAATCAGGGAGGTGAAAAGGTTACTCTGGGAGTTGACACTGCAGCAGAAAACAAAGCCAACAGTTCAGTTCCAATAGGAAATATAATAAAAACCCCTTTATCTAAAAGCCATCAGGGACAAGCACCCAATACAAGTTAACAAGCAGGAACTGATAAGATAACATTTATACGAGGTCAGAAGTCAAATGCCAGTCAAAGGCGTTTAACCTCTTGGGTCATCAATAGGAACAGTTAAAACACATAGACGGTTATTTATCGGATTTTGAAGGTACCTGATCATTGTCAGAGGCTTAAGGGGAAGATTCAGCTAACGGGGATTTACACAAGGAGGACTTTGTAGCAGTCGTTAAGACAACAGTCAACCCCCATGCCTGTCCTTTTCGTCTAAAAGGGGGGGGGGTGGAGAAAGAGAGGGGAGGCTTTTTCTGGCAGGCATAAATCTTGACCCTCAAGGAGGCAGATCAATGACAAAAACGTTAGGAATTGTTTTAAATAGGAGGACACAAACCACGCAGACATTCACGGAGGCGACTTAAAATCCAAATAAATGGAATGACTTTTCCGCATAGAAGGATTAATATGGTAGGTTCGGAGTGGCAGATCTTCCCTTTCTGACGTCCCTACCTACCCTCATCCCATCCGCCCACCGCCCTCAAAAATATGACTCAATCGAATCCTGCTGTTAAATGAATGGGCACGTTCTGAGGCAAATCTTCCCCTTCTAAAACTCGTTTTTGTCGTGTATCATTCGGCAATATGCAGCGTTCCTTAACCACACCTTTGTTTCGAATCTGAAAGAAAACCTCGACATTTTCCTCTCTCTTACAGGGTTCCAGTTGGAATTTTATGATCGCGGGTAAACCGAACACTTTAAGCAGCATTCTGGAGGGTCAGTTCAACAAATAAAGGGCATTTATACAGAATCCAGGAAGAAAGAGAGAAATCTGGTTGCAAGGCCCCACTAGGCCTGCTGCCTTTCTAACCACGGTTTTCACAAGACCTGCTAGAGGAAGATCATTGTGGATTCCAAGTGCTCTTAAATATTTATCAGAAGCATTTTATCGCCAGATTCAAATGACACCTGAAGTGCACTCACCTTTATTGACAATCTCTGTTCTGAAAGTCCATTTGCTTCGCGAAAGCCCCCCAAGCAGAACAACAAAGACTACAGCCCGTTTTCATTCAGTTAATGTTTTTTTTTTGGGGGGCTCAGTAACCTTAATCAGCATGCTGATTGCATCGTCAACTAACAAATAATTTACTACTCTGAGCATTGCATTCCATTAAAAGCTCATTAAATTTTCTGTTCTCCAATGGGAGCTTTCGCTTTTCGACGGCATCCTTTTGGCTCAGAATTATCTCGTATTCAATTTTCGCCATATCCCCCCCCTCCCCACATAAACCAACATTTCAGAAACAACTGTACAGCCAGAAAAGATATCAAGGGGATAACACCTCGGGTTTCCCTCGGTTATTTTGTAGTTGCGTGATGGTTCTGACCGGGAATAGTTTTCTCCCGACCCGTTTAACTTTCGCTGTTGACACCTCCCTTGTGGCAGGGGGGCTGTTATCAAGAGGGTTTGACCAGGGCTGGGTGTCACTCTCCCCAGACGGGCCTTCCCTGCTTGCAAATTGCGCGAAGGATCCATTACCATTTTTTTTTTTGGAACCTGCTCTCAGATCGAAAGGCGTTAACTTCGTACCTTGCTCAACCGAAGTACAGAACTTAGTTCATATGTCGCGCGGGGCGGGGTGGGGGTTGGGGTTGGGGCGGAGTGTCCACATTCTCCCTCCGTCCCTTGTCTAGTAAACTGCACATAATGATTATATTTAATAAGTAAAAAGCAAGGAAATGTCAGCTCCTAAATTAACATGCATTTGGGCTTGCTAATTGTGCTCGTTGCAAATTTGGGTCATTTTGCATGAGTGACTCTAATAGAAGGGCTGAGATTGCCATAGAGCAGGCAGGATTCCTGATTCCCTGTGCTAATCTTGAACTCCCTGATTGTGTCAGGTGCAGTTCTGTATGCTCCAGCAGCTGGCTCTTCCTCATCAATGCAAATAAGGCAACTCCTACAATCAAAGCCTCGTGAGTCGAAAGCCTGATTGCTGAGGGCTGGCAAAAGCACGCACGCACGCACGCACACACACACACACACACACACACACGGAGTGAGAGAGACGTATGTATACAGAGACGCTTTCAAATCAGGGTAACTGACAAGACAACAGCAACGTCCCGCCAGTTGAAACTTAACCAAAACAAAGGAAGCTGCCGCCGGTTTGCTGCGGGTGGAGGTGTGTGCGTCTCATGTTATGCACACACACACGTTGGGAAACGCCGCGCTTGTTCCTTGCAAGGAGTGGCGAGTTGTATGTACGTGTCCTCCTGAACTTTAATCAAATCCTCCAGTGTGGGGGAAGCTGTCTCTAAACATTCACCCACCCAACCCAGCCAGCGAACCGCCCAGCGCTCTCTTGTCAAGAACAGATATTTCCAATGGAAACATCTTCGGGATTTCTAAGTGTCAATTCATCGGTAGGCACGAATAACCGCCCATCGCCCCATTTCTGCCCATGGCTGCGAGGGTGGAGGAGAAGCTGCCGGTAAACTACCGGCTTGCTGTTTGCTTGGAACAGGTGATTCAGCTTGACTTTCCAGCTCTGACGGCATCCAGAGCAGCAGCTTCCTGGAGGGGCCTTGTTGTGCCCGCTATACGACCGGCAGAAAGGGTCCCCCGTCCCCCCCCCCCTCAGCCTTGAACCTCTGTCGATTGAAGGCTGCCTACCTCCTGCGATTCTCTCCGAGAGACAAGGCCAAGGTCGCCAGCTATTATTACTCTAGTCTTTAGTCTTCACACGCATCCCATATAAGCCATTAGGGGATGTTTCCCCCTCCCTGCGCGAAAGGTGACATCTAGATTTCTCCCTTGTTTTAGTAAAGATCCAAGCAAGCTTTAATCCCAAGGAGCAGCGTTGCCTCTTTTTACACGTAACGAGAAGGTCTCCCCAACTCAGATCTAAAAAGTTTTTAATCTCTGGGGCAAGGCAAAACGCTAAACTCCAAGGCTTTCTGGAAAAGAATAATAAGCGCGTACAGAAATGACGCCAAGAGACCCACCCTTCTCCTGTGCCGGCCTCCGAGTTTTTTGTTTCGGCCAGAAAATATGCAGACTTTGTAGGTAGACAGATCTCGTCGCCGTAATAGGTGAGCAGCAGTTTCAGGTTTTTTTCGTCCCGCCCTGCAGAGTTTCTGTGGAATAAATTCAGCTGCAGACTCCAACTTAACATTGGATTTAGACCTGTGCCACTGGTAGCTTCAGATCAGACAGTAGTTCTACAGATGGAACTACGTCTGGTAAAGAGAGAGAGAGAGGGGGAGAGAGAGAGAGAGAGAGAGAGAGAGAGGAGAGAGAGAGAGAGAGAGAGAGACAGAGAGAGAGAGAGAGAAAGAATTTTCGTTTTTAATCTCTGAGATAGGTGTTGAAGGAGTCCTATTAGAGATGTTAAGAAGTCAAACAACCCAAAAGTCTCTTCGGGTGATAACCCTCTATTATCTGTGTTATTCTTAATAACGAGAATCACCTTCGCCTGTACAAAACCATGAACAAACCGGCACCAACGCTTACGATTCGGCACAAAGGTTGGCTGAAATGGACGAGGTTTCCCTCTCTGACATTGACCGGTGTTCTAAAATCCTTCTGGACAATAATGACTCAGAAGAGATGAAAACGAAACAGCCCCGATTTTTCCCCTTTTTCTAGAGCTGCTGGACTGGACAACGTACCTAGCGCATCTTCCGGGGTGCTACAAGCAGACCAACCCGCTTGGCGACTGAATCTAAACTATAACTTTTGCTGAGCGCGCTCGGAGTGCAAAACAGATCATAGTTAATTCCACCTGTAACCCGCCTGTCATCGCTGCGCCCAAGGATTTGCTCACTCTCTCACACGCGCTTTGCCTCTAGGATAGACTTAGCAGGTATTTCCCCTTAAAAAGGGAAAGACTATTTGTCAACAGTTACGGTTCAGTCGGTTAATTAGTTAAAATTCATAAAACCCAGTAGATTTGTCGTCAATGTATCTCCGATTAGCATCTCAGGTAGCAAAGTATTTGTTGTTTTGCTGTCAATGTTTTTTTTTTAAATAAAAGGGTCAGTTCGCTTACATAGAAACACGTAGTGAGGCTGTGCTCTGATTAAAGAACTCTCTGCCAATTAGGCGCCTGTGTTTTTAGAAGCTGAATGGGTCAGTTAATCGATTACAACTCAAAAAATCTGCATATGGGAAAACGAAAGTTCAAAAAGTTATGTTCTCAGGAGGATGCAATATCTTAGTTCAGGAGTTGGGCGAATTTCAGGCTTAGGGATTCCATTCTCTCTTCTTAAAAATTAAAAGGAACACCGCCCCAATTACAATGAAGGCCGGTGAAAAACAGCATAGCCATGCATGTAGCAGAATAAAAAACAAGACACCTCTGAACCATAGCCCAGAATCAGTGCTGAAACTAATTTCATCGACCTTTAAAAAGAAAAGGAAAAAGCCTCCTCCTTGTTTATTCCACCCAAATGTTCTTCACGCTGTCAGAATAAAATGTATATGTGAAGGGGTGAGGCTTTTGTTGATCCTTCTGTTGCCAGACAATTCACAATCAGAACTCCTTGCAAGTCTATTGCAAATACTGTAAGTCAGAGCTCTAACAGTATGTTCCAATCCTGGGAATTCCTGTTTCCTAAATTATGTGTTGCATAGCCTGGCATGCAGTCAGTGGCTTGTGTGTGTGTGTGCGCGCATGTGATAGAACTGGCTTTGTGAGCCTTTGGAGCTGTTGTTTTGTGCTTGGGGCACCCTGGATTAGGGTGCATTGATAGGAATAACCTTGGAAATCTTGTAGGGGCAACATTCTTCTGGAGTTAAATTCCACCCCCCTCCCTAGATGAGGGTATGCCTTTTTCAAGGTGGCCTTCACTATCTTTAAAAAAAGCTCATCATAAAACAAATGCTTTACTCTCTTAAAAATATAAGATGACTAATGTTATACACACACTTGCTGGGCGTGTCAAAGACGTGATCAGTCCCCATTCATCCCAATTATTTTAATCAGGGCTTGAAATCTATGTATAACACATTAGCATGAAAATGAACATGAGGACCAAATTGAACAGAATGCAGGTGCAATGCCCTCCCCCAACCCTTTTTAATATCCTCCCATGAACATATCAGGGGTCTACAAACCTTCTCTGCACTAAGTTGTGTTCTTAAATGGGAAGGACATAGATTCCCACACGGAAGTCATTCAAAAATGTTAAACACCATCTGCAGTCTGAAGTGGCACCACCCAGGATTCGACCACTTCAGTCAACAACTTTTCTCCTGCATGTCTAGCTGAGGCTTAGGTCAAGAGTGTGAGGTCGACACCTATGAGAATATGACTTTTGTTCTCGTTGGAGAAATGAAGTGGGCTTGTGGTTTAATCTGCTTGTTTGGCATTCTTTGTAACATAGTGACTGGGATCCAGTACTGTTGTCCCACTGCAGTGCAGTTCTGGCTGCAGAATATAAAGGGGTGTGTGTGAGCTCCCCTGTTTCCCACAGCCCCTTAAATAATGCCCAAATCTGCTCTGGAAAGCAATTCTGGGCAGAGAGGAGGGCTAGGAAAAGGGGGTGGGGGAAGAGGAACAGACCTACCTAAAGCTACTTGGCGTATTCTACAACCAGTATTCTCTTTTAAAAACAACAGTCTAAGAGAAGTTACTGTTTATGGTAACCCAGGAGCTGGGATGGAGGATTTTTCCCAGTACAAAGATTGGGACCCCTGCTCTTTTTTCAAATGCACATGGCTAAAGGTCTACAGTAGACCCAGTGTCAGATGACAGCATCCTCAGTGCTGGTGCCTGGCTATGGCATCTCTTTGGGGTGGTTACATCTAGGAGTTGCTCTAAGAATACCTTGAAGCACTGCTGTATTAGAGCATTGTGAAGAGTTAAAAGGAAACCTCTGGACATCTGGCAGTTATTCAGACTACTAGTAGTGGTAAGCACCAGGTAAGATTTACTGTGGCCATGAAGACTGGTAGTGGCCTCCTTGCCAGCCTGAAATATATGTTTAAGATAAACCCAGGGAAGACCACAGGCACCCCTTCTCTAACGCTGTTGCTTTATAGGAATTCAATATGTCATTTCCCCCTCTATTTCTTGGAATATCCAAGGCTTGCCCCAGTTCACTGAGAAGCAGCAGCATTGCTTTCTCTAGGATTAGAGATGTGTGTAGATTTGACCTTACATTTTACAGGGAGGAAGGGAGGGGACACTATAGTGCTAATTTTGATATTGGCATGTTACCTTGCCTGTTTCACTGAGGAGGAGAGAGGGGGCAGGGGGAACTGCAGAATGACTGGAGGCTGATGGTTGTGAAGAGAACACTCCAGAAGAAGAAGAAGAAGAAACACCTCATGCCAGGACTGTTTCCACAGTCGCTTTTCAAAACTGAGGTTTGAGAGAACACTGGGGTAAAATATGTATTCAATATTTTCTCCTTTGAAAATGATAAAATACTTTTTAAGACAAGTTTTTAACTCAAAATATTCAGCATTACATTACATATATTACCTCACATTTTTAAAATGTGAGGTAATATATGTATGTATAGAATGAATGATCATTGCGGTATATACTGAATATGCAGCATAGTTTTCAAATAATGGCCCAAATCCTACTGGTTATTTATGCCAACATAAATGGAATGGCATAAATCACAATGCCATATTGCTGCTAATTAACAAGTCACTATTCCTTATTGAGCATGAACCAAGAAAATGGCCTACAATAAGGAATAGAAGTAGTGACTTGTTTACTGGTGACAGTTCACTGCATCTGTTTACATCACTGCACTTACACTGGTGTGAATAAAAAGGAATAAATTTAGATCCTAAACATACTGACTCAAGAACTATTCTGTCAAACAGTGTGGGCCTTATATCCACATACACTAAAAGGTGGCTGAATTTTTTATAAATTGCTGTTTGAATTTAATAAACATGTCTAAAATACAACATTATATACCACATTATAATAATATATTTCATGTTGTAAAAGGGTTACAATAAATTTAAGTGTCATTTTGCATACAGCTTTTCAGTTCTTCCCAAACCATTCCATTTTCTCTGTCATAAACCTTGAGGGTTCTTGGGGTGGGGTGGGGGGGAGAGAATCCTCTATCTTCCCCATAGCTTCAGCATTCTTGAACAATTATGTCTCTGTTCATGACATTTGTGAAAAGAGACAAGAGATTTAGTACGAGTTGTGTCTTTTAATATTGACCAGAGACACAGGGAAGACATGCCCAAAAGCTGTTTTGTAATGTGTAGTTGTTGGTAGGAAATGGGTTGCTGATTTGAAATCTGCTTCAGTCAAAGCATACATTTTCTGTGCTTATAACAAATATAAGAAGGTTGCCAGGCAATGATGACAATGACCCCCTCGAGCCCCAGTTTGGACACTCTCTTGTGGGGACTGATTCAGCGATCTCCACCACAGCTTTAACAGATATGAGAATTATATGTCTGGGACATCATCCTGGAATGGACCAGGACTAACAGGCTCAGCCTGAGGTTCTGTCCCGGATGGGACAGTGGCCCTCTCCCCAGGGGATTGACAGCTGGCAGATTTGGGCATCAGGCCAGCCCTGTCCCTGGAAGCCCAGGTGACAGCTGTTTCCAGGCCTGCCTTTTTTAGTCTTATTGCCCAGATTTGACCGTGCCTAGATGTGGATTCCCTTAGGATAGTAGTGCAGGCGCTGGTAATCTTGACGATAGATTACTGCAATGCTCTCTACATGGGGCTCCCCTTGACCCTTGTTCAGAGAGTGCAGTGGGTGCAGAATGTGGCAGCCAGGCTTTTGGTTGGTGCGGGCAGGTTTGACCGCATCCTCCCCATCCTGGCTCGCATGCAGTGGCTACCCATTGCCTCCCGAATAAGGTTCAAGGTATTGGTTTTGGTTTACAAAAGCCTCCATGGCTTGGGACCTAACTATATGGCAGAGCGGATCTCCCAGAGGTCACCATTTTCCTAACCAACCAGAGCCTTGTTCACCTTCTCCCTTTGGGTGGCCACACCAAGCGAGGCCCGAAGGGTTTCTACCCACAATCGGGCCTTCTCAGTGGTTACCCCAGGATTATGGAACAAACTACCCATGGAGATTAGGACTCTCTGCTGGCCTTTAGGAGAGCCTTAAAGACCTGGCTCTTCATGGAGAGCTTTGGTGATCACTGAGTGTACAATTCTGCGTTGTGTGTTAGTTGTCTTGTCTTGTCCCAGCCCTTTTTCTTGCTGGATCTGTATGATGTTGTATGAGTGTTTTGTTGATTGTGATTATATTTTTAGTTTTTGTTTATTACCGGGGTTGTGTTTGGGCAAATTGTTTTTCAATCTGTTGTACACTGCCCAGAGTTTTCGAGGGAAAGTTGGGCAGTTAATAAGTACAAAAATAAATAAATATAAATAAATATCTATTAACTGAATGTTAAAAATTGACACAAGATTTTTTAAAGCTGCACTTCTGTCTCACATGAATGCCAACATATATAGAAGAGTCCCTTTGGGCAGAAAAGTGGGGTAAAAATATGTTAAATAAATAAACAAATAAGCCCCAAAGTACTTAAAACGGTGTGTGTAAAACCAGCTTGAGGTCTGCACCTCCAATTTCCCAGTTAATATTAACAGCATTCAGCTAAAATGGCTGTCCCTCTGGAAGCTGGTTCTCTAAGCAACCTATATAATCTAGATATCTTAGTATCTGGATCACAATGTGCTTGAATTTTAAGGAGCTCTCTGAAATGCTAATTGCAGCTGTTCCAAACCTAATTAATACCACACACACACACACACACACACAGAGAGAGAGAGAGAGAGAGAGAGAGAGAGAGAGACCCAAACACTTTCCCCTCTGTGTTGCTCTTCAGAATTTTGCCGGATTATTTTTAAAGCAAGAGAAATGTTGACCAGCCCCTGGGCTGATTAAATTGAACAATGTTGGTTTTTGCTTCATCTTCATTTTAAAAATTATTTCAGTGATTGCAATTAGCAAATTTTAAATTGACTAGGTGAGGATTTTACATAAATTAAATGGATGTAGTAATTTATTAAATTGAGAAATGAAAACATCATAATGTGCACGGAACTGAAGTGGTAGGACAAAAACACCTTTTTCTAATTGCTAAGGCAAAAAGTTTTTTTTTTTTTTTGCAGGGGAAGAAATTTATGCATAATAAACAAAGAACCAACTTTAAAAGAGGTTGTGTGGAACAGAGGCTTAACCCAAAATGTTTAGGTGAGCTCAATGCCACATGGGCCATCTATGCCTTGAAGCAGGAGAAATCAAAAGGAACTATAATGCACGCTGCAGTTACATAAGAAACTTGTGCATACCCTTAGTCTGCATATGTTAAGAAGCAGCCATATGAAGAGAATCAGGTATCCTACCTGCATCCATCTGATTTTTATTAAAATGTGGCATTGGAATCAGTACTGATGCAAGCAATTTTGTTCAGAAAATACAGTCCAGTGTGGTCTCACTGAACTTTCCAGAGTCTGCATGCTGGCTCATAGGAATAACACTGTGGGTGTTTAAACTTGCAGTGCTACTGTGGCTAGCCTTGTGCTGATACAGCTGTGGAAAAAGAATAAAACTCCTTCAGCAGCAGCACCATTAAGTAGCCCTAAAAATGGATTCTCGCATACCGTTCTGCATTCGCTGTGACTGAAGTCAATAAGTGGGATGCATTTAAATACTGGTGTAGGGTTCAGCAGTTTAATGCAACTGATTTTCTCTAGGATGGACTAACAACTGGCCTATATGCATTGCACTTATTTGCACTCCACTTGTCTAATTTAGTAACAAACGTTCTTGGGCAGTAAGGCAGGTAGTTCCTCAGTTGAATCCATATTCTGTTTTATTCCCAACATCAGTACAAGCACTCAGAACTCACATTAAGTGTTGTAAGGACAGAACACTTAACTAGAAAGATAGAATTCCTGTGAACCAAGGTGCAACTGAATAACTGGTGGACACCCCTCTTCCTCTTTTGGAATATGTTTTAGTAATACAAACCCCTTTCAGGATAAAATCAGAGATGGCTGTGATTGCGTATGCCTTGACAGCCACCTTTTATTTCTCTTAGTTCCCACTGCCCCACTTGTTTCCTCTTGCCTAACCACCATGGGTTTCTAAAGAGAATTAAGAAACAAAGTCAAAATGTAAGATTATGTGGGTTTAACTTTATAGGCATAGGACTAAATTTATTTATTTGAATTTTTTCTACCCTACCTTTTTTCCTTAAAAAAGTACCCAAGGCAGCTTTCATTGTTAAAAGACAATATTAAAACTACAAACAGTAAGTATACAAATAGTACAAAGGATCAAGCAATGTCACATTCCTTAAAATCCACTAGCACTCAATACACAAATAGACTTAAACAGCAACTGAACAGAAAACAGAACATTTTATTTACAAGGCTGAACACAGTAACAAAACACTGAGCTGATTGACTGAAAACATAGTACACATGCATCTCATTTAACCTCCTCCTGAACTCTGCATCAACACACTTCCTTTATATTATGCAACACAACATGTGCACATTCTCAGAGACTAAACATTATCTCCCCATCTCTCAAATTAAAGAATATTTTGTTGCATACAAACACAATATGTTAATATAGATAAGCTTGTGAACAATAATGAACGATGTCACACTGCACTTTGATTCATAGTTTGAAGGGTGTCAATAAATCAGAGATAGATATAACATCAGATTTTATTACGTCAAGATATTGACTAACAATACAATCCCAGAGGCTTAAGTTTTATTAAATTCAGTACTTCCAAGTAAATACATATAGGATGGTTACCTTCAAGTATAAGCAAGTGCATAGGGCATTTATCAGAAATCACTACTAGCTGAATGCAGTTCCTGCCTGCGTCTGCACAAGGACCTTCTTCCATTCTTAAATCCATGGACTCCACACTTTTATGTTGAACCAGAAACAGATCCATTAAACCAACAGAAGGAAGAACAGAAATAGTTTTGAAGCATAAACAGTTCCCTCTCCAACCTGAGTTGTCTTCACTGGACCAGAATTCTGAATTTCAGCCTCCTAGTTCTTTTCACTGAGGGGGCTGTGTCCACACATTTGAATAGTCAAATCTATTCCCATCACTCTGTCCTTGGGCAACATCTCCAGGCTCAAGTCCAAGCCCACTGGTTAGTCCTTAACAGAGAGGAGACTGCAGTGAGAACAAACATGCAGGGCTCGCTCGGGTGAAGGATTTGAACAACATGGTTCTTCTGATGTATTTCTTTCTGCTTCCCTCATCAGGTCTGTCTTCATCTGTCACTCCTTCCAGGGTTGTTGGGATCCTTTGGGAAACCACCTGGCAGTAAAGTCTCACTTAGATTGGCCAGGTGCCATGGGCAAACTAGCTCTGCCCTTTCTTTCCTGGGCCATCACCCAACCCCCAAGACTGATATAACAACGTTAGTTTGCTTCCCGGTTTGAGATTGAGTTGTACAGGTCCTGGGTTGGAAGTCAAATGACTCCCAACAAGGGCATCAGTGGCCCAGTCATTCTCACACTGAATTGTACAAATAAAGGTGCAAGCCACTTTGTTTGGTCCACACTATTGCTTGTGCTGAATTTCACGTGGCTCATTAATTTTATTCTCAGACATCACTAACACATCCAAGGCAAACAAGTCATCAGGTATACCATCCATTTCTTCAGGTGCTCTTCTACTTGCATTTGGGCTGCAATTTAATTTATTGTGGATAAATATCTAGTACTACTGAAGGTACTAGAAGAATACCCCTGGAACATAAGGCTATCAGTGGCATAGGCTATTGCAAAGATTAAAGGTACAGTAACATGTCTCTGAATATCTGTCTCATGCGTGATCAGATACTGGACTAGATAGTATCTGATCACACATGATCACCTTATGTTCTTACTTCATATTAAATATGCATAGGGTTGTATTGTCAGTCGCTCAAATGATTAGAGTAATTTGTTTTTGTTTTTGTTGTTGTTTAATGAAAAAGGAGCCCCTAAAATTCTTTTTTAGACCTATAAGCATCTCTGTTCTTTCCAAGGTGGTGCTAGGCAGAGGAGTGGAAGCAGGTGGGAAAGATGGTGAAATTCTTCCATTATTCCTCTATATGCAAAAGAGCCAGAAACTGGTTCAGCCCAAACTTAAAACACCCCAAAACAGATATTTTGTATTGTAGAGCTATTATCATTTCAGCGCAGATGTATTAACAATGAATTAATTTATACGGTAATACCTTGGTTTAAGAGTAACTTGGCTTAACAGTGTTTTGCAAGACAAGCAAACATTTCTTCTAAATTTCACCTTGATCAATAAGCAATGCATTGATTTACAAGCACTGGAGCAGGTCACATGATCACAAGTGAGCCAGTGGTGGCCCTCTCTCCCTCTCTCCCCCTGCTGGATTATGGGTGATTGTTTGGAACATTCCATTTCAGGCAGCCTCCAAAGCAGAGGGAGGAGAGAGGAACTGAGGTCTCCCTTGCACCAGCCAGGAATATGCAGGTTACAGATTTCCTTTTCTTTATACTGTATTTATATTTTTATTTAATTTATTTTCAACATTCTTTCTTATTTTTTCAAACTATTTCTAGTCATGCAGCAGCTAGTCAAGTGTGTATAGAGCTACAAATTTCACTTGATTACTGTCACATTAAAAATATAGAGTAAAATCCATTTGTTAGTCCCAAGCAGAGTAGATTCCACAGCCAGGTCCCTAAACCATGGCGTGGAGGTGGACTTCTAGACAACTTCTTTTCATCTGAGTTTCTATTATTTCTTATGGGGAAAATTGCTTTGATATATGTGTGTTTTGGTTTACAAGCATGTTTCTGGAATGGATTATGCTCGTAAACCAAGGTATTATGGTACATAAATTCCCACACATTTAATCAACTAAGATTTCTTTAACTGGGGTGACAGCTCTCACTTATGGAGACAAGAGTGTTAAGTTCTCAGAGCTCATGGCTGACTCTCTTAAAATCCCCAAGACTGTCTTCCAAATCACAGCAAGTTAGCAGCACTCAATTATTAAATCACTTCATTTTTGTAAGGATGCGAAGGAGAAAAACAATGCCTCATGCTACAGTATTGTAATTTTAGAGAATTATCTATAAAGTGTTACTGGAAAATGCATACAGTACTTTCTAAAAATGGTTCACTAACATCACTATTAATGATTGATGGGTACCTCTGTATGCTATACAAATGCTCTTGCATGTGTATTAACAATCTAAAGGGACTGCATTATGCTGGAAAATGGATTACAGGATGCTGTGTGAACTCTATCTCCGGAAGAGTATTCTGTTGACAAAGAGACAGGAGGTTCTCCTAGAAGCTCTGCCACTGGAGAGCAGCAGAGCTTTCAGCTGCTATTGCTGCCTACAGTGTAATTCTAGCATTCCAAAACCAAAAGCGGGAACATATGCCAGGACAGAAAAGGTTCCCCGGTTATATTTAGATGTCTCATCAAACACCCCTTCATTGAGTAAGCCCGCCTTATGTTTGGTCTTCCTCTTCTTCTACTGCTTTCAATTATCCACAGGCATTCTGCCTCTTCCACTTATTCTTGTTTTCTTATGATGTGCTTAAAATATATTAGCCTCAGTTTAGTCATTTTTGTTTCTGGAGGGTATTCAGCCTTTATTTATTTATTTATTTATTTATTTATTTATTTATTTATTTATTTATTTATTTATTTTTTTTTATATACCACCCACCTAGCCAGGGGCCATTTCATCTAGCATGCACTTGGCTTTCTGATGGTTCTCATACACATAAAGTGCTCGTAGAGGTGAAAAAATTCTGGAAATTTTGACGCTTGGACCCCGTTTTACCCATTCCCCCAAAAAAATTTTAAAAAGTGCTACATTAGCACTCCCCTCCCCTTTTACAACTTGAATGTCATTCTGTTACTTTAGAAGCATTCAATATGACTATGAACAACTTTACTTCACATAAAATTATCATGTCTAGCATATTAAAATATAGTGTATCCAAACAATTATTACAAACAAAATTTACTTTTTAAATAATATTTATTTGTAATTGTAACAAAAGGAATAACAATATCCTGAACTGATTACCAGTTTATGTGGAACAAAAAAAAATCTGTACAAAACAATGTTTAAAAATCCAGAATTTACAATTATTCATATTTCCTCTCTGTAGTATTAAATAAAAATAAAATGAAAACCTCATCCTCATAAAAGAATTTTTGAATTTATTAACATACCCATCCACATGCAAAAACAAAAGTGAAACCTTTCTTTTTCCTTGTGACAATAGCAGCACCTCCTAAAGGAAGAAATGCATCTTGTTATTGCATTGGAGAGTTCAGTTTGTAACCTAGGACTTGCTTGTCCTCAGTGCACAGAAATTAGAATAATCTGATGCTCTGCATATTTTTTAGAAATGATTTGGAAAATATTTGAACACCCTGTGTGCCCAACTTAGTATGCTACTTGTTGGTACAGACAGGTTTGTTACACAGCAAGTTGCAAAGTTTGCGCTGGCAGCTATGAAAATTCGGGTCAACCTCTAACTTTGGGAGGACTATATTGCTCTGCAAATGTCACACGGTTTTTAATGTTTTAATTATATTTGTCACGGATGTAATTTTATAATTTTTTTTAAATCAAGATTGCGATGACCAATGGTTTTTAGCAATAAAATATTACCTACCTACCTACCTACCTACCTACCTACCTACCTACCTACCTACCTATTTCATAACTTCTTCTCCAAGTCATAGCCTTCTTTTGATTTCTTGGCTGCAATCTTCAGACCGATTGATGATGAAGCCAAGGTATATTTTTTTTAAAAAATCACCCATTTTAGCAATCCATTGTTTTAGCTGTGCATCCTTAAATGGGTATAAAAATCTATGGCTGCAAGAATGTGTGGGATATTTTTTAAGTCTGTGGATCATTTGTTAATCTGGATTCAAATTTGGGCACATTATCTGTTACTATATGTCTGTCATGAAATAATTCCCAGCAGCATCCCATCTAATTTCAGTCAAGCTGGAATGGACTCTTTTCCTCATGAGCATTACTTCACATGTACAATTTATCACAGAAGCTAGTATCCCCCCACCCCTCACATTTCATAAATATTTTAGTATAGCTTTTCATGTGACAATACTGAAGAAATGACACTTGGCTACAATGTAAAGCAGTGAGTATACAGTTTGTATAACAGTATAAATGATGGAGATGTGTAATCTCCAGGCTTAAAACTGGGGTACTTCAAGGGCCAGATGCAGGGGAGTGGTATCAGGAGACAGATATCTAGTCTCATGCACTCCCAGACGCATCTGGGGGGCCGCTGTGAGATACAGGAAGCTGGACTAGATGGGCCTTTGGCCTGATCCAGCAGGGCTCTTCTTATGTTCTTATGTAAAATAACACAACACACAGCCATTAATGTCAAATCCACTGGCAACAAAAGTGAGTACTGTATACCAAAAAGTGACAATGTCCAAATTGGGCCCAAATAGCCATTTTCCCTCCCTGGTGTCATGAGACCCGTTAATGTCACAAAGTCTCAGGTGTGAAGGGGGAGCAGGTGTTATCGCTCTCACTCACACATTTGGTGTTATTGCTATCACTCTCATACTAGTCTCTTGAAGTTCCACATGGTACCTCATGGTAATGAACTATCTGAGGAGCTGGAAAAAAATTGTTGCTCTACATAAAGATGGCCTAGGCCAGTGGTGGCAAACCTTTGGCACTCCAGATGTTTTGGACTACAACTCCCAGAATTCGAAGCCTGTGTTGCCAATGACAAAGGACCTTGGCAGTTGTGGTCCAAAACATCTGGATTGCTGAAGGTTTGCCACCACTATCTAGGAGGCTATAAGAAGATTGGCAAGACCCTGAAATTGAGCTGCATTACGGTGGCCAAGACCATACAGCGGTTTAACAGGGCAGGTTCCACTAATAGGCCTCACCATGATCGACCAAAAAGAAGTTGAGGGCCCATGCTCAGTGTCATATCCAGAGGTTGTCTTTGGGTAATAGATGTATGAATGTTGAAAGCATTGCTGCAGAGGTTGAAGGCCTCTTCCAAATATGATGCACAAAAAGCCTGCATAGTTTGCTGCAGACAAGCAGACTAAGGACACGGATTTCTGGAGCCATGTCCTGTGGTCCAATGAGACCAAGGTAAACTTATTTGGTTCAGACGGTGTCAAGAATGTATGGTGGCAACCAGGTGAGGAGTACAAAGACAAGTGTGTTGTGCCTGTCAAACATGATGGTGGGAGTGTCATGATCTGGGGCTGCATGAGTGCTCCTGGAACCGGGGAACTACAGTTCACTAAGGGAACCATGAATGCCAACATGTACTGTGACATACTGAAGAAGAGCATGATCCCCTTCCTTCAGAGACTGGGCCACAGAGCAGTATTCCAACATGGTAACGGCCCCAAATGCACCTCCAAAATGACCACTACCTTGCCAAAGAAGCTGAAGGTAAAGGTGATGGACTGGCCAAGCATGTCTCCAGACCTAAATCCTATTGAGCATCTATGGGGCATCCTGAAACAGAAGGTGGAGGTGTGCAAGGTCTCTAACATCCACCAGTTCTGTGATGTCATCATGGAGTAGTGGAAGAGGACTCTAGTGGCAACTTCTGAAGCTCTGGTGAACTCTATGCTCAAAAGGGTTAAGGCAGTGCTGGAAAATAATGGTGGCCAGACAGAATATTGACACTTTGTGTCCAGTTTGGACATTGTCAATTAGGGGTGTACTCACTTTTGTTGCCAGCAGTTTAGACATTAATGGCTGTGTTGCGTTATTTTGAGGGGACAACACATTTACACTGTTATACAAGCTGTATACTCACTGCTTTACATTGTAGCCAAGTGTCATTTCTTCAGTGTTGTCACATTAAAAGATATAATAAAATATTTATGAAATATGAGGGGGTGTACTCCTGTGATATACTGTATCCATCAGATTTTAAATGTTTTGAGTTCAATTCCCTATTGACTCCCCCAAAGTCTCTCTAAAAAGGTAGGTTTTCAGTTGCCATCTGTTGCAGTGGTAGGGAATGGGACACCAGGTACGCACAGAAACAAAACAGTCTTTTCTAGAGAATGCTTACAGGAATGTAGAACAAGAACATTCCCTGCTGCAACAATTCATTCACGATCCTAGTTGCACAGTCTCATCAGACTTAGCTAGGCACAATGTCATGTTTTGTTGTTGTCACTATTGTCACAGTGTAACCAAGGATCCGTCCTAAAATAGAATGGCCTTGCATTCTATTTTTACCAGATGAAACAGCAACATTTAGCATCACATACCAGAAGTGAATTCACTTTTTCTTTACATAATAGCAAGCTCAGGTTTACTGTGTCTCTGTGATACTTATTATGCAGAAAGAACACAGCTCTACATATTTTTACCTTAGGCCTGCTTCACATTAAGGCACACCAGGGCATAGTTGAAAGCACTCAAGACATGCCTTACTATGTTCTGTTTTTAATTCGAGCCTGACATTCTAAGTATACACCCTGGGAAAAAAAACAGAAAGAAAAGAAAAACACCGACCCAGATTCACCATTGCTGTAATTGCTGACGTCCACAAACCTGTACTAGGAAAGAGGTTTTTTTCCTTGGTGTTAACATCCATACTTCTCTATAATCAGCCTGCACGAAGACATGTTCAAGGTTTCCTCAGTTTGAAACAGAGTGAATAGTCAGTCATATAAATAGCACTCTTGGAGCTACACAGTGAGTAGCAAGTGCAAACAACAAAAATCCTCACTAGCTTTTTTTCTATGATCACACAACATTACTTGAAGCTAATGCTACTGAAGCAATGACAGACTTTACTACTGGGTATAAAAAAATACATAATGAGCATCTATGGGACACCACACAACTCCCATCAGCAAGGAAAGACTTTCATAATTCACATGTTGATTTACCACATCAGTTTATTTAACTCTGTTATTAGGTAGCAATTGTGTTCTCCGCTGGAAGTGGCAACCACATATTTCTAAAGAACTGAAAGCATAGAGAGGTCCCACTTGTGTATTTCCAAAGGAGTTGGGAAAGAGATAATTTAATACATTATCCATATGCAGTGGTGTCCCAGCATTATTGTTGAATCAGAGGTTAGTGCAGGTAAAAGCAAATGAAGTGACCTGACTTCCACATGTTTGAGTGTCCTGGGAAATCTGGCACTATGATTAATGAGCTGGTCTTCACACATCAGAAGACAGAAGTGGAAGAATAGGAGACTCACTGCCTGACCTTGATACACACTTTGACTCTTGCCTTTTCCTAGGCACCAAAAGTCTTTCAGTAAGAGAAAAGCTCTAGCTTGCAACACAAACACTGGTATTTCTTTATCCTATGTCTTGTTTTATTTCTTGGTAACTTCACACACTTCAATAATATTCAAAGTGTAAAGCACTATAAATATGATGGGAGTGGGTTCTCCTGCCTGTAATATATAATAATGTTATTAAATTTGTAGGTCAATGCATAAGTGATACTGCGTTACGATGCACCACTGCTTGCTTTCCTGTGCATGGATAAAAAGCAATACTTAATGTCCTTCCATACTTGAGCGCATACTTAGCAGTTGCCTCAGGAACTCAAGATCCAGACTGGGCCAATGGCATCTTTTTTCTCTTTTTAAAAAACTTCTGGAGAACATGGCTGTCAGTTTGTTAACTTGCTCCCAAGCCTCTGAACATACTGCACTGATTTTGTTCATTACACTAGTTCCCGTGAAGCAATGGATTGATTTTCAAATTCTGCTTCTGACCTGTGTGACCTGCCATGGTCAAGTTCCTGTATACTTAACATAAGCTCTTTTCCATACTTGCTCAGCAGGGGCAAGCTTACTTTCAATCATCTGCTGTTATCTCCAATCACCCCCCCCAAAAAAAAAACCAGTACAAAACTTGACATATTGTTTGCTATTTCTCTAGAACTCCTTAGTTATTTTAGACTTCTTGCCAGTGACGATATCCGCTTATACAAAAACATTAGCTAGTACAAATGTTCCATGATCAAATGCATTTGATTGTTCTGGCCACATTTTGATATTAATAATGGATTTCATAATTCTTTTAATTGAATAATGTCTGCAGCAAACCTTTTGAGCTATGTAATATTTTGTAAATCAATCTGATAAAACTCACTAGGTGTGTTGCTAAGCACAGACTTCTTACGAGATAACACAGTACAGGTTGCTATATCCCTAGTAGCTGCCTACAGCAAGAATTCCCCCAAACAAATGTTATAGTGCAAGGCAAGAAAAAGGCCTCATGAAAGAAATTATAAAGAAATGATATTTCTTGCATTTATTTATTTAATTCCTGTTATTGTTATGTACCATAGAGTTAGAACTGACTTAGAACAACCCTAATAGGGGTTTCAAGGTAATGGGGGTATTTAAGGAATTATTTTACCAGCTGCACCCCCTATCTCATCCCATCCCGTGAGCTTCCATGATAGAGCCAGGGAACTAAGCCCCTTTCTCCTAAGTTGTATTTCCTTTAACAATGAGTGTAAAGAGGCATCTTACATAATTAAGAAAGCAGTATTAAAGCTAAGGATAAGTGGAAAAATATAAACAAAAAGATCATTCTGAGAGATGGAAAAGCTAAACATGGAAAAACACTACTACTACAAACTTAGTCCAAGCATTAATGCACAACAATCCATCCAAAAATCACTTATCAGGTGATTATCCAGGGAAAGCTTGCCTGGAGAGAAAGGCCTTTGCCTGTTTGCAGAAGGACAACAATGATGGGGCAAGTCTGGCCTCCTGTGGAAGGGAGTTCCAGAGAGCAACAGAGAAGTCCCTCTTCTGTGTTCTCATCAGATGCACCTATGAAGGTGGCAGGACCAAGATAAAACACCCAGGCTGGCTCGTACTGGAAGATAGTTTGGACCTAGGCCATCTAGAGATTTATAGGTTAAACCAGCACTTTGAATTGTACCCAGAAACTGATTGGCAGCAAGTGGAGCTGCTGTAACAAAGGTGCTATGTGATCCCTGGACTCTCTGAGGTTTCCTGATACTTTCCATCGGTAGCCCCACATAAAGAATATTAACAGCAGAGATGGGCACAAAATTAATTTTTAATTCACTTTGTTATTTGTTTTGTTACCTAACAAAATGAATAACAAACTGACCAATCAAAGAAAAACGAAATGAAATGAAATGGAAATTTCCATTTTGTTCATTTTGTTTTTTGTTTTCCTATGGGAAAGGTTTCCCGTGCCCGAATGGCATGGGGAAACTGCGAGCTTTTTTTCTGCCAGAAGCCAGTGCTGCCGATCAGCTATAGATAGCACTGGCTTTGGCAGGAAAAGGATTTTAAAAGCCCGCCCTTTCCTCAACTATTTTCTGAGGGCTCCTGCCTAGCTGTCAATGGCTAGAACCCTTTAAACCTGGCCCAGTCAGTACCAGGGGCCAGGTTTAAAGCAACTAAAAGCCCGGCAGGAGCCTTCACAAAACCGGTTGGGAGGAAAGTTCCAGCAATTGCACTGCCCTCCCGACCCATTTTCTGAGGGCTCCTGCTGAGCTGTCAATTGCTGTGCCCCTTTAAATCTGGTATCACCTGGGCCAGGTTTAAAGTGGTCCAGCGACTGACAGCCCAACAGGAGCCCTGTGAAAATGCTTGGGAGGGCAGTTCCAGCGATTGTGCTGCCCTTCCAACTGGTTTTCTGAGAACTCCTGCCGGGCTGTCAATCGCTGGACCCCTTTAAACATGGCCCAGTCAGCTGGGCCAGGTTTAAAGGGGTCCAGCGACTGAGAGCCAGGCAGGACCCTTCTGAAATTGCTAGCTAGGGCAGCACAATCACTGGGGAAAAAATAAGGTAAGGTAAGTCGAACAAGTTCAGCTTGGTTTGGGTTCGTACAATTTTTTAAAAAATTCGTACGAACCCGAACTGAACCGAACCGAGTGTGGGCCCAAAACAGAACCAACCGACCTATCGTTTTTCTGTTTTGTGCCCACCTCTAGTTAACAGTAATCCACCTGGGAAGTGACTGGGATGTATGCCAAAATGGCCAGATCAGATCTCTCAAGAAATTGACATAGCTAATGCTTTTCGATGAGCTGAAGCTGATAGAAGGTTGATTTGGACAAGACTGCTATCTGCAAGTCCCAGGAGAGAGCCGATACCACACCCAGATTCCTCACTTTCTCTGCCAGCTGGAAGAAGATCCCATCCATATTGGACAGAGGGCCACCATGACTCTCCGATGTACCCCCTAAGAAAAGAACCTTGGTCTTATCAGGGTTCAACCTGAGTCTATTCATCCTGGTCCATTCCATAACCATGGCCAGGCAGTGTTCTGGGATGTGGACAGCTTCCACTGCAGAGGTGGTAAAGGAGAGATAGAGCTGCATGTTATCACCATAGTGGTGGCAGCAGACCCCAAATCTCCGGAGGACCTCCCCCAGCAGCTTCAAATAGATGTTAAATAGCATGGGGGAGATAGCCAAACCCAGATACATTCCACAATGGAGGGTCCAGGGAGCTGACATCTCATTCCCAGCTTCACTTTCTGAGCACGGCCCTCCAAGAAAATCCAGAATCAGCCCAAGGCTGAACTTTCGATTCCCACCTCAGAGAGCCTGCTCAGGAGGATACCATGGTTGATGATAACAAAAGCAACTAAGAGATCGAGGAGGGCTAACAGGAAAAAGCATCTTGTCAGCCTCTCTCAAAAGGTCATCTTGCAAGGTAACCAAGACTGCCTCAGTTCCATGACATGACCTGAACCTGTACTGAAAGGGATCCAGGTTTCCATCTTCCAGGAACACATGGACCTAATTTAGTGGCAACTCAATCGATTACAGAGCTGCCTAGATGCCCTAAGCACATCAGATCCCGCCTGATTTCGGCAGCTAAGCAGGGTCGGCCCTGGTTAGTACTTGGATGGGAGACCACCAGGGAATACCAGGTGCTGTAGGCGCCTGGAGTAGGAACTTGCAAGCCACTCCAGTATTCCCGCCAAGAAAACTCCATGGACATGCAGTCACAAAGGGTCGGTCACGACTGTAATGACACAACACATACAAAATCGATTACCTTGCCCATAGATGGGATATTAAATACTAGACTAGTGGTGGCAAACCTTCGGCACTCCAGATGTTTTGGACCACAACTCCCAGATTTCCAAGCCTGGACTTGGAATATCAATGACAAAGGACTGTGGGAGTTGTGGTCCAAAACATCTGGAGAGCCAAATGTTCACCACCACTGTACTAGATGATAATTGGATAAATCGTCCAGACTGTTATGATGTTAAGTTTCTTGGGGACAGGCTTGATAATGGTCTCCTTCAAGCAGGATGAAAAATACAGTCTCTAAAAGAGGAATTAACAATTGCCTTAGTCCACTGTACCATACTCTCTCTGGCAGTTCTTATTATCCAGGAAAGGCAAGGGTTGGAGTAGCTGTAGATTTACATGCACCAGGGCCCCGGAGATGTCTTTAGTTGTGCTGTATCCCAGTTCTGAATGGCAGCTGTGCTGCCATGCTTTGTTTTGGAAGTGGACCCCCTCTGAAATGAAACACCCATCTCTAGTTACTTTATTACTGACTGCTAATGTCTACATTACTTTATACCAGGGGTGCCCAAACTTTTTGTAAGGAGGGTCAGATTTGGTGGCTGAGAATGTGTCAGGGGCCGGTTGCTCCCCGACCCTGCCACCCCACTGCAAGACCCACCCACTGACCCATAAGCCCCACCCACTGACCCCTTGCAACCCCACCCGCAGGAAGGAAGGCGGGGACCAAGGGAGGGAGGGAGGGAGGTGGGGAACAAGGAAGGGAGGGGGAGGGAGGGGGACCAAGGGAGGGAGGAAGGAAGGAAGGTGGGGACCAAAGGAAGCACAGGGAGCCGTGGCCACAGGTCGCCCCTTGGAAGACGCAATCTGTGCAACCTTGCACCCCCCCAAGCTCCCCAGCATGGGGCAAAGGAGGGGGGGAGGGGCAGGCCAGCCAGCCGCGGGCCACTCAGAATGTCCCGTTGGGCCAGATCTGGCCCCCGGCCGGACTTTGGGCAGGCCTGCTTTATACCATTGCTCCATATAAGAATAGACATGGGCACAAAACATGATGAAGCTCTTTGTGCCAAATCTCACAGCACCACAACCAGCCAGCCAATACGATGAGGAGACAGGACTGGGAGATCTTTGCACAGCTGTCTGTCTGCCTGAGACAAGGAGCCCGAGCTCCTTCCCAGACTGGAACACCACTGGCAAAGGAGGACCCCAGTGCCATGCCAATGACAGTAAGCAGGCCTGCAGGCCAAGGGAGAAGTTAAGCGCAACACCAGTGGTGCCATGCGTTTGTGCCATTTTAATTCTCTATATAAGAATTAAATTCAATCTTCCAGTTTTTTGTAGCAGTTACTAAAAAAAAAAATTATTGTTCTCCCTCATCAATCATTTTGTATTTCTCCAGCTATTCAACAATGCAATCATTGGATACATTTCCAAATTTATGCCTATGTTTATCTTAATCTCTTTGAATATTTCCCAAATGTTCCGAATCCTCTCATATTTCCATCACATGTGGAAATAAATACTCAGGCCTTTCCTGCATCTCCAACATTGGGATGGAACTTCAGAATTCATTAAATTAAATTTAGCCAGAGTTAAGTAACATCTCTATATTAGTTTATAACAATTTCCCATAATTCTTAGACATCCTTAGTTTTTGCCACTAATACCAGTGAATATTTATCTAGCACTTTTAAATTTACCAAGCGCTTTCACCTTTGCAAGTACAGTACTATAGTAACCAGGCTATTTTCATTGGTTGACAACAATTTGATTTATATCCCATACTTATGTCAACGCTGTCTCTCCTGAAACACAGAGAGCAACAAAGTATTCCCACTTAGATTATTGTAATACTGTAACATCTAATTGTGCACATTCTATTTTACTTTGAATTAGCAAATTAGCATTTGAGTGCAATCATTTCAACTATCCAGGTCGCAGCAGCAAACAACCAGCAGCTCTGAGAGGAGCACAAACCAGTTCAGCCAATATCACACACACTGCATCTTGGAAATCTATTGGATGCAACAGCCTGCACGGGCAGACCCTCTTAATAGGTTCAATCACCCCATGACCGTGCGATTGAGCTCTTATTAAATGCTATTTTCATACTATATTTCAACTTTACAATGTTTCTAAGTTATGTTTAGTGTATCTTTGTTTTTATATCACTTTAATTGTTGCCGATTATTGTTCTGCTTCCTGTCGTGAACTGCCCAGAGTAGCTTTGATAGTCAGATGGGAAGCATTCAAACAAAATAATAATAATGCCAATTTAATGAAAAATCATGGTGACATCTGGTTTAGGCAATGGAGCCGTGGCTACCCTATCCTGTATTAAACAAAGGTACTATCCAGAGTAAAACCGCCTCAGACTCAGAGCAGTCCAAATTCTGCTGAAATAGATGTGACTGTAGAGAGCCTGCTAATTTTAGATTGCCTTCACTTGCTATTTAGTACATGCCTCCTTCACGTCTCTTGGCATTTTTATCTTGTGAACCTTCTTGAGGCAATTCTACATAGGCGAGGTACGAATCTTGGGGCAAACGTCACGATGAGGGGCGGCTGGTGAGACACTATTGGGGGGGGGAAATAACACGAGCCCGCCAAATTCTTCTGTCAAAGGAATACTCCAGGGGCTTTGGGATTCCCTTTCTTTTTGTACCGGGGGGGGGGGGAGGACAACAACGCGCTGACGGTAACGGAAAAAAAGCCGCCGCCGCCGCCGCTGGCCCCGCCCCTCCCCATCCCAACCGTCGGGAGTCGGTAGCTCGCGCGAGATTTTTGCGCCCCCTTCAAGACAAGCGAAGCCCCCCTCCCTTCTCGCCGCCCGCCTTCTTCCGCGGCACCAGCCAGGCCAGCCCCAACTTCCGGGTTCGCGCCGCTCCGCCTCCGACGGCGGTTGGTTCTAATGAGGACGAGAAATAATAACAGCGGCGGGGGCAGCGCGCGCCTGCCAGTCCGCATGCGCCCATCCGCACGGGCAAAGCGGGGAAGCGGTGCAGGCGGCGCATGCGCAGACCCAGCCACACTCCTCCTGTAAAGCGCCGGCGCCTCGCTTCTTTTTCTCCTCCTTAGCCCTCAATGGTGCCGCTTTGCGTGTCCCACCTCCTGCCGTCGCCGCCGACCCCTCCCCCCCCCAATCTAGGCAACCTGCGACCACGCCACGGGGGGGGAGACCCTGCCCATGCACGCGTGGCGACCACAGGCAGGCGCCTCCCCGACCCCCGTTTCCCTCGGACCGTGGAAAGGGCGGCTCGAGAGTGACCTCCCGTGTCACGTGACCCCGCTCCTCCCGACGCTGCCGCCCGCGCTCGGCCACCCTTTGGGCAACGTGCTGCCCGCCAGGTGCCTGTTCCAGTTATCCTTCATTAAAGGCTTCCGTGTGAGGGAAAAACCCAACTTTCCACCTCAGAAATGTGAAGCGCCGCAGCTACAGTGTTCTGTATTGGGGAAAGAGCCGTGCCTCAAAGCTCGGCGCGGGCGCGTCATGTTTATTTCTATTGAGGCAATGGCTTGGACAGCTCTCCGGAGGTCCTTCCTTGCCAGTGGGTCTTGACGTGACCTCTGCAGGCTTTCGGAGGCGTGAGCCGGGCAGTGGGAACCGGTGCTGGCTGGGGAAGAGGGGGGTTTGGGACAGCGCGGTGTCCCGGTCGCCTCCTCTCCCCCCCTCCCCCCCGCCCAGCCTCTCGAGCTTCCTGCTTTCCTGGGGTCCCGCGCGGAGGATTTATGAGCTGGGTGTGGGGAGAGCAGGCAAGGCGGCGGTGGCGGCCGTCGGAGCAGGATGGTGAGTCTGAAGAGCCCGGCGGCTGGAGGGGCAGGTCCGAGTTCAGTCTCTCTCTCTCTCTCTCTCTCTCTGCGGCTGGTTGTCACTTGGGGGGTTTGGGAGAGAAGTTCCTTTTTCTGAAGGCGAAAAACTTGGCTGAGGGGATGGGAATCGTGCTCCACGGAGCCCACCTCGAGGTCTAGGTGTGCCCAGTGCCAACTCTTGTTCAGCAGCCCCGTGATCTCTTCCTTTTTCTGCTTGGGCAGCTTTGCTGGACTTGTGGGGTCAGACTAGTTTCGGCCACATGAGGTGTGCTTGGAAGCAAGGCAGAAGTCCAGTAGCCATGAGTCAACTTCCAGACAAGCAAGGCACTTGTGACATCGTGTGTGTGTGTTGTGTCGTTACAGTCGTGACTGACTTTTTGTGACCCCATGCCCATGGAGTTTTCTTGGCAGGAGTACTGGAGTGGTTTGTCAGTTCCTACTCCAGGCCACCTACAGCACCTTGTATTCCCTGGTGGTCACCCATCCAAGTACTAACCAGGGCCGCCCCTGCTTAGCTTCCGAAATCAAGCGAGATCGGATGTGCTTAGACATTGTAGAGACTAATAAATGCATTTTTGTATTGCAGATCTTTCTCCAACTGAAGCTTTATTTCATAAAAAGATCAGAGAGATTTGATTAGCCAACTACAGTGGAAGGTGTACCTGTATGTTTATACTGTATCATAGGCTCCCAAGTTTGCACTAAGGGGGCGGCATAGAGAGAAACAAAGAAAGTGGTTTCACAGTACCTAAAACTGCAGATTTCTTTCTACACTTCCAGTAATTCTAATGACATATATTCAGAAAGAGTAGCAGGATTTATTTCATTGTTTAGGTTATTTGTAATGCAGCTGAACTGAAAATTTCCAGTGTAACAAAACATGAAAAAGACATACCTGTACATATGATTTTTCAGTACATATTTCAAGCTATCATAATCTGTGGGTCTGTGGAACTTAATGGAAGCACACACTGCTTTTGTTGTCAACCAGAGACCAAAAACTGTTGGAATCCTTGCCTTCCATAATGGTGTCGGCCTCCTGATCTAATTTAGCCAGTGAAGGGGCTCTTGTAGAGGCTTTCTTTCCCTATCAGATAAGAAATGTAAGAGAACTAATATGTGAGCTTGTCTCCCGTTCTTTTCA